>CM024693.1:3856312-4236680 GCA_014182845.1 Corymbia calophylla
ATTAATGGCAAGCGGAGAGTTTGTACACATAAGAATGGAAAATTTACGCAAGCAAAAAGGCATTACCACTCTACATTCCAGGAAATTTTGGTAGTAAAATATGGCATCAAGAAATTCGAGTTTCATCTTATTGGACATCATTTCCTTGTAAATATCGACATGTCCTCATTCTCTCATATGCTGAAGTTCAAGCAAAAGCAAATGCCCCCTTCTCAACTCCTCTAGTTGGCACAATGGTTTTCAAAGTATTCCTTTGAAACCAAACATATTGCAGAAAAAAGAGAGGATATACTTGCTGATTTCTTGTCTCGGCCAAAAGAGTTTGTAGCCACAACATCATAAATATGTATGTGGGAAGAAATCCACAAGGCAGTTTCAAAGCTCGAGAGATAAAACCCAAATGAACCTCTTATTCATGCCAACCATAAATCCCTAGGCTTATCCAAGATAATGCCCTCTTTGAGAATCTTGGAAGACTTATGTGGCAATACCATTTTTGCATCTTCAGTTAGCATGGTGGTCTTATTCTTCGCCCAGATGGTCTGCACTCAAAATATCCATTTATCCATTCTTTATCTTTCTCCCTAGACAAGGAATTTGTAGAAACACTCAAATGGTTTTATTGACATTTATTCAATCTTTACACCATTGCCATTTAGTTTCCAATAGCCAAAATGCCTTTCATCATTGGTAGGATTATTGAGGGAGAAAGCAAGTACAAATATTTTGGGGATGTGCTTAGTTAGTTTAGGCTATTAGGAGCATGAAAAAATATTTTTCAAGCACAACTCCGAACATGTAGGCCTGACCCAGAACTGCATACAATAATTTTATTCTTTAAGCCATGGTTATTTATACGGCCCAGTGGGACATGTGCAAAACCTCAGCAGATCTTAGAGTATCCACATATAAACCCCAACCTGTTCCAGATAAGATTTTCGCAACTCTTCATTGTAAAATCTCAGCTCACCCTCATTAGTATCAAGAATTACAGAGGATTTTCTATCAGAATAATCATGTCATCCTACCAGAAACATAGCCAAAATATGACAATGATCTTGTCTCTTGGGACCATTATGATGACTACCAAATAACTTGACTAGCAATTGATGCTTGTTTAAGGGCATCCTATGGAATTGATGCACAAGCAAGTGAAGACAATTTTGCAACACAAATGCCTTCATTTTCACATATACCATGGGGAGGCCCATTATCACAAGATCCTTATGACTATAGTGAATTGCAAATTCCACTTCGTCTCGGCCTCGATAAAGAAAGTCCATTGCTTCAGTTCCAGAATTTACCCCAACCCAACATTCCAGAAAATTCCACTAATATCCTAACAAGCTTTCATCGGTCAACCAAAAGGCAAAGGTCGTCTGAAATAAATGCTCCGGAAATCGAAGATGTGGAGAAACTCCTTGAATTGTTTAGACATCAGCAAGGTATTGTTACTGATGTCCCATCCAGTTCCTATCAGCCAATCGATGACACAGGTACCAAAGACCTCAAAGAACTAGAAACTGAAAAACTCATCTGTGAATACTGGAGACAAAAGGATGGCAGTGAATCAGATAGCTCAAATGACAATTTAGAAGAACATATTCATAATCACGACTTGTGAAACATCATTGTGGAAAGAAAGCAAGAAGTGAGGGGAAAAGAAGTCAAAAGAAGTTTGACAAGGAGAAAAAAAGAAAAAGAGGTTTGACAAAGTTGAAGGAAAGAAGAACATAGAAAAAATTTAGCCAAGGCACTATGCGGCACTATTTGGCACTATGCAACACTATTTGGCAATTTTCATGTAATATAGACAAAATTGAAACTGCATCCGTCGAAAAACAGAAAGCTCAGTTTGTTAGTATGAAACCTAATATGTACAAATAATTGGCCACTGTCGGCCAATGAGGGGTTTGTAAAAATTATTGGTGATCTCTAGAGCTATCACCAATCATTTTCTTGTGTAATTTTGTCTTGTGTATGGTTTTACGCCTATAAAAAGCAAGGTGTGTAACAATAGAGGGCTGAGAACAAACCCTCCTTGAAAAATAATATTGTGTGGCTTGCTATGAATCCCTAAAGCTCTAGGAGTGTTCCAATCAATTCTAGGAGTATGCTCTACACTTGCCACAATGTGGAACTTGTGCATTAGAATTCCGGTCCCTGAAAATTTTCTATGATATGAGTTAAAGAATGAAGAGGAATTTGGTGACTAACAGGCATTCTCCATTCCAATGCTATGGAAGGGCCATGTGTGTGGAATAGCATACCTGCCACAAATTCTATTTTCGTTCTTCCTGACTCATATCATAGGTCAGTATCCTGGTATCAAAGCTATAGGGTTGGTTCAGTTCTTAGTCCTCAGCTCAACCAGGTCGATCCTCGATCCCAAAAATTGGAGACTAATACTGTGCAGGTTGGTCTCTAGTTAGGCACTAGACTCGATCAACTTGAACCATGCTGACCTCGAATGGGGGATAAATACTAGTACTTGGACATTATCGGGGGATGAATGTGATGCCACGGTCAAAGTTGAGGAGTAGTTTTATTCTAAGTAGTACCAACACCGACATGCGATGCGTGAATGACACGACACGATACGCTGACATGTTGTTTCTCAAGAAATAGAGAATTATGATACATTGTATATTAAATTTATTTTTTATATAAACATGATAAATTATTGTTTTTATGATTATTTCAATTAAATTAATTTGATTCAAATTCACAATTAAATAAATAATAAAAAAAGAGTCTAGAAAGAATTTACACTAAAAACATTAATTCACCATTTGTTAATATCATTCATTGTTTTAATTTGACAAATTCAACTCCATTCCAATAATCCATAAAATTTGGAGAAAAAAATAAGCAATCCACATTTTGAACTTGTGTGTTAGCATGTTGGAAGAGAAAAGAAAAGAAAAACTTGGGGGGTGAATTATGTGTCACAGTAAGTGAGAGTCAAAATAAAAAAGAATACTAGGTTTTACTTCTTTTTCCCTTTATTACCTTTGATTTTTTATTTTTTGTATATTTACATTTTGACCACTCCTTTATTGAATTTTTTTAAAATTGACCCTTTACATATTAAAATCACATGTCGAAATTCCAAACTCACGTGTTGGAATTCCAAACTTGAGTATCGGAGAGTGTTAGGAGAGTTGACCTAATGTCGAATTTCCGACACTTATTGACCGAGTGTTGAAGAGTGTCGAGCACATGTTAGAGTGTCGAGCACAACATGAAGGCTCCCAAAGAGTGTTGGTGCTTCATAGGTTTTAATATGCACAACAAGATCGTGACCTGAGGACCAAGAAATTTCTTCGATCCTTCATTTGATGTATTATAAATAAAATAAAAAATTAATAAACAAATTGAAAAGAAAAATAAAGTATTATTAAAAGTTGTCCACGTCGATATCAGCTGGCTCTGGCCAATCAAAATTGCTTAAATAGACTAAATTAACAAAAATACAAAAGATTTAAGACTAAAATGATAATAAAAAAGAGAGTTTATGACTGAATTGATATAATTATAATAAGTCTAGAACTTTTTTTGGTAATTCTCCCGTAGGAGTATGGCAAGCCATTTCTTTCTCCAACACCATAAGGGCAGACTAGAAATCAAGAATAAAAATGAGTGGCTGAATTTCGCATGGAGGTCGAGCTCACAAGGACTCGGTATTGAAATTTCAAATGAATACAGGGCCCCCTTCTTCTAAATTCAACCTCGTTTTGCACGTCAGGCCAATTTGAGTACAATTCATAATTAGATCTATATTTTACTCGATGAGGAAATGTTAATCATAAACAAAATATCTTTAACATCTAAAATCAAATAAGTGAAGTAAAGAATGCAACCGCAAAATTCTACAATATTGATATTTTGTTTAGGGATCAAATTCCGTCGTTATAGAGGAAATCGAAATCCTCCTTTTTGTGAAGTGCATGAGAGATCTTCACACGAAAATTAAGTGTCAACTGCTCTTGAATATCCTCAAATCTCTCCCTCCATTTCAAATTCGTGGTAAGTATGTCCATATGAAATACAAACCCTCGTTCGTCATCTTTGAGATTACAATATAAGATGTAGGATATAAGGCTATATTTTCTACTCAATCTGCCAATTCTACTTTGTAATAGAAGTTATCAAACATATTGTCATGGCAATCAATAATTGAAGGTTAAATATCATGCAATAGCTTCTCGATTGAAAGGATATCATATGGTCTATAAATCATATAGAATGAGCTCATTTACACTATTGATCACGTAAATTCCACAATAATATTCAGATGAGTATTTACATATATTTATTTTGATCTAAATCTTAGAACTTTTCCGCATGAAATAACTTTTAAAGTGTATTGAATGCCTGTAAGCCAATCCAATTTCTATTCTCTTAGATCTTATTTCTATCCCGTAGAACCTGCTAGCGTTCTTCGGATGCATTGGTTGACTTGCGCCGGGGGTGATTTTAGAATTTTTCGGGGAGCAAACGGATTGCGAGCAATAATTAAACTTAAGAAGATCCAACAGATGCAAGTCGAACGAGACGGCGACGGAGGCCGCAAATCAGCATGACGTCGTGGCCTCGTCCTATTGATCTATCCGCATCCTTTTGTACGCTTCTTCAATTACCATTGACTAAAGACTCGAAAATTTGAGGTCCACAAGAGCCCTCCTCTATCTTGTTATCATCTCCGCAAACCATTCAACTCAGTAAGGAAAAAGAAGAAATTTCGAAGGCATCATCGTCATCATGAGTACTACATCCGAGCTCGTGTTCATCCCATTTCCGGCCCTCGGTCACCTGGTGTCGATGGTGGAGATGGCCAGGCGCCTCGTTGACCGCGACGATCGGCTCTCTGTTACTGTCCTCATCATGAAGTTTCCCTTCGACTCCAAGATTGACTCCACTGTCAAGTCGTTCACCACCTCCATCGCCACCCGCATCCGCTTCGTCCTCCTCCCTCAGCTAAACCCCTCCCCAGAGACATCCCCGATGGCCTTGCTTAATCAGTTCGTGGAGAGCCACAAAGCCGATGTCCGAGCAGCCATCGCTGACCTCTCCACATGCAGCTTGCCACGGCTCAAGGGGCTCGTTGTTGACATGTTCTGCACCTCGATGATTGATCTGGCTGTCGAGTTTGGTGTCCCTTCGTACGTGTTCATCCCGTCAGGTGTGGCGGCCCTCGGACTGATGCTGTACCTCCAGTCTCTTCAAGACGAGCAACACATGGACCTGACAAGGCTCAAGTGCTCTGATGCTGAGCTGGACTTCCCGTGCTTCGCTAAGCCGCTGCCGGCCGCTAAATTCTTGCCAGCAGAAACGTTCATGAAAGAAGACTGCCGGATATTCTTGGGCCACGCCCGGAAGTTTAGGGAAAGCAAGGGAATTTTGGTAAATACATTCGCCGAGCTAGAACCACGCGCGGTGGAGGCCTTGGCGGGCCTTGGAGCGCCCGTAGTTTACCCCGTGGGGCCCATACTGAACATCGAGGTTGAGAGCAAAAAGGGCTTTGAGATCCTGGACTGGCTCCACCAGCAACCGGATGCGTCAGTGGTGTTCCTATGCTTCGGGAGCTACGGGAGCTTCGACGAGGAGCAGGTGAAAGAGATTGCTTGTGCGTTGGAGCGAAGCAGGTGCCGCTTCTTGTGGTCCCTACGGCGGCCACCGGCAAAGGGCAAGTGGGAAGCCCCCTTTGACTACGAGGATCCCGCGGAGGTCCTGCCCGAGGGTTTCATTGACAGGACGGCCGGTGTTGGGAGAGTGATCGGGTGGGCCCCACAGGTCGCAATCCTGGCCCATCGGGCCATCGGAGGGTTCGTATCGCACTGCGGGTGGAATTCCACCCTAGAGAGCATATGGTTCGGCGTGCCGGTTGCCGCGTGGCCCCAGTATGCGGAGCAACAATTAAACGCATTCCAACTAGTGGTGGAGCTCGGTCTCGCAGTAGAGATCAAGATGGATTATCGGAGAGATCTCATCAAAGGTAGTGAAAGCATCGTGATGGCGGATGAAATAGAGGGAGGGATAAGAAGGTTAATGGAGGGCGAGGAGGCCGAGGAGAGGAGGAAGAAGGTGAAGGAGGCGAGTGAGAAGAGCAGGAATGTTTTGATGGAGGGTGGCTCTTCTCACTTGTCTTTGGGTCGTTTCATCGAGGATGTCTCCAGTCAATGAGTCTCCGATTAGCTTTGAAGGAGGAGACCGGTTGACTAGTATTTTGAGTACAGTTGGTATTTTGATTCTACGATTATCTAGCATGTGTTTTTCAGCGTGTATAGGACTCCAATCCATTTGGATTGTTCTAGTGTCTTGTGTGATTATAAATCATGAAGAGATGATTGGCTGTCTATTTTAGACTACAAACATCAAATAATAAATAATTATAAATTGTTATGAAACCCACTCCTTCAAGAATTCGTGACTCGAAATAAGTTGTTATTCTTATGGTAGACAAAAAACTATTATACTAGCAAAGTCCTAAACCATATTGATTGACATGTTTTAAGTGGAACCATGCAAAGGTAAAGGCAAGGTATAAAAAGTGTTCAAACAGAATTAATTGAACTGGCAACCATCCCTCCTTGATCTCCAAGTATAGATGGAGTCCATTTTGCTCTTGCTTTCACCTCAAGGGCTATTCTCATTCCTGCTTTTAGAAGTGTAGTGCGAAAAGCAATAGGGATCAGCAAAATTGATCCTTCACTTGAGCAATGTAAAATTTGGTTTGACCCCACATGGAACGCAAAGGACTTTCACTTTTTATTTTATTTGCTTTTTGTTTATTATGAGAGGGAACCGGCGGCCTGCATATTCATGGACCGAGTAATATAATAAGTGCTGATCGGCCGTCGCCACTCGTCAGATGAGACGGTTTTACAAGTAAAGCTGCATTTTATGGTTGGTAGGTCGAATCCCATGTCGGTCAACAGTTCCTGAGATAAATAATAGAGAGAACAAATGCAAAATCTGACACGCTTGAGTTTAAAGAAATGATGTTCGAGATTGCACAAATAATTCAAAGAACATAACATCACGTAAACGATATAGTTCACGCGGATGTCGATAGCTGTTATTTTCCAACCATCTTATTCACACAAAAAAGTATAAATATCGATATATAAGTCCAATTTATGTAGTGATGTGACATATTAATAATATTTTTATATGTCATTCTTAATAAATCTGACTTTGTATTTAGTAAATTCTTTTTTAAAACAAATATTGCTTCCTCAATGTACATGGTGTTCTTTTGACTCTATAGAATGGAAAAAAAAAACTAGCACTTGGACATCAAGGAGGGATGAATGTGGTGCCGCGGTTAAAGTGGAGTAGTTTTGATATGCACAGCAAGATTGTGACCTGGACTGGGGACCAAGAAATTTCTTCAATCCTTGATTTGATGTATCATTAATAAAAAAAATTAATTAAAAATTCTGAAAAAATAAAATAAAATATTATAAAAATTGTCCATATTAGCATCAACCGGCTCCAGTCAGCCAAAATTGATTGGATGGATTGAATTGTCATAAATGCAAAAGGTTTATGACTAAGTTCGCACGATTACAATAGTTTTGTAATTTGTCTAGTAATTCTCCTGCAGGGGTATGGCAAATTATTCTTTCACCAATGCCATAAGGAGCAGCCCATAGGAGTATGGCAACCTATCTCTTTCTTAGATGCCATAAGATAAATTCGAAATCAAGGAATGCATTACTAATCTAGTCTCCAACATCCGGAGTAACTAGACATTGACCATGACTTGTCATCCAACTTCTCAATTGGATCTTTATATCAACACCCTTCTTGGTGTCCTTAGAACTTGAGGATGTTGAGAAAACCTCCAAAAATATTTTGAAGAATGATAAAAGCTTCCATCTGATTATGATGACAAAATTTCCAAGCTTCCATCTATTATGAATATCATAAGACTTAGAGACTTATTCATCTGACTATCATCAAACTTAGAAATTTATTTAAGAAGTTGTGATCCTCTATGTCCAAAACATTGTTGTATCATGACAATTGAGTTATATGAGGACAAGAGTAAAGTTTGCATGAGCTTTGTCAAGACAACATACATCTTCAGATATTACAAAAACTATTTGAGATCTTTATAATCAGTTTGGATTATGTGAAGCACAACCGGTAGTAATTGGCTCGGATTTCCATCCTTCTTTAAATTGAGGGCATGTATGGTAAAATTTTTGTTCTAGAAATCAATTTTTGGCTAGAAATTGATTTCTCCATTTTTATTCTCTAGACAAATTTTTGAGGCAAAATAGTAATTTGATCCTAATATAAAATTTATATTCTCGAAATATAAATTTGTTTATTAATCACATAAAATTTCTCATTCCCGAGTGGCGGCGGGGGGGCCAACGACAACTGGTAGGAGGGAGGGGGGGGCAGCTGGCGGCGGTGGGTTGCAGTAGGCGATGTGTGGGGGCCGGAGGCCGGGGGAAGCCGTAGTGACTAGCAACGGTGACGATTGGCAAGGGGTGAGCGCAACCAATGGCGACTAGTGACCGGCAACTGGGGGCCGGGAGCAACCAGCGATGGCGGCCAGCGACCAGCGAATGACAGTTGGCGGCCGATGACCTACGAAGGATATGGTAGAGGGAGAGCGGGTGGGTGGCGACTAACAATCGGTGGCAACCAACAGTAACTAGCAACTAGCAGGGAGTAGCGATCAGTGGCAAAATGCAAGGGCCTGACGATCAACAGCGGCATGTAGTGGGCTGGCGACTAGTGAGGGGTGGCTGGCGACCAGCGGAGGTGTACGGGGGGCTAGCAAGCAACAATCAGTGATTAGTAGGGGTAGGCTGCGACTAGCATCGATCGATGAGGGGCGGACAGGTGGGCATTCAGGCAATGATAAGAGCGAGCAATGAGAAAAGTTTTTATTCTCACTTTTATTCCAGAAATAGAGAAGTTAGATATTTTAATTTATGATTTCTATTCCAAATCTATTTCTAGAGTAGAAATTTGTTTTAGAAATAGAAAAATGAAATTATGTTACCAAATGGATTTCTATTCCAAAGCTATTCCCAAAATAGAAAAATTCAAAAATAGAAGTGTTTTCATGCGCAGCCTAATTGTCTATCTATCCATGAAAGATAAGTATCAATGTAATCCTCTTGTTGCAAGAGTGCGGGATTGGATTGACAATTATTTAGAGACAAGACACTCTTTCCTAACAAGAAACTAGACCCGTCAAATGGGTGGGTTGGGTCGGATTTGGGTCGGGTCGAAAATGGTCCTATTCATATTAACCCATTTAACCCGTTTTAACCCATATTCATGTAATGTAGATCTAGTGACCCATACCCGACCCAACCCGTATTGCTAAAAGCCATTATTATTGTAGAAAAACCCAAACTCATTATAAGCTCTATGTTAAATGAATAAAACTTCAAATCAAATTAAAAAATTAAAAAATAGTAAATAAAATAAAAAATGTGAAAAACCTATAAATTGAAATATTTTTAAAGAATTTCACCAATTAAATATATCTTTGTAAAAAACCTATAAATTGAGATGGGTTTGAGGTGAGCGGCGGAGTGTCGCGGTCACTGGTAGATCACCATCATTCACTGAACTTGAGGATGACTCGAAGAAGAAAAATATGTTTTATAGTTGGGTTAAAAATGGGTCAAAATGGGTCGAAAATGACTTATACATTTTATAGTTGGGTTGAAAATAGGTTGAAAATGGGTTACACATTATGACCAATTTTCAACCAATTAAGATAGAACATAACTCACAAAATGGGTCCATGATCTATCTTGACGCCCTAGGTTTACCTAATAACTCACTCAACCCAAATTTGACCCATATTTAACTTTCACTTGACCCATATTTGACCCACTTTGACACCTCTACAAAAAACTCTACTTATGGAAAACCAACCTCTTTTGTATGGGTAATAGAATCAAGGGAAATTCTAATCTTGTAATCCAAATAACATCAGATCTTCTCATATCATTCAAGTCCAATGGGCTGATCGAATGAATGATCTTTAGAGTATCGTCCAACGATTAGTTTGGATATCGAGGAGTATAAAAGGAGATCATGGTGCTGATTAAATTACAAGTTCTGAAGTCTATAATTCCAAAGTTAAAAGAAGGCCTCGACATTTTCATAATTGTCTCTGTGAGCTGAGATTATAATATTTGAGAGGTTGTTATTTAGAGTGACCGTGTGAGATCAAAAGATGTGATCACACATTCTTGAGAAAACTTAGAAACTTCTAATTGATTCTCTAATAAAATTTAGCCAATAGGCTACCGGCATGAGAGAGTGGATATAGGCTTACTATAAGCCAAACCACTATAACTGTTGTGCGTAATCTTTTATATTCCTCAATCTCTTTTTTATTTTATTGATAGTTTATTGCACACAAAAAAGACTAATCATTGCGTAATTTTTCATCAAGCGTTGTTCTTTCGTGATATTGAACTTAGTTGTATTAAATTTCACTTTAGTTGTGCGTATTCACCTATTCAACCCCTTAGTGATAATACTAGCCACCTCATAAGACTCTTTTAACTTTTCCATTGAATTCGTACATTGAAACTCAACATCATCCAAACAACCTGCTTTTCTTTCAGAATCCATGAATACAAAGCATAAATAACATCACCTATTGAAGAAACTGCACATAACTCCAACCAAAAAAACAAGAGGAGAAGAAGAAATAGCACATAACACCTTGAGCATTTGCTGAAAACCATACCCTAGAACCCACCAGAAATTCCAAGCGAACATTCGAACAAAACGTAGGATTCTTAAAGAAACGATAAATCCCCTCAAGAACGAAAACCTAAAACGAAAAAAGAGGGCAAATCCAAAAGGGGTGTCTTTTAAGTTCAAATCTTAACTAAAATACAAATTGGGTCCATCAGTAAAACGAAGATCTTGACATAAATAAATCGTACATAGAGTCGAATGATAATTTTGAAAAAGATATCGGAAAGCATAAAGAAATGTGCAGTGAACACTGAAAAGCCGGTGTGTGAAATCATGAGAAATCAAAAGAAAAAGACAAAAAGCTGAGGGGAATTGCTAGTTATAAGAATACCTTTTTCATATAGAGCAAAATAGGCTCCTGACCATGGAAGAAGAAGAACTAGCGGGAAAGAGGAATTGTACTTTTGCATCAAGGAATTGATGGAGATAGGGCTGAGCATTGGTCCAGGGTCAACCCTGGATTGGTCCAACCCGGCCGATCTTGATTCAATTCTTAGGGAAATTGGGCCGGTTGTTGGTCCTGAGACCCCTGGACCCTATACTATGCAGCTTGGTCCTTTGTCATGAGACATTAGGGTTGGTCCAATCTAAACTGACCCTGTATATATGTCATATATTTTATTTATAAATATAACGAATATCATTTACATATCATATTTATTATATATAATATATAATATCTTATATTTTTGTTTGCTCTAAACCCTAACCCCTTCACCTTTGCTCTTTCTTATGTGGTTTTACCATATAAATTAGAAAATTAGGACCCACCCCTGATTCAACCACAAAGAATAGAAACCTGCTTCACTTGCCTCTGGCCTCTCCTCACTTGTCTCATGAGCATGACTTAGCTAATAAATCACTCACCTCTCTGGGCCGGCCTCATAAACATAGTTCAACAATTGCAAATGAAGATTTATGTTATCACCTAATCTTAGACTTATGTTTGATATGTATTGGTGTTTATATTTGGTTGCTCAATATCGCATTATTGATGGATATGTATTTTAAAAGAGTATGTTCACCCTTTCAAGAAATACAATAAATGACACAAAAAAATAATAGATTTGATCCTTGATTCCGCGCTCAACAGGGTTGATCCCTTGTCCAAAAAATTGGAGACCACACTGTGCGGATTAATGCATAGGTTAAATGATGGATTGGCACAACCTAGACAATACTTACCCCTAAATAGAGATTGATAGGAGCTTGTGGCTATGGCCGCTTGAGCTTCACCGAGCTAGGTTGCCAATGGGCAGTGTCTTTCTTTTTTCTTTAGTTTTTTTATTTTCAATTTTTTTTTGTAAAATTCATCTTCTTTTTTTTCCTTTTATCCTCTTTTCCCATTTTTGATTTTTATGTCTTTTCTTTTAAGAAAGCCTTTTTTTATGCGGCATTTGGGGGGTGTCATATTGGCATCAATGTCTTAAAAAAGTAATAGAAAAAGTCATGCCATCATTTTCCATTAATCAAATTGGACAAAATTAACATTGAGACTTGATTGCACCAATTGAGCAAGTTTTTAGACTTGATTACACTTTTTAGAAATTTTATGACTCGATTATATTTTCACGATACTTTTAGGACTTCTAATGTACTTATTCTTTTAATTTATGTTATTGTAATTTAGAATAATGGACAATTCGAAACTTCAAGATAGAAAATAGGTTTTCAAAACTTAATAAATACAGGAAGAACTAATGTTTAAATAGTCGTAATATTAAATAAATAAGTCATTAGTTTTTAATCCTCTCAAATTACCGTAAAATGAGTTTCCGACAAAACTACTGGTCCTAATTCCTATGGAAGAGATCTAAAAAAAGCAGTATTAGGGGGAGAGTCTAGAATTGCAATAAAACTGTCAGTCCTTTCACCAAGGGTACCTTCCTGCCATCGTGCATATGTACTTGCCATTGAAACATCTGATCTGCCGGAAATCAAGCACTGGCAGAGATACCATGAGGGGCGTCGCTTTGGCCTTTTTTATGTTGACCCAACCATTTTACCACCGCCACATCCTGTTCTGATCAGTTTTACATCGGAGCTGCAGTTCAATGCGTTCTAATTAGTGGTGAAGCTCGGCCTAGCGGCAATGATCAAGATGGATTATCAGAAAGATCTCGTCAAAGGTAGTGACGGTGTCGTTAGGCAGACAAAATAGAGGGAGGGGTAAGGAAGTTAATGGAGGGCGAGGAGGCAAGGGAGAGGAGGAAGAAGGTGAAGGAGATGAGCGAGAAGAGCAAGAAGGCTTTCATGGAGGGTGGCTCTTCTTAGTTGTCTTTCTCTCGCTTCATCGAAGATGTCTGGGGTTAATGAGCCTCCATTTAGATTAGAAGACTGATTGACTAGTATTTTGAGTATTGTTAGTGTTCTGATTCTATGATTACTTGGGGTGTGTGTTTCAGTTTATCTAGGACCTCAATCCATTTGGACTGTTTTAGTGTCTTTTGTGGGGGCTAGAACACTAGGAGTGCCATAACTTTCGTATGGCGCTCATTTTGATACCAAAATTTTTTTTTAGTTTACTTAAGTGTCACAAATTTGAAAAAACGTTCACTTGAGTGCCACTTCCGATTTGTCCGCCAGAAAAGCTAACAAGACACCATAAAATAATATTTTAATATTTTAATTAATTTTTTTGATTTTTTTGATTTTTTTTTCTTCCTTTTTAGGGCCTCCTCTCCGTCGGCTGCGAAGGCCTTGGGTGAGGCTGGCGAGGCCGTTGACGGCCTCACCCGCGGTAGCTACGGCGAAGGCCAGGCAACCCTTTCCCATATCTAGTCTGCAAAGTGATGTAACTAGTATTAACACCTAAAAGGGGCGTGAATAGGTGTACAGGAAATTTACGCACAAGTAATAATAATCTATTGCAATCTACAAACAGAAATTAAATAGAGAGAGTAGAGAAGATTACAAACACAGTTTATAGTGGTTCGGCTTTAGGCAAGCCTATGTCCACTCTCCAAGCGATCAGCCAATGGGCTGGATTTCACTATGTGATTAACGGTGATTACACACTCTCGAGTGTTAGTACTTGGTGATGATATGTCTCATGAAGTCACTCTCTTTTGTAATACACTAGGATCACTCAATTTCGCACTATGAACAACAGGTGAAGAACAGAATTAGACTTTGGAATATGTTCATCTCCTCTAACTCCTAGGTCTCAGCCTATCCTTATATACTCTCCAAGCCGCACTCGACCGTTGGCTCTTTCCTTGAGAGTTTAGTCTTCCCTTTCTTGGACAGACTTTATAAGGCAAGTCTTTTTGACCATTGAAGGTAGATCAGATTCTCTTAGATTCTGTTCGCCCATACAATCAGAATCCGGGCTTCCATAAGTGCTTCATTCTTCTTTGAAAGTTGTCCATTAATTGATTTTGCCAATCAGTTTGATACAACAGAATCAATAGAAATAAGGTAAGTGAAATACTTTCCCGTTGGTGATCTTATCCTGTAAATTCGTTTTAAGTTTGACAGACTTAAGTTCTGAGTCTGCTTAAGTTTTCCGTTTGATACGGTCAGACTCAGAATCTCCGTCTGGTCGGGTCTTCCGTCTGGTACGGACAGACTCAAAGACATCTTATGCTTTATCTTCCGCCACCAACAGACTTTAAAGCATATGTCATTCTGTGACATTTTCCTTCAAAAGATATATATAAATATCATATATAAAAATATCATACATAAAACGATTTGTTAGCATTAAAACTAGGAGTTTTCTCAACAATCTCCCCCTTTTTTATGGTGACAAAATTTTTTATGCATACTGTTTGTTGTTCCTGCAAAATATATTTAGACGGAGCATACTTCCTACCATTTTGCTCAAATCATAAAAATAGCCCTTATCAACCATGTTCAGATGATGATCACAGAACAACAACAGCAACAGCCAAAAATATCTCAGATAATATCAAATCATGTTCAGATGATGATCTCAGAACAACAACAACAACATCCAAAAATATCTCAGATAATATCAAATCATGCATACCAATTAGTCAGATCAAATCATGCATACCAAAATTACTCTCCTCCTTTTTGTCATTATCAAAAAGTTAATAACTGGAAAAGAGTAAGTAAAGTCCAAAAAATTAACAAACAGTTGATAAACAAAATAACCTAAAAGATGTTTTTAAGAAATTTTCTTTTTGGAGGTCCGAACAAGGGTGAAATCCTCCATATCTGTGGCAGACTCCTCAATCCTATTAAGACATTGATGAACTGTCTTCTCTAGAGTCTCCAGCCTGTTGTTGAATGAGATTTCCATCGTAGTCTACTAATCTCTAATCTGTGTAAGAAGTGCTAATATCTTCTGAGAGTTAGCATTGTCAGATGAAGCTACAGGAGTTTTTTTTGGTAAAGATGAAGCTATAGGAGTTTGAGTTTCAATATTCTGAGATTGATGCTCCCCCTGAATTGATGCTTCATTTTGTCCTTGTTGTCCATGTTGAGTCCTGTCCTCTTCTCTATTCTCATCCTTAGGAATAGGACCTTCTATGTTTTCTTCACTTCCTTCTTCTTCTTCTTCTGGATCTTCTTCTGGGTCAGACTCAACATTCTTCGCAGGTTCTGTGTTAAGAATGTTTTCTACAGGTATTTCTGCTTCTGGTTCAGACAATCTGTGTGTAGTTTGACGCATAATTGCTAAAATCTCAGAAATACTTTCCTCCTCATCTTCTTCATCCTGCAGTAGAAGTTGTATTCTCTTTTTAGAACTTGGTTCAGCAGCAACTACTTCTTTTCCTTTTCTCTTAGCTGTTTCTACTCTAGCTAGTTCTTTCTCCTTTCTTCTCCATGTTTCCGCGACGTTCTTCAGTCTCATCTTATTGATCATTTTCATGTCAATGGCCATTGTAGGGAGAATTTTAGTGCATAATCTCTTAGGTATATCTATCTTGAGATGATCAAAGATTCTGGTCACCAAAGCTCCATAGGGTAACTGTCCTTTATCCTTAGAAACTGTCCGATACATGTGCAAAATAATAGCATGAGGTAGTGAGAACAGCACTCCATTTTCAATCGCTTACATCAGTTTGGCCTCAAATCTGGATACATCAGTCTTAGATGATGCCTTAGGACGAATAGACTTTGTAAGATGATTATGATTTTATGCGGGTATTGTCCTCATTTACACCGAACGCATTCTAGTTAAGAGATGATAAGTTATATTCTTGGTCCCTAATAGACTTTGTAAGATATTTACAAAACATACTCGAAGCTCTCATAAGTAACTTCTATTGGCTTGAAAGGACCCCTCTCAACTTTCATAATGTCAGCTAGAGTATATGTACTAACATCATAGAACCTATCATTTACACTGAACTGCATTCTATCTGGAGAAAGAAATGTCAAGTTCGAAGAGGCAAGGCACAATCCTCATCTCCTGCGGGTTCACCTTCGGCTTCACTTAGTCAAAGAGATCCGCCGGTGGGATTGAAGGCACGTTCGGTATCTGTTGCACCAGAAGTTACTCAATAGAATTACTCCTCAGCGGATGATCTGGATGATGTGGATGACCTGGGAGATTCGGAGATGGGGAGTACCTTGGATGGTGATCAATCTGAACAGGAGACATCGAATGCTGATGTTCCTACCATTCCTGGAGGAGAGACAGGAGTGAATACAGCAGAGTTTACTTCCATTGTGCCGGACTCCCAGCCGATCCTCATGGATGATGCGGACCAAGTGGCTGCCCAACTGGAACCTTCTTCACAGCAGCAGCGGCTGACTGGGAGGAGACGGGGGGGAAGGCGACGCTAGGTATGGCAGTTAAATTTTTGGAATTTTTGGATGAATTTTGGCTTTTGGAATATAAGGGGATTGATGGACCCGGTTAGGCAAAACGAAGTGAGGGATTTTGTGCGCACTCATAACATTAGCTGCCTTGGACTTATTGAGACGAAAGTGCCCAATCACTTGGTGTGCCGATATCTACGAGCTTAATTCCGGGATGGCATTGGGTAGCAAATTATAGCTGCTCGGCTAGAGGTCGTATATGGATTGGGTGGAACCCATCCCTTTTGGAGTTCTCTAGCGATTTTGTGTCCAGCCAATTAATACATGGCATGATGAAAATTAGATCTTCAGGAGTGTGTCTGCATTATTCTACAATCTATGGAGAACATACTTTTGTTGCACGTCGACCCTTGTGGGGTGATATTATCGAGATTAAGGGAGGACCTCGGGTATGTAGGTTTCATACATGGTTCTTTTCATCGGTAGAAATAGGAAACTCGGCCATCTAGTCAGAAAGAAATGTATATCAACACGTTGGTGGTGCGTATTGTGGAACCAAGTTTGAGGAGGAAGCCAGAAATTTAAGGTCTTAATCGTTAGTTTTGTTCATACTGAAGGTTGAAGAGCCTCAAAAGGAAATTGAAGGAGCTCAACAAGGTGGCGTTCTCGGACATTTCGAGGCGTACATCAGACTCTAAGCGGGAGTTACATGCCATTCAAGTGGAACTTGAACGTAATCCCCAAGATGAGGAGCTGGCACAAATGGAAGCATCTCATACCAAGGAGTATTATGATCTCAGGGCTCTAGAGGAGTCCTTCTACAAGCAAAAATCGAGATTGAGGTGGTTGAAGGAGGGGATTAGCGGTTTTCCATCATTCGGTAAACCGACACCAATAACCGTGAAGAAGGCGATGGCGAGTTATTACGGCGCCGGAGGAAATTGCTCTCATTTCCGGGAGCTATTCATTTTTGGCCCGACCAAAAGATAAAACTCTAACGCTAAATGGAAACCAGGTTAGTACTCTGTCTAGTCCTGTTCTTCCACAAGAAATTACGGATGCCATGTTTTCTTTAGCAAAAGGGAAAGCACCGGGACCGGATGGATTTAATGCGAAGTTCTTTAGGCAGAATTGGGAGGTAGTAGGTCCATCTGTCATTGAGGCTATTATGGATTTTTTCCACAATGGACGCATACTTAAAGAGATTAACTGCACGATTATTGCTCTTGTCCCTAAAGTACAAAATGCGTCTACGATGAATGATTTTCGCCCGATATCTTCACAAGTGTATTACTAAGATTATGGCAAATAGGATTGCTTCCATCCTCCCCGAGATAGTAAGCCCGGTCATGAGACGGCTTTTGTTCGGGGAAGACGGATTACCTTCTAGCACGGGAGTTGTTTAGTGGTTTCCATGTGAAAACATACTCCCTAAATGTCAAAGTCCACATTGTGGTTCGACCCATGGTTAGAAGGTGTTCTTCTCTCTGACATTTATTCTCACTCACACATCTACAATTCCTCACTTACACGGGATGCCAAAGTGGCTGACCTTTTTACCCAGAATGGGCAAGTCTTGATGCAAGAAATTCAAGCCTTGCAAGTTCATATTCCCACACTAAGCCAGAGGCGTGATGAATTCATCTGGACGAGGGATCCGTCACAGAAATTTACGATTGCTTCAGCCTGGTCATCGATACGATGGACGAGAGGAGCGGTTCCTTGGGCAACTTTTGTGTGGGACAAGTCTATTGTCCCGAGACACCAGTTCTTACTATGGTTAATCTCCAAGTGCATGACTTTTTCTTCGATCTATCTTTTGGGCGGTAAGGTGCAATATTCCGTGGCATAATAGACGGTGGGTAGAGAATATCCTTTGGATGGCCGAACGTCCTTTTATTCTGATATTGTCAAGTTCTCTTTTTGCGGTATTGTGCTATGTTATATTTGTTATAAAAATGTCTTATGTTCTTTAGATCGTTGGTTGAAAATCATCTATAATACTTACCATTACCAAAAAAAGAAAAAGAAATGTCAAGTTCGATTTCCCGTTGTGTTTGATCAATCTGCAATATTTTAAAATATCTAGGCGAGATTCACATCAGCATGACTTATCGTTCCAATAATTTGTTATAAAAATGTCTTATGTTCTTTAGATCGAAACAATTTCCCAGTTGTGTTTCGAGCCACGCCATCCCCATCCTGACTTCAAAATTTCTATAAATTCTTTCATCATCTTGCTTCTCACCCCAGGCATTCTCTCTACTTCTACCTGCTTCACTGACTCGTTCTCTTTGAGCAGATGATGGTTCTGTAGTTTGAACAGCTTGGATAAGACGCAATTTATTTGTATATCATTTTTCTCGCAGGAAATAGAGTTTAACGTCTTCCCTAGCATTTCGTTGGACTAACCGCTCATACCTCCTCATGATTGTATGAGGATTATCAGTAGGTTTTGGTAGAGTTAATCCGGACATACCTCTGCAGAAGACATTCCTTTGTTCAGATTCTGTGGGGGAGGTTCTTGGAGATTCCACATCTTCATCTCCATTTCTTTAAACGGATGCATTTGGAGATTGTCCTTGGGTGTCTTCAAAAGTCTGTATCAGATCAAAGTGCATCTGTCCTCATTCGATATTCCTTCCTCCTTTACCAGCAATCCTGTTTGATCTTCTTCGAGGAGATGGAGATATTGATCTTGATCTGGACATGGAGAATCTTGAAGCCATGTTCGAAGAAGATTGATTTTGGAAAATGTTTTGCTCTGTTAGGGTTTCTAAAATGGGTTTCTGAAGAGTTGTGAAAAAGAACTCAACTTTTTGGGGGGTTTATAAACCCTTCGATGTGAGGCAAATGAAAAGTCGCACCTCTTTAAAAAAAAAAATAATTGAAAATGGCAGTTATTCAAAATCTATTAAACTTAACAAAAATATTCAAACAGCATAGGCATATACCAAAAAATATGCAAATCAATTATGCAGATTGATAATTTACTAATAAAAACTTACCAAATTTAAATAAGGAAATAACTTACACACCAAAAATACCATCAATTCCTTTTTAATTCTTCCCAGAAGATTGGTCTGTCCAGATAATTGGTTCTCTCAGACTTTGTCTTGTTCTCATAGACTTTAAAAAGGGTTAATAATATTTAATCTTCCACATATTGAATCGAATGTACCTTTGTCCAGTGGCTTTGTGAAGATGTCTGCTAACTGATTTTTTGAATCAATGAATTCCACAATTACGTCTCCATTTTGCACATGGTCTCTAATAAAATGATGTTTGATTTCAATGTGCTTTGCTCTGGAATGTAGAATCGGATTCTTGGTGAGATTTATAGCACTCGTATTGTCACATCTTATTTCAGTACAGGTTTCTTCTTTTCCATAGTCCCTCAGTTGCTGTCTCATCCATAGAATCTGTGAACAGCAGCTTCCAAGAGTAACATATTCTGCTTCTGTTGTTGATAGAGCCACGGTGTTATGCTTTTTGGAAAACCATAAAACCAGCATTTTCCCTAGAAGTTGGCATGTTCCTGAAGTACTCTTTCTATCCACTTTGCAACCTGCTAGATCAGCATCTAAGTAACCAAGAAGAGTAAAGTCTGTTTCCTTTGGATACCACAGACCCAAGTGTGGATAAGTGGCTATGTATTTAATTATGCATTTGACAGCCGAGAGATGTGATTTTCTAGGATCCACTTGAAATCGAGCACATAGACACACACTATATAGAATATCTGGTCTAGATGCAGTAAGATAGAGAAGAAAACCAATCATACTTCTATAGGTCTTCTGGTCAACTTTCTTTCTCATTTCATCCTGATCTAGTTTGATGGAGGTTGACATGGGAGTTTCAGTCTTTTTGCAGTTCTCCATTCCAAACTTCTTGATCAAGTTTTTAGCATACTTTTTTTGATAGATGAAAGTTCCATGTTTTGACTAATTGACCTGAAGTCCTAGGAAGAATGTGAGTTCTCCCATCATGCTCATTTCAAATTCCTCCTGCATAAACTTTGAGAAATTCTTGCACAAGTGCCCATTAGATGATCCAAAAATAATATCATATATATATATTTGTACAAGCAAAATATCTTTACCTTCCTTCTTGATAAACAAGGTTGTGTCTACCATACCTTTCTTGAAGTTATTGTCTAGTAAGAACTTACTCAATTGTTCATACCAGGCTCGAGATGCTTGTTTCAAATCGTAAAGCGCCTTCTTCAATTTGTATACATGGTCTAGCTTTCTTGGTTCCTCGAACCCAGGAGGCTGCTTTACAAAGACTTCTTCTTTGATAAACCCATTCAGGAAGGCACTCTTCACATCCATTTGGAATAGCTTGAAGTTTTGATAACAAGCATAAGCAAGCAACAGTTTGATTGTTTCTAATCTTGCAACTGGTGCATAGGTTTCATCATAGTCTATTCCTTCAGACTGAGAGTAACATTTTGCTACGAGTCTTGCCTTGTTTCTGGTGACTTTACCAAGTTCATTTACTTTGTTTCTAAAGACCCATTTAGTGCCAATGATAGTTCTTCCTTTGGGTTTAGGAACCAATTCCCACACATCATTTCTCTTGAACTGCTGAAGTTCTTCTTGCATTGCTTTTATCCAGCTTTCATTCTCCAGAGCTTCATTTATTCATTTGGGTTCAATCTCAGAGATCAGTGCAACAATGCTCGTATCCTTTTTGTTCTTCGATCTGGTTTGAATTCCTTCGTTGATGTTTCCAATGACCAGCTCCTTAGGATGACTGGACTTATGCTTCCAGTTTCTGTTTGGCATTTCACTGTTATCAGAATCTTCTGTTGATTCAAAAATGTCCAGCTAAGTTATTCTTTCTTCTTGAGTTGCTTCTGTGACTGTTTTCTGAGAAGATTCAGCTTCTTTGTTGAAACTAGATCTTTCAGGAGCAGCATTTGGTTCTGAGTCTTCATTTACAGTTCTGCTCTGTTTTAAAACATCTTACTCCAGAAACTTCACATTCATGGATTCCTCCATTGTTTGAGTATTCTTGTTGAATACTCTATATGCTTTACTAGAGTTTGAATAGCCTAGAAAAATACATTCATCTGACATTTCTTCAAACTTACTAGGGTTATGATTAGCATTTTTTAGAATATAGCATTGACAACCAAAAATGCGAAAATAGGAAACAATTGATTTTCTTTCTTTGAAAATTTGATAGGGATTTTTCTCAAGAATTGGTCTAAGAAAGACTCTGTTAATAATATGGCAAGAAGTGGAAATTGCTTTTGCCCAGAAACGAGTTGCCACCTTGCTTTCAATAAGCAGAGTTCTTGCCATTTCTTGCAAAGACCTATTCTTCCTTTCCATAACTCCATTTTGTTCTAGAGTGTAAGGAGAGGAGAACATATGCTGAATACCATTTTTGTCACAAAAATCTACAAAGTCTTGATTTTCAAACTCTCCACCATGATTTGTTTTAATACTTGAAATGGAGTAACCTTTCTCATTTTGAATTCTTTTTGCAAATGTTGAAAAATATGAGAAGGTTTCTCCTTTATTAACGAGAAAGAATACCCATGTAAATCGAGAATGATCATCTACTATCACAAAACAGTATTTCTTACCTCCAATGCTCTAAGTTCTAGTTGGCCCAAATAAGTCCATATGAAGAAGCTACAATACATGATTAGTAAAAATCTGTTTTATAGATTTGAAAGAACTTCTTACTTGTTTTCCCAGAGTGCATACAGAGCAAAACTCTATCTTCTTATAACTTAGTGAGGGCAAACCACGAACAAGCCTTTTGCTGAGAAGCTTAAAATCTGTTTCATACTGACATGCCCAAGTTTGCGATGCCAGAGATTTGCTTCATCTTGGACTGATATAAGACATTTTACAGTATCTTCGTTTATGTCCAGGAGATAGATGTTCCCATGCTTTCGTCTAGTGAATGATTGAGAAGAGTCATTGCTTGTTCCAGAACATAGGTTCTCCTTGATGTTGATTCTAAAACCAGCATCACACAACTGGCTGATGCTTAGAAGATTATAGTTCAATCCCTTAACTAGGGAAACATTGTTGATGATTAAACTACCAATCTTGATAGTTCCCAATCCAATGATGTTTCCTTTGGTGTTTCCTCCAAAAGAAACTGTTCCTCTCTTAATTCTTTCGAAGCCAATGAACATCCTTGAGTCTCCAGTCATATGTCTTGAGCATCCACTGTCCAAGTACCATTTCTTCTTACTTTTGAAACTTATCTACAATCAACACGCATACTCATTTTTTCTTTGGTACCCAGATTTTCTTGGGTCCATTGAGGTTAGTAATATATGCTTTTTCTATCAATTTCTTTTGAACATGTCTCCAGACTTTAGGACATTTATTTTCAAAATGTTCTCTTTCTCCACAGTTAGAACATTTTAGATTCTCTCGATCAACAGATCTAACAAAACTCTTTTTAAAATGACTTTCGTAGGCCTGTCGAGGAGGTCTCTGTTTAATTCTTTCCTTGACTTTAGGAAAATCAATTAACGAATCACTTTTCTTGTAAAACCCAAGTCCTGACTTATCATAGTAAGGGATTTGGATAGAAAGTATATGCTGCAGGGTTTTCAACCCTTCAGAAAACTTTGTATTGATATTCAAAATTTCCTTTTTGAGAAATAAATTCTCATTTTGTAAAAAAACTTTGATTTTCCTTTATTTTCAAAAGTTCCTTTTTAAGAGACTCATTTTCATTTAAAACAGAATCTCGACTTTCCTTTAGTTCTGAAAATTCCTTTTTAAGATCATCAAATTTTCCTTTCAATGAGTAATTCTGATGACTCAATTTATGATTTTCCTTTTTTAAACTGGAGATCTTTTTCAAAGTAGTTTTTAGATTGAAACACAGTTCATTTATGTAATCTGAAACTTCTATTGGAATATTATAATGATTTACCTTAATCTCTTTGTCTGAATTTGAGTTTGATCCTGAATCTGTTTTAGAGTCTGAGTCTGAATGTGCCATAAGACAGATGTTGCAATATTCATCTTCACTGTTTTCAACCTCAGTGTCACTCCATGTTTCAGCTTTCAGGGCTTTCTTGTATTTTTTGAATTTCCCTTTGTTCTTCTTGAGCTTGGGACAATTCTGCTTTATATGACCCTTCTTCTTACATTCAAAACAAACAACATCTTTGGCATAATCTTCCTCATCTTCGCCTACGTTGTCCGTATCGTCTTTTTGTTTCTTGTTGTTGAACTTCCTGCCTTTCCTGTTTAACTTCTTTACTTTTCTAATTAGCAGTACAAGTTCTTCGTCGTCCAGCTCTTCCTCAGAATCAATGTTAGACTTAAGAGCAATGGATTTCTTACCTTTGGATTCCACTTCCTCGTTTATTTGTTCTGCTTCATAAGATTGCAGGGTACCAACAAGCTCATCGACTGTCAATGGTGAAATTCGCAGGGTTTCTCTAATAGAGGTCTTCACATTATTCCACTCTTTCGACAATCCTCTCAGGAGCTTGTTGACCTTCATCGGTCCAAGAACAGGTTGTCCTTGATATGCCAATCCATTTACAATTTCTGTAAATCGACTAAACATGTCTCCTATGGACTCCCCCTGTTTCATCTTGAAGGATTCATATTGACCAAGTAAAATATTTACTTTGGTCTCCTTAACACGATCAGTTCCTTCGTATGTCACGTGCAGTCTATCCCATACTTCCTTTGCTATGTCACAAGAAGATATTCGATTATATTCATTAGGTGATAAAGCACAATAAAGTGAGTAGATAGCCTTAGCATCGAGAGTTTGTCTCTTTGTCAGTTCTTCTGGTGAGATGGTAGCCGATGCTTCTGTTTCTTTCCCATCATCTCTCTTTGAGGTTTTTCCAGTTTTAACAGTGGGATCAACTCCTCTTTCAACTACATCCCATTCCAGTGGATCTTTTGACCTGAGAAAGGCCTTCATCTTATTCTTCCATATATTGTAATCTTTACCGTCAAAGTATGGTGGACGAGTGTTGCTCTGCCCCTCAATCAGACCTGGTGCAAGAATACTAGCCATAGAGGATCTTTAACTCAGAAATAATAAACACTTCAAAATACAAAGTACATAGCTCTAATACCAATTGATGTAACTACTATTAACACCTAGAGGGAGGTGAATAGGTGTAGAGGAAATTTACGCGCAAGTAATAACAATCTGTTGCAATCTACAAATAGAAATTAAATAGAGAGAGTAGAGAATATTGCAAACACAATTTATAGTGGTTCGACTTTAGACAAGCCTACGTCCACTCTCTAGGCGATCAGCCAATGGGTTGGATTTCACTATGTGATCAACGGTGATTACACACTCTCGAGTGTTAGTACTTGGTGATGATATGTCTCATGAAGTCACTTTCTTTTGTAATACACTGGGATCACTCAATTTCGCACTATGAACAACAAGTGAAGAACAGAATCAGGCTTTGGAATATGTTCATCTCCTCTAACTCCTAGATCTCAGCCTATCCTTATATACTCTCCAAGCCGCACTCGATCGTTGGCTCTTTCCTTGAGAGTTTAGTCTTTCCTTTCTTGGACAGACTTTATAAGGCAAGTCTTTTTGACCGTTGAAGGTAGATCAGATCCCCATGGATTCTGTTCGCCCATACAATCAGAATTCGGGCTTCCATAAGTGCTCCATTCTTCTTTGAAAGTTGTCCATTAATTGATCCTGCCAATCAGTTTGATACAACAGAATCAATATAAATAAAGTAAGTGAAATACTTTCCCGTTGGTGATCTTATCCTGTAGATTCATTTTAAGTCTGGCAGACTTAAGTTCTGAGTCTGGTTAAGTTTTTCGTCTGGTACGGTCAGACTCAGAATCTCCGTTTGGTCAGGTCTTCCGTCTAGTACGGACAGACTCAGAGACATCTTATGCTTTATCTTCTGCCACCAGTAGACTTTAAAGCATATGTCATTCCGTGACCTTTTCCTTCAAAAGATATATATAAATATCATACATAAAACGATTTGTTAGCATCAAAACTAGGAGTTTTCTCAACACAAAGGCCTTGGGCAAGGCCGCAACGGCCCTTGGCAGCCACGGGGAGGCCGCGACGACCTCACCCAAGGCCTTTGCAACCGACGGCAAGGGGGCCCTTGCCCAATTTGGGCAAGGGTTCCGTGGCCAGCGAGAGTCAACGGTGGCCCTCGCGCAGCCCTAAAAAAATTCAAAAAAAATAATTAAAATATTAAAATATTGTTTTCCGATGCCATGTCAGGTTTTCGGTGGCCACGTCAGCTTTTCCGGTGGAGTGACACTCAAGTGAATGTTTTTTCAAACTTGTGATACTTAAGTGAGCGAAAAAAAAGTTTTGGTACCAAAGTGAGCACCGTACGAAAGTTGTGGCACTCCTAATGTTCTAACCCCATCTTTTGTGACTATAAACCAACTTGATTCTTGTCGGCCCTTTGACAGATTTAATGTCGAACCATGCAAGGTTAAAAGAGAAGATATGGAAAGTGTCTAAACAAAATTAATTGATCGGCCCATCCCTCCTTGATCTCCAAGTATAGATGCATTCCATTTTGCTCTTGCTTTCACCTCCAGTGCTATTCTCATCCCTGCTTTTGAAAGTGTAGTGTCAGCATTAGGGATTAACAAAATTGAACCTTCACTTGAGGAATGTAATTTTGGTTTCATCCTATATGGAATGCAAAAGGATTTTCAATATTTTCAATATTTTTATTTATTTATATATTTTCTTTGTGTTTATTACGAGAGAAAACCCGTGGCTTGCAGATTCATAGACCTAGTAAAATAGTAAGATAAGTGCTCATAGCCCCGTCCACACCCATTAGATGAGATGATTTTACAAGGAAGACTGCATTTAATAGTTGGTACATCGAATCCCATGTAGGTCTACATCTCGTGAGGCTCCAGTTTAAGGAGATGATATTTGAGACTGCACAAATAATTCAAAGAACATAATCTCATGTAATATGATATAGTTCACGTGGATGTTAGTAGTTGCTACTTCTTGACCGTCTTATTCACACAATAAACAAAAATCTATATCGACATATAATTTCAATCTATGTAGCGATGTGACATATTTATGATATTTTTATACGTCATTCTTAATTGATCTAACTTTGGATTTTGTAAATTCTTTTTAAAAACAAATATTGCTTCATCAATGTGCATGGTGTTTTTTTGACTTTATAGAGTAAGGGATAGGCATGGGCATCCCAGGACCAACCTTGGATTGACTCAACCTTGCTGGACCTAGTCCAATTTCTAGGGGGACTAGGTTGGTCCTTAACTTTGGGATCCCTAAGCTAGCATTGTCCGAGTTGGTCATTAATCCTAGGAGTTCAAACCAATCCTGACTATATATATTTATATTTAATATATTTTAGATATTTTATATATCTATATATTCTTTTATCTATTAAAAAAAGCAAACACTAACTTAAACGGCGTCAATCGGCGTCCTACTCCTTCACCTCTAGTACTCTTGTTGTCTTCTTTACTTTTTTGTTCTCTTCAATTTGCCAAGTAAATTTGAGAGAAATAATTTTGCTTGTGAATAACCTTGCCCTGCTCAACGCTTGCCTTGCTCATGGCTCAATGCTCTCACCGCTTGACGCTTGACGCTCAATGCTTGCGCCATTTGCCTCTTTGCTGGCCTCACGTGTCATCGAGTAAATCGGTTGGTTCAACCAGCTCGTATCATAGGTCAATATCCTAGTATTAAAGCCCATGGCAATTTTCAACACATTTCTAGTTACGAGTTGAATTTTTATAGTAGAAAGGGGAAATTTCACACAATGACAAAATCCTCCTATGGTAAAGGCTACCTTTTTTTTTTAGTCCTCCTTTAGAACTCCGCACTTCTAACGTCTCTAAAATTGACTATTTTTATGAGGTTTTTTACCTCAGTGAAGATAGTAAGATCTCAGAGACCCATCTTCCACTTATAAATCTGTATTTTGCTTTTGCTAAACCTTTGTCTTTCTCTCATATCCATTCCATTAAGCATCTTATTAAACATACTCCTCGAGAAGTTAAAGAGTATGTTCAATCCTCAAAATTTGACCAACATCCCATCCCTGCAACTCAGCAAGAGCACTTTGTTACACTTCAAATTCCTTCAGATTTTCCACGGCAATGGATATGGCAAGGATATACACACCTTCACTTTGGTGCTATTAGGCTTGCTTTATCCTTTTATGGAAGGAAATGCTTACTCGTTGTAGCTCGAATGGCTCTTTTAGACACTCAATTTTTGGATTACCAACATGCATGTATTGGTACTATCCAAACCACCCTTAATGCAGGAACAATGTTTGTTACACTATTTCTAAACTTCAGTATGGCTCTTTTAGACCCACGACTTCTTTCAACCTTTAAGGTTTAGCTACAAATTACTGGAGCTCCTCAAACTCTAGATTCTATTGTTGCTATCTTACATTATTAGATGGTCTATCGGGTCCAGAATCATACCATTAACCTCAACTTTTTTGGTGCTAACGAAGCTTTGTTTATCTCAATGGATAATGATAAGACTTCATGTAGTCATGTGCCAAACATATTCCCCGAGATGAGTTAGTTAAGTTATTCCCAGACATGTGGGTAACTAACTATGAAAAAATTCATCAAAATTCCAGGCCAATCCAATTCACAAAGTCCCAGTTTATCAAGAAAAATGACAACACGGATGTCATCAAATATAGTAAGAAGAAATAAGAGACTACCTCCTCTATTTTTCCTACCATTTTATGATACAGCCTTGTGTAGCAGACGCCCTAGCCGAAAAAGGCCATTCAGACTCAAAACTCATGATTGAGTCTTTTAACCAGGAGTGACGGCCCATCCATAACTATAAGGATCCCGTACATGACATTATTTGTGGGATCTTGATTGCCAATACTCTCTTTGCACCAACCCTCCAGATGACGAGGAAGAGGACAGATTGTATAGGCAAAAAAATGGTTAAAAGACAAACTTTACTAAAGGTACCTTGATGGTGGCCCCATCGTTTGACCCCTTGGTAAAGACAAAGGAAAATACTAGTTTATGGTTTCGTATGGATCATCATGATCACTACCTCTTCCACTAGTCCCTGAACCATGTAACCTCCTCCACTACCTCAAACCCATCCAAAAAGAGACTCCATTGTACAAACCAGTTGTTTCACCTTTTTACAAGCCCATTCACAAATAGGTTAAAAAGAACTCTTTTTCTTTAGAGCTATCGAAAGCGCCACAATTGTTGTGCTCCCCAATACCATAACCATCACCTGTTCTCCCATCTGTATGCATGTTCAAAGACTTTCCCCCTTTGGAAAGATTTAATTCTAATGCTCTGCATTAGAAGAATTTACAGATACACAACATTGGTTCTGTCATATGCCCAAAATTTTGAATCTCACATATGTTGACAATTAGGGGAGACAAAAGAAAGTCACCGCTACTAAAGTTGTTCTAAATTGACAGTCAGAAAATGCCTTAGCCTAAAATAATGTTCTCAAGACAATCCAAACTCATCTTGACCATGTTGACCAAAAGGTTGACCAAACTGCTTTGGTCACAAATAGATTGCATGAGACGTTCCAAAAGAGATTGCAACAGATAGAATCTAGAAGATTCGTTCCTTATCACTTAAAGATCAAATAGCTGAAATGGAAAAACTGAGGAGACAGATCTAGGAGCAGAAGGAAAATTCATGCCTCCTTCAGATTTATTTTCCTAACCTAGCTCCTATGGATGCAATCTCTTCCAAGGCCACGTCAATTGCTTCGATCTTTAAAAAAACCTCAAAGATAGAATGAAGTGATATGATTACACTTTGAAACTGTATTCAAGAAAGGGAAAGGCAAAAGAAGCTTAGACTAGAAAAAAAGCCAGCTCCCAAACCTTTCCAAGAACCTCCCAGATGGTTTACACTCAAAATATCCATTCATCCATCCTTTATCTTTCTCCCTGGATGAGGGATTCCCAGAAACACTCAAATGATTTTATTGACATTTATTCAATCTTTACACCATTGCAATTAAGTTTTTAATAGCCAAAAGGCCTCTCATCATCGGCAAGATTATCGAGGAGAAAGCAAGTAAAAATATTTTGGGGATGTGCTTAGTTGGTTTATGCTATTAAGAGCATAGAAAAATATTTTTCAAGAACAACTCCGAACATGCAAGCCTGATCTAGAACTGCATGCAATAATTTCATTCTTTAGGCCATGGTTATTTATACGGCCTAGCGGAGGCATGTGTATAACCCCAACAAATGTTGGAGTATCCACATATAAACCCCAACCTGTTCCAAATAAGATTTTTGCAGCTCTTCTTTGTAAAATCTCAGCTTACCCTCGTCAGTATCGAGAATTATAGAGGATTTTGTGTTAGACCAAAATATGACAATGATCCAATCTCTTGGGAATATTATGATGACTATCAAATAACCTGACATCAATTGATGCTTGTTTAAGGGCATACTATGAAATTGATGCACAAGCAAGTGAAGACAATTCTGTGACACAAATGCCTTCATCTTCACAAGATATGGGCCCATCATCTCAGGATCCATGGGGATGCCCATTATCACAAGATCCTTATGATTATAATGAGTTGAAAATTGCACTCAGACTTGGCCTCAATAAAGAAAGTCCATTGCTCCAATTTTAGAATTTACCCTAACCTAGCATTACTAAAGTCCCAGCAAGCTCTCATCAGTCAGCCAAAAGGCAAAGGTCATTTGAAATAAATGCTTCGAAAATCAAAGAAGTGGAGAAATTGCACAAACTATTCAGACAACAGCAAGGTATCGCTACTAACGTCCCATCCAGTTCCTATCAACCAATCGATGACATAGGTACCGAAGACCTCAAAGACCTAGAAACTGAAAGACGCATATGTGAATATAGGAGACAAAAGGATGGCAATCCATTAGACAGCTCAAATGACAATTCAAAAGAACCTATCCATAAACATGACCTGTGAAACATCCTCATGGAAAGAAAGCAAGAAACAAGGGGAAAAGAAGTCAAAAGAAGTTTAACAAGGAGAAAAGAATAAAAAGAGGTCTGAAAAAGCTGAAGGAAAGAAGAATGTAGAAAGAGTTTAGCCAAGGCACTATGCGGCACTATTTGGCACTATGTAGCACTATTCATGTAATATAGACAAAGTTGAAACCGCGTCTGTCGAAAAACAGAAAGCTCAGTTTGTTAGTGCGAAACCTAATATGTACATATAATTGGCCATTGTCTACTAAGGAGGGGCCTGTAAAAATTATTGATGATCTCCAGAGCTATCACCAATAATTGTCTTGTGTAATTTTGTCTTATGTATGGTTTTATGCCTATAAGATGCAAGGTGTGTAACAATAGGGGGCAAAGAATGCACCCTCCTTGAAAAACAATATTGTGTGGTTTGCTATGAAATCCTAAAGCTCTCCTCACCCTTCCTTTCTACCTGATATGATTCTCTAAAACTAGGAATATTCCAATTAATCTTGGGAGGATGCTTTGCACTTGCCACAATGTAGAACCTATGCATTAGAATTGCGGTACCATAAATTTTTCTATGACGTGAGTTAAAGAACGAAGAGGAATTTGGTGGCTAACAAGTAGTCTCGATTCCGAGGCCGCGGAAAGGTCATGTGTGTAGGATAGCATACCTACCACAAATTCTATTTTCGCTCTCCCTAACTCATATCATAAGTTAGTATCTTAGTATCAGTCCTATAGGGTCGGTCTAGTTCTTAGTCCTCAACTCAACCAGGCTCAATCTTAAAATTGGAGACTAATACTGTGCAGGTTGGTCTCTAGGTTAGGCACTAGACTCGCTCAACCCAGACCATGCTCACCCCGAATGGGGGATAAATACTGGTACTTGGACATCATTGAGGAGTGAAGGTAGTGATGTGGTCAAAGTGGATGAGTAGTTTTATTCTAAGTAGTACCAACACTGACATGTGATACGTGAACGACACGACACGATACGCCGACATGTTGTTTCTCAAGAAATAGAGAATTCTGACACGTTGTATATTAAATGTATTTTTTATATAAACACGATAAATTATTTTTTTTATGATTATTTCAATTAAATTAATTTGATTCAAATTCATAAATAAATAAATAAGATTCTAGATAGAATTTACACTGAAAACATTAATATCATTCATTGTTTTAATTTGATAAATTAAACTCCATTTCAATAATCCATAAAACTTGGAGGAAAAAACAAGCAATCCACATTCTAGACTTGTGTGTCAGCGTGTTGTAAGAGAAGAGAAAAAAAAAATTGCGGATGAATTGTGTGTCACGATAAGTGAGAGTGAGAAGAAAAAAGAATATTAGGTTTTACTTCTTTTTCCCTTTATTACTTTTACTATTTTTTATTTTTTATATATTTACATTTTGACCACTCCTTTATTGAAAAAATTTAAAATTGACCATGTACATGTCAAAATCAGATGTTGAAATTCCAAACTCACATGTTGGAATTTCAAGTTTGAGTGTTGGAGAGTGTCGGGAGAGTTGACATGGTGTTGAATTTCTGACACTTATTGACCAAGTGTTGAAAAGTGTCGGACACGTGTCAAAGTGTCCAACACAACATGAAGGTTCCCGAAGAGTGTCGGTGCTTCTTAGGTTTTAATACGCACAGCAAGATCGTGACTGGGACCAAGAAATTTCTTCAATCCTTGATTTGATGTATTATTAATAAAATAAAGAATTAATAAAAAAATTGAAAAGAAAGATAAAGTATTATTAAAAATTATTCATGTCAACATCGATCAACTCCGATCGACCAAAACTGGTTAAATGGATTGAACTGACACAAATGCAAAAGGTCTATTACTAAATTAATAATAATAAATGAGTTTATGACTGAATTGGTATAATTATAATAGGTTTAAAATTTTTTTTGGTAATTCTCTAATAGGAGTATGGCAAGCCATTTCTTTCTCAAACACCATAAGAGAGACTCGAAATCAAGAATAAAAAAATGAGAGTGGCTGAATTTTGCTTGAAGGTTAGGCTCATGAGGAGTTGGGGTGTCATGCCCCGACTCTTGAGCTCGCGGTAACCCCATTTCCATGGTCAATTGAAAGCGACATCCCAGGACCCGTTGACGACCATACATTTTATTTTTGATTATGCGCAAACAGAAGACGAACTATCTCTAGACAAACAAACAATGAAACAGGGATAGAGGGATGAACAGCAAGAACAACAACAACTATTCAATTATTCAATTTACTGGATTAACCAACGGAAGATCGTTTTTTTGAATTACAAGCCCGACAAAAAGGGGCCGATCCATCCTCTAAGCCAAACAAAAAAAAAAACTAGGCTAATCCAATAGTACACAAAGAACCCTCGGGTTCAACACCACAGTCACTCGGACCCATCGGACTCAGGCTTCGTTGGGTCGATCATTGGAGAAGCGGGGGTAGGATTCTCCACTGTGGGTGCGCCATTCTAAGGACCTGAAAATGGTTAACCACGACGGGTTGAGATAAAATCTCAGCGAGTTTTCCCCCTAAGCCCCGATTAGTACACCAACTCAACTTGGGGTATCTCTCCAGAACCACCCCACACTTAACCTAACAACAGACAGCCAGCAAACAACAGACCAAACAATAGACAAGGCAAACCAACAATCAATATTCGGTTCGCATGCAACCTTACCCGGTCTGCCATACCCTGCACATCAAATCTCATACAATGCAAGCAAAGCACATGGCCGTTAGATGATACAGTTCATCAATCACATGCAAGTCGCACCACAAGCGATCTCACCTAACCATTGCCACATCCTGCACAACTGTGAACTCATGTGTCAATTCATCACGACATTAAGAGCATGTGAATAATCAGAGCATCTCACACAACGTTCTCATGTCTCACACTCACACATGCTCCGATTATTACGACCCCTCCTCTTAGGCCACGGCACAACCTTATGGTTGGCAATTCCTAGCTAAGCCAGCTTCGTCTTCTTTACCTCGAGGCACAGAAACGTAAGGGGTCATCCCTTCCCTCTGATGGCATTCCCGAAGGAGCATAGGACCTGCCCACTACCGCAGTCCCGCAACATGTCCCCCGTCAGGCATCCGACCAAAGTCAGGCGATCAAACGGCCATGGCACAACCCCATAAGGATTGGCGATTTTCGGTAATGTTGGGTTCCCTCTCTTAATGTGATCATGCAACACCTCATCAAGCAATCCATTTATATCTTTGCTCTATCGTGAATGCAACATTGCTCATGCTCATGCGACATACCATTACAGTTAACACACGTATAATGTCATGCGGCAAGATCCAAGCGAGCACGTATAATAGCAAGAATATCAATCATTCACGAAAGTTGCAACAATCAGCAGTTCAAGTCACAGTTTGACAATCAATTCCAACCAATCAACATCACAATATTTGCATACTTTTCCAAAATCATCACGTACCTCAATAATTATCGGTACCCAATCACGTGTCTCAATATTCAATAATAAATAAACACATGTCCTCACGACTACAACAATCAACCATTCTCATTTAAGAATCATGTAATACTATAGTCAATTGTCCCAATAAAATAATTTAAGTCCCACAAAATACTTATAATTATTTTCCAATCCCATAATTAATAATCCAACCCAAATAATTCCATTTAATAAAACTCTTTCTTAATAAATCAATGCCATTTAATAATGTATTATATAAATACTATGGACTTTAGAAAATTACACCATAGTAATTTTCCCACAAAATTACTCAATGATAACCATTTCCCATAAATAATCAATTAATTATTTTCCCCAAAATAATTAATTTTCAAAAATATTAATAATTCGAAATTATAAAATAATTTAATTAATTAATACATTAAATTCAGAAATTAGACAAAACATTAATTAAAATCATTAATCAAGCAATTTAAACTAAACATGCATAATTAATCCACAAAAATCACATAATCCACCATTAAGCAATAATTAATCGTAATTAAGCTTAATAAACAAAATTAAGCTAATCTAATTTTAATCATCTATCTAACCACTTATCTTAGGGCTAATATAAATTAATTAAACCATCTAAACCAACATTAACACTAACTAACCCACCCTAAGTAAGTTTAGGCACTAAATAGGGATTATGGTTAAACTCACCCGTTAAGCGAGCCGGTGACACGAACATGGCAGCGGCGACAAACCCGACACCTAGGGACCTCTACCACGACGATCCAAGGTAGTCCTGGGACTGAGAACAGCAACAACAAACTCGAATCCCCTTTGAAATTCTGAAAATAGCACTGCTTGGAGAGGAAAGCGGCTAAACGGAGCTCACTGGAGCTCCGACGAGCGGCGGGCCGACGACCAGCTACTCCAGGGGGTCGAGGGGGAGTTGCTAGTGGCTGGTATGGGTGGTGGTTTGGTTGAAATGGGAGAGAAACGGAGGAAAAGGGTGGAACTGTGCAAAGTTGTCGCTATAGTAGGCGATCCGGCGAGCAACGACTTTCGGAGGCCATACGGATCTTCCGAAGGCTTCTTTCGGCAAATGGCCAACGCCATCTGAACGATTTTTCTATGCTGAACATATTGATAGGTGGCACGGCCTGAGATTCCACCGGAAAGGCAATGAACAACTCAAAATTCAATGAGAGGTCAAAAGTAGAAACTGCAAGAAGGAAGGGAAAACAAGGGAGAAGTGTTGTGCGGTTTTGAGGGCTGCAAGGGGAGGAGAGAGAGTGAAGTGAAGGCTGAAGGATAAGCCTCATCAAGGCCATAAATGCTTGCCCCAACTCCCAAGGCAAGATGACATCATCTTCTCTCTCTTCCTTTGACTTTTCTCCAAAATATCCAAGGGCATTTTGGTCATTTCCACGTTGCACATTTCCCAATTTGTCCTTGGGCTGAAGATGAAGGACGGGCCTAAGAAACGGGCTGGGAAATGAGTAGGAACGGGCTCGGGAATTTGTTGGGCTCGTTGTCTCGATCTTCCACAGTAGCCATCCCACCTTGGGCGTGAGGCCCTCATTGTTCTTGCCCGGCCCACGTCCTTATAGGCTCGGGTTATCAGTCCAAAAATCCATTTTCCAAATACTCGGCTCAACCGGCACTGTCGACTGTCGAGGAAGCATCGTCCAAAAGTCTGTCTTGAACGTTCCCAAAAATTCAAAGTCCAATCTTGGATTCACATGCCTTGTCAATTTCGCCCGAATGCCATTTTGGTACTACTCAGATTGACAGGTGGCTTTGAGGATTCACGCGTAACCGACTCGTGCCAATTCACATTCAAGACTTCTCAACACATGGACATCCTTGACTACATGAAATTGTGAAGGAGCGCTTCTTATTTCAAAGTACACGATTATCAAGGATCAACATAGGGCCATTCGCGGGTTTGATAACAATAGACGGAATCACCCGTCGTCCCATTATTTCTGTCCGCGAATCAACTTCTAGTCGTCCTTGAAATTGGCCTGCATGACTACAGGATCATCCTTACGCAAGTCTCACGGTCGAGTCGTTTTCCCAAGTCAAGTTCTTTAGTTGCACGAGTTCTGTCCTCATTAGCCTTTCCCCTCAGGGTCAGTATCTCAAGAGTGATCAGTTTCGAGGGGTCAATTCCAAAAAAAACCCCAAACTTTAGGTTTAGTCCCAAATATACCCCGAACTTTTTTTTGTCTCAAGAAAAACCCCAAACTTTAGGTTTAGTCCCAAATCTGCCCCGAACTTTTGTTTGTCTCAAGAAAAACCCCAAACTTTAGGTTTAGTCCCAAATCTGTCCCAAACTTTTCTTTTATCTCAGAAAAAACCCCAAACTCTTAGTCCATTCCCAAATCTATCCCAATTTTTTTTGTCAAAAAGAAAATCATCAAAATTTACTTCAATCCTAAATTTGTCCTTGTTAGCCTTTGTCCAAAAGCCGTATTAGTAATCCCTAATTTTTTATGTCCTAAAATGGTTTTACTTTGAAAATAATTTTCTATGACATATTCCTTATTTGTATTTATTATCTATGTGGAAATGCCATGCTAAGTTGGAACTAGACCATGGGGTATATTTGAGAATAGGTCAAAAATTGATGATTTTTTTAGTACAAACGGTGGGTAAAACCCCAAATTAGTATACTCGTAAATTGCGACGCGTTATTTAATTTAGCAATTTGACAATAAAATTTAACAAAAACTAATAGATGGTAATTTGTTTTGGTGATCGAAAAATTAATTTTGGGTAAATTTGTCATATATGTACCAATTTGGGATTTTTCATGATATTGACTCTCTTTTTTTAGACAAAACCAAATTTGGGGTAGATTTGGGATTAAAATTAAAGTTTAGGGTTTTTTTGAGACAAAAGAAAAGTTCGGGCAGATTTGGGACTAAACCTAAAGTTTGGGGTTTTTCTTGAGACAAAAAAAAGTTTGGGGTATTTTTGGGACTGGACCTAAAGTTTGGGGTTTTTTTTGGAATTAACCCCAGTTTCAAGTGAGATCAACTAACAATGCATTGGCGAAATTAACGTTCATTCATCCTTTAAAGTGCTCGAATTTCAGGATGTTACATGGGGACTCGGTGTTGAAAATTCCAATGAGTACAAGGCCCCCTTCTTCTAAATTCAACCTCATTTTGAACATTAGGTCAATTTGAATACAATTCACAATCATATCAATATTTTATTCGATGAGGAAAAGTTAATCCTAAACAAAATGTCTTTAATATCTAAAATCAAATAAGTGAAGTCAAGAATGCAACCGCAAAATTCTACAGTATCGATATTTTGTTTAGGGCAAATACCACCAAAAACCCTAAATTATGCCCATTGTGACAATTTTACCCTGAACATTTTTTTGTGCTATCAAAAACTCCAAACTATGCCATTTATAACAAATTTACCCTAAACTTTTTGATTGATGGGCATTTTCGTCCTTTCCTTTTTCTTTTTTTCTTTTTTTTTTCTCTTGATAGAGGGAAGCCGGCGAGACTCCGACGGCCCTCGCCTAACACCGGTGAGGGCTACTCGAGCCTCGCTGGCAAGGGTCGCCCTCACCAGCGAGGCTTAGGCGGCCCTCGCCCGACTCCAACGCTAGTGAGGGCTACCTCGCCGGCTTCCTTCTATCATGAGAAAAAGAAAAATAAAAAGAAAAAGAATAGAAAAGGACGAAAATGCTCTTTAGTCCAAAAAACTTTAGGGGTAAATTTGTCCTAAGTAGCATAGTTTTTGGTTTTTGGTAGCACAAAAAAAAGTTCGAAATAAAATTGTCACAAGTGATATAGTTTAGGGTAAAATTGTTACAAATGGCATAGTTTGGGGTTTTTGGTGATAAAAAAATGGTTCAGGGTAAAATTGTTACAAATGGCATAGTTTAAGGTTTTTGGTAGTATTTGTCCTTTTGTTTAGGAATCAAATTCTGTAGTTATAAAGGAAATTGAAACTCTCCTTTTTATGAGGCGCATGAGAGATCTTCACACAAAAATTAAGTGTCAACTGCTCTTGAATATCCTCAATCTCTCCCACCATTTCAAATTCATGGTAAGTATGTCCACATGAAATACGAGGCCTTGTTCGTCATCTTTGAGATTACAACATAAGATAGAGGACATAAGGCTATCTTTTCTACTCACTCCGCCAATTCTACTTTGTAATACATGCTATCAAACGCCACTCCAAATCATATTGTCATGATAATCGGTAATTGAAAGTTAAATATCATGCAATAGCTTCTCGATTAAAAGGATTTCATATGGTCTATAAATCATACAGAATGAGCTCATTTACACTATTGATCACGTAAATTCCACAATAATACTCATATGTGTATTTAAATATATTGATTTTGATATAAATCTTAGAACTTTTCCGCCTGAAATAGCTTTTAAAGTGTATCGAATGCATGTAAGCCAATCCAATTTCTATCCTCTTAGATCTTATTTCTATCCCGCAGAACCCGCTAGCGTTCTTCGGATGCATTGGTTGAAATGCGCCGGGGTGATTTTAGAAGTTTTCGAGGAGCAAACGGATTGCGAGCAATAATTAAACTTAAGAAGATCCAACAGATGCAAGTCGAACGAGATGGCGACGGAGGCCGCAAATCAGCATGACGTCGTGGCCTCGTCCTATTGATCTATCCGCTTCCTTTTGTATGCTTCTTCAATTACCACTGACTAAAGACTAGAAAATTTGAGGTCCACAAGAGCCCTCTATCTCGTTATCATCTCCGCAAACCATTCAACTCAGTAAGGAAAAATAAGAAATTTCGAAGGCATCATCGTCATCATGAGTGCTACATCCGAGCTCGTGTTCATCCCATTTCCAGCCCTCGGCCACCTGGCGTCAACGGTGGAGATGGCCAGGCGCCTCGTCGATCACAACAATCGGCTCTCTGTTACTGTCCTCATCATGAAGTTTCCCTTTGACTCCAAGATTGACTCCACTGTCGAGTCGTTCACCGTCTCTTCGCCACCAGCATCCGCTTCATCCTCCTCCCTCAGCTAAACCCCTCCCCGGAGACATCTGCGATGGCCTTCCTCAATCAGTCCGTGGAGAGCCACAAAGCCAATGTCCGAGGAGCCACCGCCGACCTCCCCCCCTGCAGCTTGCCATGGCTCAAGGGGCTTGTCGTTGACATGTTCTGCACCTCGATGATTGATGTGGCTGTCGAGTTCAGCATCCCTTCGTACGTGTTCATCCCGTCGGGCATGGCGGTCCTCGGACCGATGCTGTTCCTCCAGTCTCTTCAAGACGAGCAACACATGGACCTGACAAGGCTCTAAGTGCTCTGATACTGAGCTGGACTTCCCGTGCCTCGCTAACCGGCTGCCGGCCGCTAAATTCTTGCCAGCAGAAATGTTGAAGACTGCCGGATATTCTTGGGCCACGCCCGGAAGTTTAGGGAAAGCAAGGGAATTTTGGTAAATACATTCGTCGAGCTAGAACCACGCGCGGTGGAGGCCTTGGCGGCCCTTGGAGCGCCCGTAGTTTACCACGTGGGGCCCATACTGAACATCGAGGTTGAGAGCAAAAAGGGTTTTGAGATACTGGACTGGCTCCACCAGCAACCGGATGCGTCAGTGGTGCTCCTATTCTTCGGGAGCTACGGGAGCTTCGATGAGGACCAGACGAAACAGATTGCATGTGCGTTGGAGCGAAGCGGGTGCCGCTTCTTGTGGTCCCGACGGCGGCCACCGGCAAAGGGCAAGTTGGAAGCCCCCTGTGACTACGCGGATCCCGCGGAGGTCCTGCCCGAGGGTTTCATTGACCGGAAAGCCGGTGTTGGGAGAGTGATCGGGTGGGCCCCACAGGTCGCGATCCTGGCCCATCCAGCCGTTGGAGGGTTCGTGTCGCACTACGGGTGGAACTCCAACCTAGAGTGCATATGGTTCAGCGTGCCAGTCGCAGCATGGCCCCAGTATGCGGAGCAACAATTCAATGCATTCCAACTTGTGGTGGAGCTCGGCCTTGCGGCGGAGATCAAGATGGATTATCGGAGAGCTCTTGTCAAAGGTAGTGAAAGCATCGTGACTGCGGATGAAATAGAGGGAGGGATAAGAAGGTTAATGGAGGCCGAGGAGGCCGAGGAGAGGAGGAAGAAGGTGAAGGAGGCGAGCGAGAAGAGCAGGGAAGTTTTGATGGAGGGTGGCTCTTCTCACTTGTCTTTGGGTCGCTTCATTGAGGATGTCTCAAGTCAATGAGCCTCCAGTTAGCTAGGAGATTATTTGACTAATATTTTGAGTATCGTTGGTATTTTGATGTGTGTTTCTACATAACTGGGACTACAATCCATTTGGACTGTTCTAGTGTTTTTTACGACTATAAACAATGAAGAAATAATTGGGTGACAGTTTTTAATATATTACGAGGGATTGCAAAAAATCAAATAATAAATAATTATAAATTATTGTGAAATCCACTCTTTCAAAAATTCGTAGCTCATGGCAAATTGTTATTCTCACATAATCCAAAGGCTATTGTGCTAGTAAAACCCTAAACCACGTTGATTGACATGTTTTAAGTGGAACCATTCAAAGGTAAAGACAAGATATATAAAGTGTTCAAACAGAATTAATTGACCGACAACCATCCTTCCTTCATCTCCAAGTATATATGAATTCCAATTTGCTCTTGCTTTCTCCTCCAGTGCTGTTATAAATCCTGCTTTTGAAAGTGTAGGGTGTAAAGCATTAAGGATAAGATAAGTGCATTAGGAATCCTAAAACTTGTTAGGAAAGTGCGATTGAGTCAAAAAAATTTCAAAAAATATAATTAAATCATAAAACTTATCACGATAGTGCAATTAAATTCTAAAATTTTCAAAAAGTGCACTCAACTTAAGGATTTGATTTTACAATTTTGACAAGTTTTAGGACTTGAATGCACTTTTTGAAAGTTATAAAACTCAATTGCACTTTCTGACAAGTTTTAAGATTGAATTGCTATTTTTGAAAGTTTTAGAACTAGATTCATTTTCGTCACTAATTTTAGTACTTCTAACGCACTTTTCCCGACTGACAAAAAAAAGAAGAAAAAAGGCACTTATCCCTTTAGGGATTAGCAAAATTGAACCTTCACTTGAGGAATGTAACTTTGGTTTGACCCCACATGGAACGCAAAAGGATTTTCACATTTTTTAAAAAAAATTTGCTTTCTGATTATTACAAGAGGAAAGGAGCGGCCTGCAGATTCATGCACCGAGTAAATTAAACATAAGCGCCGATCGCCCCTTCCCTACTAATCAGATGAGACGGTTTCACGAGGAAGGCTGCATTTAATGGTTGGTAGATCGAACCCCATGCACGTTGACATCTCGTGAGATAAATGGAATGCAATAGAGAGAACTATAGGCAAAATCTTACATGCTCAAGTTTAAGGAGATGATGTTTAAGACTACAAAAATACTTCAAAGAACATAATCTTATGTGACCTGATATAGTTCGTGCATATGCTAGTAGTTGTTACTTCCCGACGGTTTTATTCACACACAAAAAAGAAAAAATCAATATCGACAAGTTCAACGTGCATTGTGTAAATTCTTCAAAGAACATAATCTTATGATGGGACATATTAATAATATTTTATACCCTATTCTTAATAGATCTAACTTTGTAGATTAGTAAATTCTTTTAAAAACTAATATTGGTTGGTCAATGTGCATTGTGTTCCTTTGACTTTATAGAATGGGGGATAAATACTAATACTTGGACATCAAGGGGGGATGAATTCGGTGCCGCAGTCAAAGTGGAGGAGTAGTTTTAATACGCACAGTAAAATCGTAACCTAGGGACCAAGAAATTTCTTCAATCCTTGATTCGATGTATTATTAATAAAAATAAAATATTAACAAAAAAATTGGAAAAATAAAATATTATTAAAATTATTTATATCAGCGTTAGCCAACCAAAATTGGCTGAAAGGATTGAATTGTCACTAATGCAAAAGGTTTATGATTAAATCGATAAAAAAAAAATTTAAAACTGAATTGACACGATTATGATAAATTTAGAACTTTTTTACTAATTCTCTCACAGGAGTATGGCCAGCTATTTCTTTATCAAACGTCATATGGGTAGATTCGAGATCAATGAATGAATTAGTGGCCCAGCGTCCGGAGTAATTGGACATTGAGCATGACTTGTCATCCAACTTCTACATTGGATCTGTATATCGACACACTTCTTGATGTCCTTAGCACTTGAGGATGTTGAGAAAACCTCCAAATATATTTTGAAGAATGACAAAATCTTTCATAAGCATTTATGCTTTTGACGACAAAATTTCCAAATGATATTCTTAAAGCGAATTGATTCAAACTTTATTCTAAAAATCATCATACTTAGAGATTTATTCGTCTGATAAAAAGTTTTGAATATAACTTGACTTAGAAACTTATTGAAGAACAAGCTGAATAATCTTATCTTGTGTGAGTTTTTTTTAATGTTTAATCTAACACCACACCTGCCTCGTACATGTGCTCATCCGGCCAAACAAGAATAAAAATGAGAGTGGCCGAATTTCGCGTGGAGGTCGGTCTCACGTGGACTCGGCCTTGAAAATTTAATTGAGTTTATGGTCCACACTCAAACTCTACGGTAATACTCGCATAATTATATAGCATGACGTCATTGCTTAGTCCCATTAGTCTGTCCACAGCCTTTGTACGCTTCCTCAATTAAAGACTCATAAATTGAGGTCCCCAAGAGCCTCCTCTACCTTGCTATCATCTCCACAAACCATTCAACTCAGTAAGGAAACAGGAGAAATTTCGAAGGCATCATCGTCATCATGAGTGCTACATCCGAGCTCGTGTTCATCCCATTGCCGGCCGCAGGCCACCTTGTGTCGATGGTTGAGATGGCCAAGCTCCTCGTCGACCGCGATGAACGGCTCTCTGTTACTGTCCTCATCATGAAGTTTCCCTACGACTCCAAGATCGACTCTAGTGTCGAGTCTTTCACTGCCTCCGTCACCACCCGCATCCGCTTCGTCCACCTCCCTCAGCGAAACCCCACCCCGGAGATGTCCCCAATGGGCTTCCTCTATCAGTTCGTAGAGAACCACAAAGCCGACATCCGACAAGCAGTCGCCGACCTCTCCGCCTGCAGCTTGCCACGGCTCAAGGGGCTCGTCGTTGACATGATGTGCACCTCGATGATCGATGTGGCCGTCGAGTTCAGCATCCCTTCGTACGTGTACATCCCGTCGTGCGTGGCATTCCTCGGGCTGATGCTGTACCTCCAGTCTCTCGAAGACGAGCAACGCATGGACCTGACAACGCTCAACGGCTCTGATGCTGAGCTGGACTTCCCGTGCTTCGCTAACCCGCTGCCGGCCGCCAAATTCTTGCCCTTAGAACTGCTCATGAAAGAAGACTGCCAGATATCCATGGGCCACGCCCGGAGGTATAGGGAAAGCAAGGGAATTTTGGTAAATACATGCGCCGAGCTAGAACCACGCGCGGTGGAGGCCTTGGCGGGCCTTGGAGCGCCCGTAGTTTACCCCGTGGGGCCCATACTGAACATCGAGGTTGAGAGCAAAAAGAGTTTTGAGATCCTGGACTGGCTCCACCAGCAACCGGATGCGTCAGTGGTGTTCCTATGCTTCGGGAGCCACGGGAGCTTCGATGAGGACCAGGTGAAAGAGATTGCTTGTGCGTTGGAGCGAAGCAGGTGCCGCTTCTTGTGGTCCCTGCGGCGGCCACCGCCAAAGGGCAAGTTGGAAGCCCCCGGTGACTACGCGGATCCCGCGGAGGTCCTGCCCGAGGGTTTCATTGACAGGACGGCCGGAGTTGGGAGAGTGATCGGGTGGGCCCCACAGATTGCGATCCTTGCCCATCGGGCCATTGGAGGGTTCGCATCGCACTGCGGGTGGAACTCGACCCTAGAGAGCATATGGTTTGGCGTGCCGATCGCCACGTGGCCCCAATATGCGGAGCAACAGTTCAATGCGTTCCAACTGGTGGTGGAGCTCGGCCTCGCGGCAGAGATCAAGATGGATTATCGGAGAGATATCATCAAAGGTAGCGACAGCATCGTTATGGCAGATGAAATAGAGGGAGGGATAAGAAGGTTAATGGAGGGCGGGGAGGCCGAGGAGAGGAGGAAGAAGGTGAAAGAGGCGAGCGAGAAGAGCAGGAATGCTATGATGGAGGGTGGATCTTCTTACTTGTCTTTGGATCGCTTCATCGAGGATGTCACCAGTCAATGAGCCTCCGATTAGCTTTGAAGGAAACAGTTGGTATTTTGATTCTACGATTATCTGGCCTGTGTGTTTCAGCATATATAGGACTACAATCCGTTTGGATTGTTCTAGTGTCTTGTGTGATAATAAACCATGAAGAGATGACTGGATGATAATTTTTAATCAACTATGAGAAGAACAATCTATTCTAGATTACAACATCAAATAATAAATAATTAAAAAATGTTGTGGACCTTACTCTTTCAAGAATTCATGGCTTAAAACAAATTGTTATTCTTACGGAAAACCAAAAACTATTATGTTAGCAAAGCCCTAAACCATGTTGATTGATGTGTTTTAAGTGGAACCATGCAAAGGTAAAGGCAAGGTATAGAAAGTGTTCAAACAGAATTAATTGAACCGGCAACCATCCCTTCTTGATCTCCAAGTATAGATGGATTTGATTTTGCTCTTGCTTTCACCTCAGGGCTATTCTCATTCCTGCTTTTGGAAGTGTAGTGCGAAAAGCATTAGGGATCAACAAAATTGATCCTTCACATGAGGAATGTAAGATTTGGTTTGACCCCACATGGAACGCAAAGGACTTTCACATTTTATTCTATTTTATCCTTTTTGTTTATTATGAGAGGAAACCAGCGGCCTGCATATTCATGGACCGAGTAAAATAATAAGTGCTGATCGCCCCGTCGCTACTCATCAGATGAGAAGGTTTTACAAGAAAGCTGTATTTAATGGTTGGTAGATCGATTCCCATGTAGGTCAACCGTTCCTGAGATAAATGAGATGCAATAGAGAGAACTAAAGGCAAAATCTAACATGCTCGAGTTTAAGGAAATGATGATCAAGACTGCACAAATAATTCAAAGAACATATTATCACATAAACAATATAGTTCACATGGATGACAATAGCTGTTACATTCCAACCGTCTTATTCACAAAAAACATATCAATATCGAGATATAAGTCTAATCTATGTAGTGATGTGACATATTAATAATATTTTTATACGTCATTCTTAATAAATCTGACTTTGTATGTAGTAAATTATTTTTTAAAACAAATATTGCTTTGTCAATGTAAATGGTGTTCTTTTGACTCTATAGAATGGGGGATAAATACTAGCACTTGGACATCAAGGAGGAATGAATGCGGTGCCGCAGTTAAAGTGGAGTAGTTTTGATATGCACAGCAAGATTGTGACCTGGACTGGGAATCAAGAAATTTCCTCAATCCTTGATTTGATGCATCATTAATAAAAATAAAAATTAATTAAAATTTTTGAAAAATAAAATAATATATTATAAAAAAATTGTCCATATTACATCAACCGGCTCTGACCGGCCAAAATTGACCGAATTGATTGAATTGTCATAAATGCAAAAAGTTTATGACTAAATTGGCACAATTACAATAGATTTATAATTTGTTTAGTAATTCTCCCATAGGAGTATGGCAACATATTTCTTTCTCGAACGCCATAAGGGCAGCCCATAGGAGTATGGCAACCTATCTCTTTCTCAGACACTATAAAGGCAAATTCGAGATCAAGGAATGCATTATTGATCTAGCCTCCAACATCCGGAGTAACTGGACATTGACCATGACTTGTCATCTAACTTCTACATTCGACCTTTATATCAACACCCTTCTTGGTGTCCTTAGAACTTGATGATGTTGAGAAAACCTCCAAAAATATTTTGAAGAATGACAAAAGCTTCCATACACATCTCTGATTTTGATGACATAATTTCAAGGTGGTATTCTTGGAGTAAAGTGGTTCAAACTTTGTTCTGAATATCATCAGACTCCGAAATTTATTTAAGAAGTTGTGATTCTCTATGTCTAAAACATTGCTGAATCATGACAATTGAGTTATATGAGGACAAGAGTAAAGTTTGTGCAAGCTTTGTCAGGACAACATATATCTTCAGATGTTACAAAAAGCATTTGAGATCTTTTTAATCAGTTTGGATTATGTGAAGCGCAACTGGTAGTAATTGGCTCGGATTTCCATCCTTCTTTAAATTGAGGGCAGGCACAGTAGATTTTCTATTCTAGAAATCAATTTTTGGCCAGAAATTGATTTCTCCATTTCTATTCCTTAGATAAGTTTCTGAAGTAAAATAGGTGTTTGATGCTAATATAAAATTTCTATTCCTGGAATAGAAATTTGTTTAATAACAACATAAAATTTCTCATTCCCGAGTGGCAATGGGGGGCCAGCAACAATCGACGGCGACAATCAATGTCTGGTGGCGGCTTGCTGGGGGCGGGCGATCAGCAGTGACTAGCGATGGCAACGACTGGTGGGGGATGAGTGGTGAGCGGCGACGAGGCTTAGCATGCGGGGGCCGGGGGCAACCAACGGTGGCGGCCAACGATCGACAGAGAGCGGGTGCTGGCTGGCAACTGACAAAGGACGCGACGGGGGGCAAGCAGGTGGGTGGCGACTGACAATCGGTGGCAACCAATGGTGACTAGTGATCGCCAGCAAGTGGCGATTGGTAGTAGCATGCAGAGGGCCGGCGATTAGCGATGAAAGTCAACCGACAACCGGCGAGGGGCGGCCAGCGACCGGCGGAGGTGTGCGAGGGGCCGACAAGAGGCAACTGATGATTGGTAGGGGTGGGCAACAACTAGTGAGTAGCAACAGCGACATACAAGGGGCCGTCGGCCGATGAGGGGCGGGTAGGTGGACATTCAAGCAATGACGGGAGCAGGTGATAAGAAAAACATTTATTTTTCACTTTTATTCCAAAAATAGAGAAGCTAGATATTTTAATTTATGATTTATATTCCAAACATATTTATGGAGTAGAAATTTGTTCGAAAAATAAAAAAATGAAATTACGTTCCCAAATGAATTTTTATTCCAAAGTTGTTCCTGCAAACAAAAAAATAAAGAAACAAAAGTGTTTTCATACACAACCTAATTGTCTATCCATGAAGCATAAGTATTAATGTAATCCTCTTGTTACAAGATTGCGGGATTTGATTGACAATTATTTAGAGACAATAAGAATTCTACACTATTTCAACTAATAATAGGAACTCTACTTATGGAAACACAACCTCTCCGGTCCGGTTCCAGGCGGTTTGGGCGGATCCGGTATGGGTAACAAAATCAAGGGAGATTCTAATCTTGTAATCCAAATAACATCAAATCTTCTCATATCATTCAAATCCAATGGGCTGATTGAATGAATGTTCTTTAGAGTATTGTCCAACGATTAGATTGGAAATCGAGGAGTTTAAAATGAGATCATGGTGCTGATTAAAGTACAAGTTTTGAAGTCTATAATTCCAAAGTTAAAAGAAGGCCTCGACATTTTCATACTAGTCTCTGTGAACTGAAATTATAATATTTGAAAGGTTGTTATTTAGAGTGATTACGTGAGATCAAAAGATGGGATCACACGTTCTTGAGAAAAGTTACAAACTGCTAATTGATTCTCTAGTAAAATCTAGCTAATAGGTGTCATGACCTATTTTTTTTGTCTTTAGGAGAAAAGAGATATAAGTTTAGGGTATTGTCCAAATGATGGATCTAGGACCCTCAGTTAAACATAGGCTATCATAAACCCATATCCCACATGACATTGGATTGTTCACACAAATCTTCTAATAATGAGTCACCACTAGTCTATTGGGGTCAGGTAGAAACCAAGTGAGGCACGAGAGTGTGCCTCACTTTCTACGAAACTAGAGAATCTATGGTCAAAAACTTGATTACACTAATTGATCAATTAGTGTCCTTTTGGTACATAAGCTTGTTCAATTCAAAAAAAAAAAATTTGTTAGGCAATTTGAATTGATTTTGAACTTATCAACTAACATGTCAGGTGATTATGAAAGTGTGCAATCATCCAAATAACAATCAGCAATCAGAGGAAACATTAAATAAATTGCAAAAGAAAATAAGCATTTAGCACTAAGAGATAAATAAATGACAATCCTAAGTAGACTAAGGGGAAACCATAATCATCACATCGAAAGCGCGCAATCAAGGGCAATTATATCTAAGGACAATTAAAACCCTAAGGTCGAAGTCATAAGAGCTTGTTTAATTTTGAGCACAATTTTAGACCAATGATTTTCCCACACCTCTTAGGAGAAGATTGTCCAAGAACTATTTTAAAATTTTCAGGAAATTCTAATTTTAATAAAAAAAATTGAATTATTTGGAATTTTAAAGATTTTTTAGGATTTTTAATATTTTTAATATTTTTTGAATTTTCTAAAATAGACATTTATTTATTTTTTTATAATTTCTAAGGTTTTTGAATTTTCCATGAATTTTCTGAAAATTTGAATTTTAATGATTTTTTTCTTAATTTTTCAATATTCTTTTATATTTTTTGAATTTTTGCGTTTGTTAATAATTTTTTTAAAAAAAAATCAGACTGGGTCAAGAGACCCGGCCCTGCTGAACAGACTTGGACCCTATCGGTTCGGTTCCAGCTGGACTAAAAAGAAACCAGGCCGGCCCTAAGTCCATCAAGAATTAACCAAAAAGGCCCACGAAAATCCTTTTATAAAAATAGTCAATTCCCAATTTTTTGCTCTCGGCCCAACATTTTATCTCAGCTCTTGACGCACCAGCCCATTGATCAACCTAAAATCACAGTCCATTTTCTATTTCTATTTTTCTTTGTTTACTTTTTCAATTTTTCATTATTTTATTTCTCTTTTGACCTTTTTAATTTTTGTCGTTATTTTTTTTCTCTTCTCCACGTCTTCTTCTTCCCGAAGGAACTCCCTGCGGCTTTTCTTCCAGAAACAGCACCAACACTGCGGTGAGCCTCTGTCGATGTTCGGGCCACCGCTAGACCATTGTCCGGCATTGGTTGTCCAGTCCGACCGACACCGGTCACCGTCGGACATTAGTTGGCTGGTGGTTTCTAGTATCGCCGGTGCATGAGCAAGCAACTCAAAGGAAACCAGTGTTCCTCTCCGCTGAGCCGAATCAAACGTTCGCAAACCCCCAAACCAGACAATGTAGAGACACCGTCAAAAGCCAAACGAACAGTGACGTTTCGGTTTCTACCAAAAGAATGGGATTCGACGCCAAACCTCACTCTGGCATTTCATCGAACAGTTGGGGTGCGCTATCGAATTCTAAGGTTTCCGGCTCAATCGAGACTTGAATGTGCCTTAGGGGTCTCGAAGCACAACATACAGGGAATATGGGAATGAAATGGAATGGTGACGAGGACCGAAGCTTGTGTGAGCCGGACAGCCGCGAGCTCCAGCCCGGTGAGCCTAAAATGGAGCAAGGACGGAGCCAAACTATATTTTATTCGATGAGCAAATGTTAATCATAAACAAAATGTCTTTAATATCTAAAATCAAATAAGTGAAATAAAGAATGAAACCGCAAAATTTTAAAATATCGATATTTTTTTAGGGATCAAATTCCCTCGTTATAGAGGAAATCGAAACCCTCCATTTTATGAAGTGCATGAGAGATCTTCACACGAAAATCAAGTGTCAACTGCTCCTAAATATCCTCAAATCTCTCCCTCCATTTCAAGTTCGTGGTAAGTATGTCCACATGAAATACAAACCCTCGTTCATCATCTTTGAGATTACAATATAAGATGTAGGATATAAGGCTATCTTTTCTACTCAATCCGCCAATTCTACTTTGTAATACAAGCTACCAAACGCTGCTCCAAATCATATTGTCATGACAATCAATAATTGAAAGGTAAATATTATGCAATAGCTTCTCGATCGAAAGGATATCATGTGGTCTATAAATCATACAGAATGAGCTCATTTACACTATTGATCATGTAAATTTCACGATAATACTCACATGTGTATTTACATATATTGATTTTGATATAAATCTTAGAACTTTTTCGCATGAAATAACTTTTAAACTGTATCAAAGGCATGTAAGCCAATCCAATTTCTATTCTCTTAGATCTTACTTCTCTCATGTAGAACCCATTAGCGATCTTCGGATGCACTGGTTGACATGCGCCGGGGTGACTTTAGAATTTTTCGAGGAGCAAACGGATTGCGAGCAATAATTAAACTTAAGAAGATCCAACAGACGCAAGTCGAACGAGACGGCGAGAGGCCGCAAATCAGCATGACGTCGTGGCCTCGACCTATCGATTCATCCGCATCCTTTTGGACGCTTCTTCAATTACCACTGACTAAAGACTCGCAAATTGAGGTCCACAAGAGCCCTCCTCCATCTTGTTATCATCTCCGCAAACCATTCAACTCAGTAAGGAAAAAGAAGAAATTTCGAAGGCATCATCGTCATCATGGGTACTACATCCGAGCTCGTGTTCATCCCATTTCCCGCCCTCAGCCACCTGGCGTCGATGGTGGAGATGGCCAGGCGCCTCGTCGACCACAACGATCGGCTCTCTGTTACTGTCCTCATCATCAAGTTTCCCTTCGACTCCAAGATTGACTCCACTGTCAAGTCGTTCACTGCCTCCATCGCCACCCGCATCTGCTTCATCCTCCTTCCCGGAGACATCCGCGATGGCCTTCCTCAATCAGTCCGTGGAGAGCCACAAAGCCAATGTCCGAGGAGCCATCGCCGACCTCCCCCCCTGCAGCTTGCCACGGCTCAAGGGGCTTGTCGTTGACATGTTCTGCACCTCGATGATTGATGTGGCTGTCGAGTTCGGCATCCCTTCGTACGTGTTCATCCCGTCGGGCATGGCGGTCCTCGGACTGATGCTGTACCTCCAGTCTCTTCAAGACGAGCAACAGATGGACCTGACAAGGCTCTAAGTGCTCTGATACTGAGCTGGACTTCCCGTGCTTCGCTAACTCGCTGCCGGCCGCTAAATTGTTGCTAGCAGAAATGTTCATGAAACAAGACTGCCGGATATTGTTGGGCCACGCCCATAAGTTTAGGGAAAGCAAGGGAATTTTGGTAAATACATTCGCCGAGCTAGAACCACGCGCGGTGCAGGCCTTGGCGGGCCTTGGAGCGCCCGTAGTTTACCCCGTTGGGCCCATACTGAACATCGAGGTTGAGAGCAAAAAGGGCTTTGAGATCCTGGACTGGCTCCACCAGCAACCGGATGCGTCAGTGGTGTTCCTATTCTTCGGGAGCTACGGGAGCTTCGATGAGGACCAGACGAAACAGATTGCATGTGCGTTGGAGCGAAGCGGGTGCCGCTTCTTGTGGTCCCTACGGCGGCCACCGGCAAAGGGCAAGTTGGAAGCCCCCTGTGACTACGCGGATCCCGCGGAGGTCCTGCCTGAGGGTTTCATTGACCGGACAGCCGGTGTTGGGAGAGTGATCGGGTGGGCCCCACCTGGCCCATCCAGCCGTTGGAGGGTTCGTGTCGCACTACGGGTGGAACTCCAACCTAGAGTGCATATGGTTCAGCGTGCCAGTCGAAGCATGGCCCCAGTATGCGGAGCAACAATTCAATGCATTCCAACTTGTGGTGGAGCTCGGCCTTGCGTCGGAGATCAAGATGGATTATCGGAGAGATCTCGTCAAAGATAGTGAAAGCATCGTGACTGCGGACGAAATAGAGGGAGGGATAAGAAGGTTAATGGAGGACGAGGAGGCCGAGGAGAGGAGGAAGAAGGTGAAGGAGGCGAGCGAGAAGAGCAGGGAGGCTTTGGTGGAGGGTGGCTCTTCTCACTTGTCTTTGAGTCGCTTCATTGAGGATGTCTCCAGTCAATGAGCCTCCAGTTAGCTAGGAGATTGTTTGACTAATATTTTGAGTATTGTTGGTATTTTGATGTGTTTCTGCATATCTGGGACTACAATCCATTTGGACTGTTCTAGTATTTTTCGTGACTATAAACTATGGAGAAATGATTGGGTGACAGTTTTTAATCTGCTATGAGGGATTACAAAAAATCAAATAACAAATAACTATAAATTATTGTAAGATCCACTCCTTCAAAAATTCGTAGCTCACGGCAAGTTGTTATTCTCATATAATCCAAAGGCTTTTGTGCTAGTAAAACCCTAAACCATGTTGATTGACATGTTTTAAGTGGAACTATTCAAAGGTATAGATATATAAAGTGTTCAAACAGAATTAATTGACCGGCAACCATCCTTCCTTCATCTCCAAGTATATATGAATTCCATTTTGCTCTTGTTTTCTCCTCCAGTGTTGTTATAAATCCTACTTTTGAAAATGTAGCGTGTAAAGCATTAAGGATAAGATAAGTGCATTAAAAATCTTAAAACTTATCACGAAAGTGCGGTTGAGTCATAAAACTTTCAAAAAATGTAATTAAGTCCTAAAACTTATCACGAATGTGCAATTAAATTCTAAAATTTTCAAAAAGTGCACTCAATTTAAGGATTTGATTTTACAATTTTGATAAGTTTTAGGACTTGAGTGCGCACTTTTTGAAAGTTATAAAACTCAATTGTACTTTTTGATAAATTTTAAGACTTAATTGTTCTTTTTGAAAGTTTTAGAACTAGATTCATCTTAGTCACTAATTTTAGTACTTCTAATGCACTTTTCCCAACCGACAAAAAAACAAAAATTGAACCTTCACTTGAGGATGTAACTTTGGTTTGACCCCATATGGAACGCAAAAGGATTTTCACATTTTTTTTAAAAAAAAAAATTGCTTTCTGTTTATTACAAGAGGAAAGGGGCGGCCTGCAGATTCATGGACCGAATAAATTAAACATAAGTGCCGATCGCCCCTTCCCTACTAATCAGATGAGACGGTTTTACAAGGAAGGCTGCATTTAATGGTTGGTAGATCGAACCCCGTGCACGTTGACATCTCGTGAGATAAATGGAATGCAATAGAGAGGACTAAAGGCAAAATCTTACATGCTCAAGTTTAAGGAGACGATGTTTAAGACTACACAAATACTTCAAAGAACATAATCTTATGTAACGTGATACAGTTCATGCAGATGCTGGTAGTTATTACTTCCCGTCCGTTTTATTCACACACAAAAAAAAAATCAATATCGACAAATTCAATCTATGTAGTGATGTGACATATTAATAATATTTTTATACCCTATTCTTAATAGATCTAACTTTGTAGATTAGTAAATTCTTTTTAAAAACAAATATTGGTTGGTCAATGTGCATTGTGTTCCTTTGACTTTATAGAATGGGGGATAAATACTAACACTTGGACATCAACGGGGATGAATGCGGTGCCGCAGTCAAACTGGAGGAGTAGTTTTAATACGCACAGTAATATCGTAACCTGGGGACCATGAAATTTCTTCAATCCTTGATTCGATGTATTATTAATGAAAATAAAAAATTAACAAAAAAATTCAAAAAAAATTATTAATATTATTTATATCAGCGTTAGCCGACCAAAATTGGCTAAAATGATTGAATTGTCACTAATGCAAAAGGTTTATGACTAAATCGATAAAAAAAGAAGTTTAAGACTGAATTGACACGATTATAATAAATTTAGAACTTTTTTACTAATTCTCTCATAGGAGTATGGCAAGCTATTTCTTTATCAAACGTCATATGGATAGATTTGAGATCAAGGAATGAATTATTGGCCTAGCGTCCGAGTAACTGGACATTGAGCATCACTTGTCATCCCACTTCTACATTGGATCTATATATCGACACACTTCTTGATGTCCTTAGCACCTGACGATGTTGAGAAAACCTCCAAATATATTTTGAAGAATGATAAAATCTTTCATAAGCATTTATGCTTCTGATGACAGAATTTCCAAATGATATTCTTGGAGCGAATTGATTCAAACTTTATTCTAAAAATCATCATACTTAAAGATTTATTTGTCTAATCAAAAAGTTCTGAATATAACTTGACTTAGAAACTTATTCAAGAACTAGCTGAATAATCTTATCTTGTGTTAATTTTTGTTGTTGTTTAGGCTGCGTTTGATTCAGCATTTCCAAGGGGCTTTCAAACCTGAAAGCCTCTTGGGAAAATGTTGGACCGTTTGGTTCAACTTTGAAGCTAGCTTTCAGCTTTCAACTGGCTTTCAAAATACTGAAATTATTTTTTCCCTTCCGAAACTACCCTCACTAATTTCTCATATTTCCAATTTTGCCCCAGATTTTTTTTTAATTGAAAAATGAGGTAGCCCTTCGCCGATCTGACGAAGGGTTACAGCCGCCAGTCTGGCGAAGGGCTACGACCGCCGGTGAGCTAAATCTGGCGCCGGCGGCCGTCGACGGAGGTCGCCTAAGGTTCGGCGACCTCCGACGAGGGTCGCTCGACCTAGGGGCCACGCGAACCAGGCGACCGTCACCTAGGTCTCGCGAGGGTCGCGCGACTCCAGCCGCCGTCGCGCAACCCTCGCGAGACCCAAGTGAGGGCCGCCTACGACCACGAGACCCAAGCGGCGATTACCTAGGTTGCATGTCCCTAAGTCGAGCAACCTCCGGCGGCCCTCGGCTGAGTCGCGTGACCCTCGCAGGAGGTCGCCTTGAACCCAAGTGGCAATCGCCTGGGTCGCGCGGCCCCTGGGTTGAGCGACCCTTGCCGAGGGTCGCCCGTCGGGCGACCTCCGGTGGCCCTTAGCTAGGTCGCGTGACCCTCGCTGGAGGTCCCCCGACCTCGGGCGACCTCAGCCGACAGTCGCTGGTGCCAAATTTGGCGCATCGGCGGCCATAGACCTTCGCTGGTCCGGCGAAAGGTTTAGTTCAATTTTCAAAAAAAGGAGAAGATATATATATATATACATCTATATACATGTATATACATCTATATACCATGTATATACAAAGCCATCTATATGAAATTTGTTTACATCTATTAACTTAAAGTCCATTTGCAAAAAAATTTACCAAACACAATTGCATTTCTTCAATATATATTTTCAAAACCCATTGGGTTTGTTTTACCAAACACATATTTAACTTTTTACAAACACAATTATTTCTTCATTGGACTCAAAGTCCATTTACAAAGCTGAACCAAATGCACCTTAATCTAACACCACACCTGCCTCTTACATGTGCTCATCCGGCCAAGCAAGAATACAAATGAGAGCTGCCGAATTTCGCGTGGAGGTCGGGCTCACGTGGACTCGGCCTTGAAAATTCAATTGAGTTTATGCCCCCCCTCCCTTCAAAATTCAACCTAGTTTTGCACGTCAGGCCAAATTGAATACAATTATCTATATTTTATTCGATGAGGAAATGTTAATCCTGAACAAAATGTCTCTAGTTTCTAAAACCAGATTAAAAAAAAGAGAGTAAAGAATGCGACCGCAAAATCTTGCAATATTAAATTTTTGTTTAGGACCAAATTCTGTCGTTATAAACAAAGTCGAAACCCTAAATTTTATGAAGTGCATGCGAGTCTTCAGGCAAAAATTAAGTCTCGACAGCAACTCAACAACCTCAAACCTTTCCCACGATTTCCAATTCTTGGTAAATTCGTCCACATGAAATGTATAAGCCCTAGTTCACCGTCTTAGAGATTACATAATAATATATAGGATAAAGGCTATCTTTATCACGACAATTATGAATTGAAAGGTATATATCATGCAATAGCTTCTCAATTGAAAGAAGATTATATGGTCTATTAATTATATAGAATGAGCTCATTTAAAAGGTTGATCACGTAAACTCTACGGTAATACTCGCATAATTATATAGCATGACGTCATTGATTAGTCCCATAGGTCTGTCCACAACCTTTGTATGCTTCCTCAATTAAAGACTCATAAATTGAGGTCCCCAAGAGCCTCCTCTACCTTGCTATCATCTCCACAAACCATTCAACTCAGTAAGGAAACAGGAGAAATTTCGAAGGCATCATCGTCATCATGAGTGCTACATCCGAGCTCGTGTTCATCCCATTGCCGGCCGCAGGCCACCTTGTGTCGATGGTTGAGATGGCCAAGCTCCTCGTCGACCGCGATGAACGGCTCTCTGTTACTGTCCTCATCATGAAGTTTCCCTACGACTCCAAGATCGACTCCAGTGTCGAGTCTTTCACTGCCTCCGTCACCACCCGCATCCGCTTCGTCCACCTCCCTCAGCGAAACCCCTCCCCGGAGATGTCCCCAGTGGGCTTCCTCCATCAGTTTGTAGAGAACCACAAAGCCGACATCCGACAAGCAGTCGCCGACCTCTCCACCTGCAGCTTGCCACGGCTCAAGGGGCTCGTCGTTGACATGATGTGCACCTCGATGATCGATGTGGCTGTCGAGTTCGGCGTCCCTTTGTACGTGTTCATCCCGTCAGGCATGGCGCTCCTCGGACTGATGCTGTACCTCCAGTCTCTCGAAGACGAGCAACGCATGGACCTGACAACGCTCAACGGCTCTGATGCTGAGCTGGACTTCCCGTGCTTCGCTAACCCGCTGCCGGCCGCCAAATTCTTGCCCTTAGAACTGCTCATGAAAGAAGACCGCCAGATATCCATGGGCCACGCCCGGAGGTATAGGGAAAGCAAGGGAATTTTGGTAAATACATTCGCCGAGCTAGAACCACGCGCGGTGGAGGCCTTGGCGGGCCTTGGAGCGCCCGTAGTTTACCCCGTGGGGCCCATACTGAACATCGAGGTTGAGAGCAAAAAGAGTTTTGAGATCCTGGACTGGCTCCACCAGCAACCGGATGCGTCAGTGGTGTTCCTATGCTTCGGGAGCCACGGGAGCTTCGATGAGGACCAGGTGAAAGAGATTGCTTGTGCGTTGGAGCGAAGCAGATGCCGCTTCTTGTGGTCCCTACGGCGGCCACCGCCAAAGGGCAAGTTGGAAGCCCCCTGTGACTACGCGGATCCCGCGGAGGTCCTGCCCGAGGGTTTCATTGACAGGACGGCCGGAGTCGGGAGAGTGATCGGGTGGGCCCCACAGGTTGCGATCCTTGCCCATCAGGCCATTGGAGGGTTCGTGTCGCACTGCGGGTGGAACTCGACCCTAGAGAGCGTATGGTTCGGCGTGCCAATCGCCACGTGGCCCCATTATGCGGAGCAACAGTTCAATGCGTTCCAACTGGTGGTGGAGCTCGGCCTCGCGGCAGAGATCAAGATGGATTATCGGAAAGATATCCTCAAAGGTAGCGACAGCATCGTGATGGCAGATGAAATAGAGAGAGGGATAAGAAGGTTAATGGAGGGCGGGGAGGCCGAGGAGAGGAGGAAGAAGGTGAAAGAGGCGAGCGAGAAGAGCAGGAAAGCTATGATGGAGGGTGGATCTTCTTACTTGTCTTTGGGTCGCTTCATCGAGGATGTCACCAGTCAATGAGCCTCCGATTAGCTTTGAAGGAGGAGACCGGTTTACTAGTATTTTGAGTAACAGTTGGTATTTTGATTCTAAGATTATCTGGCTTGTGTGTTTCAGCACGTATAGAACTACAATCCGTTTGGATTGTTCTAGTGTCGTGTGATAATAAACCATGAAGAGGATGATTTCCTGGAAAATATTTTCCAAAAAATCTGGATTCTAAGATTATCTGGCTTGTGTGTTTCAGCATGATAATTTTTGTGATAATAAACCATGAAAGAACAATAATTTTTAATCCACTCTTTATTCTAAATTACAAACGTCAAATAATAAATAATTATAAATTGTTGTGAATCTTACTCTTTCAAGAATTCATAGCTTAAAACAAGTCGTTATTCTTATGGAAAATCAAAACCTATTATGTTAGCAAAGCCCTAAACCATGTTGATTGATGTGTTTTAAGTGGAACCATGCAAAGGTAAAGGCAAGGTATAGAAAGTGTTCATCTAACTTCTACATTCCAACCTTTATATTGACACCCTTCTTGGTGTCCTTAAAACTTGATAATATTGAGAAAACCTCCAAAAATATTTTGAAGAATGACAAAAGCTTATGTACACATCTCTGATTATGATGACATAATTTCAAGGTGATATTCTTGGAGTAAAGTGGTTCAAACTTTGTTCTGAATACTTTACCAAAAAAAAATTTGTTCTGAATATCATCAGACTCCGAAATTTATTTAAGAAGTTGTGATTCTCTATGTCTAAAACATTGTTGAATCATGACAATTGAGTTATATGAGGACAAGAGTAAAGTTTGTGCAAGCTTTGTTAGGACAACATATATCTTCAGATGTTACAAAAAGCATTTGAGATCTTTATAATCAGTTTGGATTATGTGAAGCGCAACCGGTAGTAATTGGCTTGGATTTCCATCCTTCTTTAAATTCAAGGCAGGCACAATAGATTTTCTGTTCTAGAAATCAATTTTTGTTTAGAAATTGATTTCTCCATTTCTATTCCTTAGACAAGTTTCTAAAGTAAAATAGGCATTTGATGCTGATATAAAATTGGGGAAAGTACAGCGGGAGTGCCAAAAGTTGGCACGGAGGGACACTTAAGTGCCAAAACTTACAAACAATACACTTAAGTGCCACTTTTCAAAAAAAATGGATCACTTAAGTACCAGGTCGCCGGAACCCTACCGGAAATCCTACGTGGCATTTTTTTATTAATTTTTTTGCCTACGTGGCTCACCGGAAATTGAAACGACGAAAAATCAGCGCAAAACGACGTCGTTTTTGCGTTGACGTGGATTTTTAAAATTATTAATTAAATAATATTAAATAATTTAAAAATAAAATATTTTAAAATTGATTAATTAAAAAAAAAAGGGGGAAGGGAAATCGGCGAGGGCTTTAAAATCTGACGTGGACAATTTTTTTTATTAAAATTGCCACATGGAATTTTTTATTTTGAAAAAAATGCTCCGTCAGCAAATGAAGTCACCAGAAAATGGACACGTGGCAATTTGGCCGGATTTGGCACTTAAGTGATCCTTTTTGCTCCGATTTTGGCACTTAAGTGTACCGTTTGTAATTTTTGGCACTTAAATGTCCCTCCGTACCAACTTTTGGCACTCTTGGGGTCCGTGTGTCTATAAAATTTCTATTCTCAGAATAGAAATTTGTTTAATAACAACATAAAATTTCTCATTTCCGAGTGGTAATGGGGGGCCATTAGCAACCGACGGCGGCAATCGGTGTTTGGTGGCGGCATGCTGGGGGCGGGGGCGGTTAGCAGTGACTAGCGGCGACAACTATTGGTGGGGGATGAGTGGCGAGCGGCGATGAGGCTTAGCATGCGGGGGTCGGGGGCAACCAGCGGTGGTGGCCAACAATCGACAGAGAGCGAGTGCTGGCTGGCGACTGACAGAGGACGCGACGAGGGGCAAGCGGGTGGGTGGCGATCAACAATCAATGGCAACCGATGGTGACTAGCAATCGGCAGCAAGTGGCGATTGGCGGTGACATGCAGGGGGGCGGCAATCAGCAATGAAAGTTGGTCGACAACCGACAAGGAGCAGCCAGCGATCGGCGGAGGTGTGCAAGGGGCCAAAAAGAGGCAACCGATGATTAGCGGGGGTGGGCAACGACTGGTGAGCGGCAGCAATGACATACAGGGGGCCATCGGCCGATGAGGGGCGGGTAGGTGGGCATTCGAGCAATGACAAGAGCATGCGATAAGAAAAAAATTTATTTTTCACTTTTATTCCAAAAATAGAGAAGTTAGATATTTTAATTTATGATTTCTATTCCAAACATATTTCTGGAGTAGAAATTTGTTCGGAAAATAAAAAAAAATGAAATTATGTTACTAAATGAATTTTTATTCCAAAATTGTTCCCGCAAACAAAAAAATAAAGAAACAAAAGTGTTTTCATACACAACCTAATTGTCTATCCATGAAGGATAAGTATTAATGTAATCCTCTTGTTGCAAGATTGTGGGATTCGATTGACAATTATTTAGAGACGAGACACTCTCTCCTAACTAGGAACTCTACTTATGGAAACACAACCTCTGTTGTATGGGTAACAAAATCAAGATTCTAATCTTGTAATCCAAATAACATCAAATCTTCTCATATCATTCAAATCCAATGGGTCGATTGAATGAATGATCTTTAGAGTATTGTCCAAGATTAGTTTGGAAATCGAAGAGTTTAAAATGAGATCATGGTGTTGATTAAAGTACGAGTTTTGAAGTCTATAATTCCAAAGTTAAAAGAAGGCCTCGACATTTTCATACTAATCTCTGTGAACTGAAATTATAATATTTGAAAGGCTGTTATTTAGAGTGATTATGTGAGATCAAAAGATGGGATCACACATTCTTGAGAAAAGTCACAAACTGCTAATTGATTCTCTAGTAAAATCTAGCTAATAGGTGTCGCGACCTATTTTTTTCATCTCTAGGAGAAAAGAGATATAAGTTTAGGGGTATTGTCGAAATGATGGATCCAGGACCCTCAGATAGACATAGGCTCTCCTAAGCCCATATCCCGCATGACATTGAAATGTTCACACAAATCTTCTCATAAGAAATCACCACTAGCCTATTGGGGTTAGTTAGAAACCAAGCGAGGCATGAGAATATGCCTCATTTCTTACAAAACTAGAGAATCTAGGTCGGAACTAGATTACACTAATTGATCAATTAGTGTCCTTTTGGTACATAATCTTGTTTAATTCAAAAAAATTTTTGTTAGGCAGTTTGAATTAATTTTGAACTTATCAACTAACATGTCAAATGATCGTATATGTATGCAATCATCCAAATAACAATCAGCAACTAAAGGAAATATTAAATAAATTGCAAAAGAAAATAAGCACCTAGCACTAAGAGATAAATAAATGACAATCCTAAGTAGATCAAGGGGAAACCATAATCATCACATTGAAAGCGCGCAATCAAGAACAATTGTATTTAAGGACAATTAAAACCCTAAGGTGAAGTCATAAGGGCTTGTTCAATTTGAGCAAAATTTTAAAACAATGATTTTCCCACACCTCTTAGGAGAAGATTGTCCAAGAACTATTTTAAGATTTTCAAGAAATTCTAATTTTAATAAAAAAAATTGAATTATTTGGAATTTTAAAGATTTTTTAGGATTTTAAATATTTTAAATATTTTTTGAATTTTCTAAAATAGAAATTTATTTATTTATTGTATAATTTCTGAGGTTTTTGAATTTTCCATGAATTTTCTGAAATTTTGAATTTTAATGATTTTTTCTTAATTTTTCAATATTCTTTTTTTTTTTTTGAATTTTTGCGTTTGTTAATAATTTAAAAAAAGAAAAGAAATCGACCGGCCCTACTGAACAGACTTGGATCCTACCAGTTCGGTTCCGTTTGGACTAAAAAGAAACCGGGCCGGCCCTAAGTCCATCAAGAATTAACCAAAAAGGCCCATGAAAATCCTTTTATAAAAATAGCTAATTCTCAATTTTTTTGCTCTCGGCCCAACCTTTTATCTCAGCTCTTGACTCACCAGCTCACTGATCAACCTAAAATCACAACCCATTTTCTATTTTTATTTTTTTTGTTTACTTTTTCAATTTTTCATTATCTTATTTCTCTTTTTACCTTTTTAATTTTTGTCTTTATTTATTTTCTCTTCTCCACGTCTTCTTCTTCCCGAAGGAACTCCCTGCGGCTTTTCTTTCAGAAACAGCACCAACAGTGCGGTGAGCCTCTGTCGATGTACGGGCCACCGCTAGACCATTGTCCGGCATCGGTTGTCCAGTCCGACTAGCACCGGTCACCGTCGGACATTAGTTGGCTAGTGGTTTCTAGTATCACCGGTGCATTAGCAAGCAACTCAAAGGAAACCGGTGTTGCTCTCCGCTGAGCCGAATCAAACGTTCGTAAACCCGCAAACCAGACACTGTAGAGACACCGTCAAAAGCCAAACGAACAGTGACGTTTCGGTTTCTACCAAAAGAATTGGGATTCGACGCCAGACCTCACTCTGGCATTTCATCGAACAGTTGGGGTGCGCTACCGAATTCTAAGGTTTCCAGCTCAATCGAGACTCGAATGTGCCTTAGGGGTCTCGCAGCACGACATACAAGGAATATGGGAACGAAATGCAATGGCGACGAGGGCCGAAGCTTGTGTGAGCCGGACAGCCGCAAGCTTTGCCCGGTGAGCCTAAAATGGAGAAAGGACGGAGCCAAATTATATTATATTCGATGAGCAAATGTTAATCATAAACAAAATTTCTTGAATATCTAAAATCAAATAAGTGAAATAAAGAATGCAATTGCAAAATTTTACAATATCGATATTTTTTAGGGATCAAATTCCCTCGTTATAGAGGAAATCGAAACCCTCCATTTTATGAAGTGCATGAGAGATCTTCACACGAAAATCAAGTGTCAACTGCTCCTGAATATCCTCGAATCTCTCCCTCCATTTCAAGTTCGTGGTAAGTATGTTCACATGAAATACAAACCCTCGTTCATCATCTTTGAGATTACAATATAGGATATAGGATATAAGGCTATCTTTTCGACTCAATTCGCCAATTCTACTTTGTAATACAAGCTATCAAACGCTGCTCCAGATCATATTGTCATGACAATCAGTAATTGAAAGGTAAATATTATGCAATAACTTCTCGATCGAAAGGATATCATATGGTCTATAAATCATATAGAATGAGCTCATTTACACTATTGATCATGTAAATTTCACGATAATACTCACATATGTATTTACATATATTGATTTTGATATAAATCTTAGAACTTTTTCGCATGAAATAACTTTTAAAGTGTATTGAAGGCATGTAAGGAAAAAGAAGAAATTTCAAAGGCATCATCGTCATCATGGGTACTACATCCGAGCTCGTGTTCATCCCATTTCCGGCCCTCAGCCACCTGGCGTCGATGGTGGAGATGGCCAGGCGCCTCGTCGACTGCAACGATCGGCTCTCTGTTACTGTCCTCATCATGAAGTTTCCCTTCGACTCCAAGATTGACTCCACTGTCAAGTCGTTCACAGCCTCCGTCGCCACCCGCATCTGCTTCATCTTCCTCCCCGGAGACATTCCCGATGGCCTTCCTCAATCAGCCCGTGGAGAGCCACAAAGCCAGTGTCCGAGGAGCCATCGCCGACCTCTCCGCCTGCAGCTTGCCATGGCTCAAGGGGCTCGTCGTTGACATGTTCTGCATCTCGATGATTGATGTGGCCATCGAGTTTGGCATCCCTTCGTACGTGTTCATCCCGTCGGACGTGGCGGTCCTCAGACTGATGCTGTTACCCCAGTCTCTTCAAGACGAGCAACACATGGACCTGACAAGGCTCTAAGTGCTCTGATACTGAGCTGGACTTTCCGTGCTTCGCTAACTCGCTGCCGGCCGCTAAATTCTTGCCAGCAGAAATGTTCATGAAAGAAGACTGCCGGATATTCTTGGGCCACGCCCGGAAGTTTAGGGAAAGCAAGGGAATTTTGGTAAATACATTCGCTGAGCTAGAACCACGCGCGGTGGAGGCCTTGGCGGGCCTTGGAGCGCCCGTAGTTTACCCCGTGGGGCCCATACTGAACATCGAGGTCGAGAGCAAAAAGGGTTTTGAGATCCTGGACTGGCTCGACGAGCAACCGGATGCGTCAGTGGTGTTCCTATTCTTCGGGAACTACGGGAGCTTCGATAAGGACCAGACGAAACAGATTGCATGTGCGTTGGAGCGAAGCGGGTGCCGCTTCTTGTGGTCCCCACGGCGGCCACCGGCTAAGGGCAAGTTGGAAGCCCCCTGTGACTACGCGGGATCCCGCGGAGGTCCTGCCTGAGGGTTTCATTGACCGGACGGCCGGTGTCAGGAGAGTGATCGGGTGGGCCCCACAGGTCGCAATCCTAGCCCATCGGGCCATTGGAGTGTTCGTGTCCCACTGCGGGTGGAACTCCACCCTAGAGAGCGTATGGTTCGGCGTGCCGGTTGCTGCATGGCCGCAGTATGCGGAGCAGCAGTTCAATGCATTCCAGCTGGTGATAGAACTCAGCCTCGCGGCGGAGATCAAGATTGATTATCGGAGAGATCTCGTGAAAGGAAGTGACAGCATCGTGACTGCGGACGAAATAGAGGGAGGGATAAGGAGGTTAATGGAGGGCGAGGAGGCGAAGGAAATGAGGAAGAAGGTGAAGGAGGCGAGCGAGAAGAGCAAGAAGAGCAAGAAGGCTTTGGTGGAGGGTGGCTCTTCTTACTTGTCTTTGGGTCGCTTCATTGAGGATGTCTGTAGCCGACGAAAATTGGCTAAATCAAGATTGAGGATTATTTTGAGTACTGTTGGTATTTTGATTCTATGATTACTTAGCATGAGTGTTTCTACATATCTGGGACTACTATCCATTTGGAATGTTCTAGTGTTTTTTGTTTTTTGTGACTCTAAACTATGGATAAATGATTAGGTGATAATTTTTAATCGCGCTTCTGGGGTAATTAGACCAAGTGAGAATTTTAGGGTTTTTCCCTTTTCTCTCTCTTCCTCTCTCCCGCGCGTCCCCTCCCTCTCTCTTCCGCACGCTCCCTCTTTCTCTCTCCCCCTTTTCTCTCTCTTTCCCCACGTTTTCTTTCCCCCTGTCGACAGCCCCACTTGCCCCCTCTTATTTTTAGATTATAAAAATCAAATAACAAATAATTATAAATTATTACCAGAGCCACCCTGTGATCCATTCCTTCAAAATTCATGACTCACGGCAAGTTGTTATTCTCACTATAATTCAAAAACTATTATGACATTGGTTTATTGAAGAAGGGTTTTACTAAATAGAATTATTTGGGTTGGATAATTAATTATGGGATTGAAAAATAATTATAAGTATTTTGTGAGACTAGCAAAATCCTAAATCATATTGATTGACATGTTTTAAGTGGAACCATGCAAAGGTAAATACGAGATATATAAAATGTTTAAACAGAACTAATTGAGCGGCAACCATCCTTCCTTCATCTCCAAGTATACATGGATTCCATTTTGCTCTTGCTTTCTCCTCCAGTGCTATTCTCAATCCTGCTTTTGAAAGTGAAGTGTGTAAAGCATTAGGGATGAGATAAATGCATTAGGTACCTAAAATGTGTCACAAAAGTGCGATTGAATCCTAAAACTTTCAAAAAATATAATTAAATCTTAAAATTTATCACAAAAATACAATTAAATTCTAAAAGTTTCAAAAAGTGCACTTAACTTAAGGACTTGATTTTATAATTTTAACAAGTTTTAAAATTTGATTGTACTTTTTAAAAGTTATAAAATTCAATTGTACTTTTTGACAAATTTTAAGACTTAATTACTCTTTTTTAAAGTTTTAAGACTAGATTCACCTTTGTTGCAAGTTTTGATACTTCCAACACACTAATCCCAACCAAAAAAAAAAAAAAACGCACTTATCCCATTAGGGATTAGCAAAATTGAACCTTCACCTGAGGAATGTAACTTTGGTTTGACCCCATATGAAACGCAAGAGGATTTTCATATTTTTTTTCAAAAAACAAAAAAATTGCTTTCTGTTTATTACAAGAGGAAACGGGCGGCCTGCAGCTTCATGGACCGAGTAAAAGTACAACATAAGTGCTCATCGCCCGTCCCTACTAATCAGATGAGACGGTTTTACGAGGAAGGCTGCATTTAATAGTTGGTAGATCGAATCCCATGCACGTCAACATCTCATGAGATAAATGGAATGCAATAAAGATGACTAAAGGCAAAATCTTATATGCTCAAGTTTAAGGGGATGATGTTTAAGACTACACAAATACTTCAAAGAGCATAAGCTCTTGTAACGTGATACAGTTCATGTAATGCTAGTAGTTGTTACTTTTCGACCGTTTTATTCACACAAAAAAAGGAATATCAATATTGACATGTTCAATCTATGTGAATGTGGTGATGTGACATATTAATAATATTCTTACGCCCTATTCTTAATAGATCTAACTTTGTAGTTTAGTAAATTCTTTTTAAAAATAATTGGTTCGTCAATGCGCATGGTGTTCTTTTGACTTTTTAGAATGGGGGATAAATAGTAATACTTGGACATCAAGGGGGGATGAATGCGGTGCCGCGGTCAAAGTGGGGGTGTAGTTTTAATACGCAGTGCAAGATCGTAACCCGGGGACCAAGAAATTTCTTCAATCCTTGATTCGATATATTATTAATAAAAATATAAATTAACAAAAAATTCACAAAAATAAAATATTATTAAAAATTATCTATATTAGCGTTAGCCGACCAAAATTGGCTAAATGGATTAAATTGTCATTAATGCAAAAGGTTTATCACTAAATCAGTAAAAAAAAAGTATAAGACTGAATTGATACGATTATAATAAATTTAGAACTTTTTCAGTAATTCTCTCATAGGAGTATAGCAAGCTATTTCTTTCTCAAACGTCATATAGATAGATTCGAGATCAAGAAATGAATTATTGGCCCAGCGTCCGGAGCAACTAGACATTGAGCATGACTTGTCATCCAACTTCTACATTTGATCTGTATATTGACACACTTCTTCATGTCCTTAGCACCTGAGGATGTTGAGAAAACCTCCAAATATATTTTGAAGAATGACAAAATCTTTCATAAGCATTTATGCTTTTGATGATAGAATTTCCAGATGATATTCTTGGAGCGAATTGATTCAAACTTTATTCTAAAAATCATCTTACTTAGAGATTTATTCGTCTGATCACAAAGTTCTGAATATAACTTGACTTAGAAACTTATACAAGAACTAGCTGAATAATTTGTGTTATTTTTTTTTTATGTTTAATCTAACGCCACACCTGCCTCGTACGTGTGCTCATCCGGCCAAGCAAGAATAAAAATGAGAGTGGCCGAATTTCGCGTGGAGGTCGGTCTCACGTGGACTCGGCCTTGAAAATTTAATTGAGTTTATGGTTCACACTCAAACTCTACGGTAATACTCGCATAATTATATAGCATGACGTCGTCGCCTAGTCCAATTGGTCTGTCCGCAACCTTTTTTATGCTTCCTCAATTAAAGACTCATAAATTGAGGTCCCCAAGAGCCTCCTCTACCTTGTTATCATTTCCGCAAACCATTCAACTCAGTAATGAAACAGGAGAAATTTCGAAGGCATCATCGTCATCATGAGTACTACATACGAGCTCGTGTTCCTCCCATTGCCGGCCATCGGCCACCTTGTGTCGATGGTTGAGATGGCCAAGCTCCTCGTCGACCGCGATGATCGGCTCTCTGTTACTGTCCTCATCATGAAGTTTCCCTTCGACTCCAATATCGACTCCAGTGTCGAGTCGTTGACTGCCTCCGTCGCCACACGCATCCGCTTCGTCCTCCTCCCTCAGCGAAACCCCTCCCCGGAGATGTACGCAATGGCCTTCCTCTATCAGTTCGTGGAGAGCCACAAAGCCGACGTCCGACAAGCAGTCGCCGACCTCTCCGCCTGCAGCTTGCCACGGCTCAAGGGGCTCGTCGTTGACATGATGTGCACCTCGATGATCGATGTGGCAGTCGAGTTCAGCATCCCTTCATACGTGTTCATCCCGTCCGGCGCGGCATACCTCGGACTGATGCTGTACCTCCCGTCTCTCCAAGACGAGCAACGCATGGACCTGACAACGCTCAACGACGCTGATGCTGAGCTAGACTTCCCGTGCTTCGCTAACCCGCTGCCGGCCGCCAAATTCTTGCCCTCAGAAGTGCTCATGAAAGATGACCGCCCGATATTCTTGGGCCACCCCCGGAGGTATAGGGAAAGCAAGGGAATTTTGGTAAATACATTCGCCGAGCTAGAACCACGCGCGGTGGAGGCCTTGGCGGGCCTTGGAGCGCCCACAGTTTACCCTGTGGGGCCCATGCTGAACATCGAGGTCGAGAGCAAAAAGGGTTGTGAGATCATCCTGGACTGGCTCCACCAGCAACCGGATGCGTCAGTGGTGTTCCTATGCTTCGGGAGCTTCGGGAGCTTTGACGAGGACCAGGTGAAAGAGATTGCTTGTGCGCTGGAGCGAAGCAAGCGCCGCTTCTTGTGGTCCCTACGGCGGCCACCGGCAAAGGACAAGTCGAGAGGCCCGTCTGACTTCGCGGATCCAACGGAGGTCCTGCCCGAGGGGTTCGTTGACAAGACGGCTGGCGTCGGGAGAGTGATCGGGTGGGCCCCGAGGTCGCGGTCCTGGCCCATCAAGCCATCGGAGGGTTCGTGTCGCACTGCGGGTGGAACTCCATTCTAGAGAGCATATGGTTCGGTGTGCCGGTGGCCACATGGCCCCAGTATGCGGAGCAACAATTCAATGCATTCGAGCTGGTGGTGGAGCTCGGCCTCACAGCAGAGATCAAGATGGATTATCGGAAAGATGTCACCGAAAGAAGTGACGTCTTGGTGACGGCAGATGAAATAGAGGGAGGGATAAGGAAGTTAATGGAGGGCGAGGAGGCCAGGGAGAGGAGGAAGAAGGTGAAGGAGGTGAGCGAGAAGAGCAAGAAGGCATTGATGGAGGGTGGCTCTTCTTACTTGTCTTTGGGCCGCTTCATCGAGGATGTCTCCGGTCAATGAGATTGGTTGACTAGTATTTTGAGTACCGTTGGTATTTCGATTCATGATTAATTGGCGTGTGTTTCAGACGAACTGAACGAGACTTTTCGATAAATCTCGTTCATGAAAATGCAAGATACCAGCGCGGTATATTCTTCCGCGGGAATCCAAAAATGCTGGAAGATAAAAGGTATAGCCATCGTATGCTGACGCAGGTGTGATTACGAAATCCTCATACCTAGCACGTTGCACACGCTTTTAAAATTCGGCTAATAAGTAGTTTAGCTTACAAACACCTTTTGTGCCCTCTTCATCCTTGAAGTAATATTCCCTCAATTTGAAACAGGCATCTCTCATATTAATGCCGGCTACTTTTTTCGGCATAAGAAGACCAGCTTTTTCTAAAGTGCTCCGGTGGTCTTTAATGAAATTCAAAAGAGTGCGGTTCACCACAAAGGGTTGAGACCGGAGACCATTCATAATAGAGCTCATTACATGAAATTTATCTAAATACAAATAGGTATCTGGCACTACAATCCATTTGGATTGTTCTAGTGTTTTGTGTGACTATAAATCATGGAAAGAAGATTGAGTGATAATGTTTAATTTATTGTGAAAATAAAAGTCTTTTTTTCTTTTTATCGGTCATAATCTACTCTTATCCTAAATTTTTTTTTTGTCAGTACTTCTATCATAATTCTCACTCTCAGACTTTTGTATTGCCTCCTTAGAAGACATAGGAATCGAAACTTATTGTGAAACTAAATCATTCCAACCTCAATCCCGTGAGCAAGTGAGGAATTGGAATTCTCCACCTCCCCCTTCCCATGTAGGTAGGGTGCCTTTCAGAGGCAAACCCTAGTGATTGAATAAGAGTCTATTCAGGACCACAAAAAAAATAAAAATTTATAAATTTACAAAAAGGCAAAAATATATATAATGCAAACGAAAATATCAAAAACAAATGAAAATGAAGCCGAGCGGGCCGGCAAGTCCGGCCCACTCTTTTTAATGAATTTCCGGCCCTCCTACATCCAGCTTCCCATTTCCCTTCTTTTTCTTGAGCCCATAAAAAATAAAAGGAAACAAGAAGCCTAGCCCATTTTCTCTCCTTTACACACATGCGCGCGGCCAACGAGGAAGGAGGACATGCGAGTGACGCCACGCAAGCAAGCAGGTGGAATACTCCAGCTATCGTTAGAGGAGACCTGGGCGAATGAGCATGGTGCATAGCAGAAAGATTCCATTCGGCTGAGGCGCAGGGCAAGAGGGGTCGCATCGACCTTCGGCCACAGAAGAAAGAGAAAGCGTGAGGTACAGAAACAAAAGGAGGCAGGGCGAGCGTCTCACCGGACTTGGTGGTCAGGGGGCAGACCGGCAGGAAAAGCCGGTACGACAGAGGCCATGTGCGCCGGTGAATAAAAGAGAGAAAAAACAGAGAGAGAGAGAGGGGATCCAGGAGAGAGAGAGCGAGAGTGAAACGGAGAGAGCTGGTTCTTCTTCTTGGGCTGGCTGAAAACAGGAGAGAAGGAGAGGGTTGGCGGAGAGTGAGCCAGAGAGAAGAGGAGAAGGAGAGAGTTGCTCGGGAGAGAGTCGGGCCGACTTGAATACAATTTACAGCCGGACTTCTGTGTTATCCGATGCAGACATGTTATCCATAAACAAAATGAATCGAGTATCAAAAATCTGGAAAACTGCAGTATAGAACATGACCGCAAAATTCTGCGACGTGGATATCTTTTTTGGTTAATTGTGAGAGATCCATGAGCGATAATTGAGTGTCAACAGCCTCTCAATGTCCTCAAACCTTTCTCGCCTTCTCGAATTCGCAGTAAATCTGTCCACATGAAATGTAACGGGCCTTGTTCGGAATCTTATAGATCACATCATCAAGTAATAAAATATAGGATACAAGGCTATCGTTTCTACTCAATCCGCCAATCCTTAATACCTTTATCTTATGCTCCATTCATTTCAGAAAAATAACTTTCAATAAAATATTTTCCCGAATTTTCAACGTTCATTTCACAGAAATTCATTTGGGAAAACATTTTTCATAAAGAGAAAAAAAGTCTTCTAAAATGAGGAAAAATGTTTTCCACTTTTCAAGTTGAGGAAAATATTTTCCACACTTACTCTCTCTTATCTCACACCCTATTTGTCCCCACTTCTTTCTCTTTTATTTTCTAAAAAAATTAATTTTTTATTTTTTTTTAAATTCGAATTTTTTATTATTTATATTTTAAAAAATGTGAATTTTTTGTTTTTCTTTCTTTCTTTTTGCTTTTCTTCATTTTCGCCAATCGTAGCATGGTGAGCTTAGGTCGATGAGCCTTTAGCTCACTGGCAAGCTCCGAGCTCAACAACCGGCTACAGGCGAGCCTCGGCAAGTTTGGAGCTCATTGATGAGCTCGAGGCTCGTCAACTTGAGCTCGCCGCTTGCCAAATTGGTGAGCGTGAGCCTCTAGCTCACTGATTTGGCAAGGCCCCAGGTTGGCAAGCAAGAGCCCCTGGGTTGTCGATTTAGCAAGGCCTGAGGCCAGCTAGCTTGAGGCTCATTCGATGGGCGATGGACTCCTCCATCTGGTGGATGCAGTTGAGCTTCTTGCGGAGGGTGTGAAGGCACTTGTTGACAAGGCTGAGGACGGGGCTGCTGACGTTGAAGGGAGGGGCAGGCGATGCCATCACACGTGGTGGTCCAACAAGAGAAGGGACAAGGAGGTTAGGGTTCTAGGGTTAGGGTGGCAGCGCAGCAGATGATTCGGGAATATTAAAGAAGGAGGAGGAGCGCGAGACAGATTGGTGATGCTTGAGCATCGAATAATTTGATTGGCCTCAAGCGAGGGCCTCGGCGTGTTGCCAGAGGTGACGAGGCCCGCGCCTCACAAATCGGCAACACCCAAGTGTTGCCAAAAGGTGATGAGGCCCGTGCCTTATAGATTGGCCAAGCCTTGAGCTTACCGATCCGTGTCTTGATCGGTCATTGAGCAGCCAACCATCACCAAGGCATGCAGTAACGGAGGAGGAAGGAGCAGAAAGAAGAAGGAAGGAGGAAGCCATGAAGGAAGAAGTAGGAAGAAGAAGGAAGGAGAAAGGAAAAGGAAAGGAAAAAAAATTAAAATAAAATTTTTTAAAATAAAAATAATTAAAAATTTATTTTTTTAGCAAATTAAACCACATATTGAACAGTGAAAAATACTTTCTCCTTCATTTTCAGATTTCAGCCAAATACCAGAAAATATCGTCATTTTCTTGAAAAATATTTTTCGGAAATGTGATATTGTGAACGGAGCCTTATTCTAGCTTCCTTTTACCATCGATATTGGTCTAAATAGTCTATAGATTGTATAAAAACTTCTCAATCCATCATGATGAGACATCATTTTCACTCAATATTTTCAACATGAAATAGATTCTTGAGAGCATCGGATACACGTGAGCCCAATACATCTCATCCCTAAAATCTTATATGTCTCGCATCAAACTTGCTAAGATTTTTCGTGTCAAAATTAATGTCTCAAATTTGAATTGTGTCTGAGATCATCTTTTATTGGAGGATGTAGACTAATCTGTGTTACATGAGGCATAAGAGAGAGTCCTAATTGGACTTTGATTTTTCTTGCCTATCTTTCAAATGATAATCTTGGATTTACTTGGGTGATGGATTGAAATAAAGAAGCGAACTTGAATAAGGAAAGATGTTGCTGACCTGTGCCAAGGTGTTACTCTTCTTTAAAGAGTAACACTGTTTTGAAGAAAAAGAAATGGAAGAGGCCTATTAAACCTGTTGTGTAACCAAAACCCAAGATTGAAAAAGGGAAATGTCATTACTATGGTATCAAGGGGCACTGGAGGAGGAACTATAAGAAGTGCCTCGCGAGCTTGAAGGTCAAGTCCAAGGACCAACCTTGTGAAGGTATGGTGTCTATGCTTATTGAAAATACTCTTATAATTAGTGCTGAATCCAGCTCATGGAATCTAGATTCTGCTGCAACATGTCTTTGCAGAATCAAGATGCTAGGGCGAAATGAGATTATCCTGGCATTTGCCAATGGAGCAAGAGTTGCTGCATTAGCTATAGGGACTTTTTATTTATGTTTGCCTCCTGGACATATATTGGTTTTAAAGAACTGTTTGCATTATAAGAATGTTGTTAGGAACATCATCTCTATACCTCGTTTAGGTAAAGAGAATTATGAATTTTATTTTGCTGATGATGTATGTTCTATTTATCATAATAGAAGATGTGTTAGTTCTGGCTTATTAACCAATAATCTTTATACCATTACAATGTCCGGTAATGCGATTACCGATGTCAATAAGCAAAATAGAATTGATATAAATGCCATAACTAATAAACGCCCTAGAGACAGTCCAAATAAAAAGTATGTTTGGCATCTCCGATTATGTCATATTGGAGAAGATACAATTAACAAGTTGAGTAATGATGGGTACATTGATCCATTAATGTTGAGTCATACTCAACTTGTGAGGCATGTCTTCTAGGAAAAATGACCAAAGTGCCCTTTGTGGGACATAGTACGCAAGCTACTGACATATTAGGATTAATACATACAGATGTATATGGACCAATTAATGAAACTGCTAGAGGTGGTTATTCTTACTTTATTACCCTCACCGATGATCAGTCACGGTATGGTTATTTATACCTAATGAAGTATAAATCTGAATCCTTTGAAAAATTCAAGGAATTCAAGGCTGAAGTTGAGAAACAAACAGGAAAATGTATTAAGGCTCTTCGATCGGATCAAAAAGGTGAATATCTTAGTACTGAATTTTTGGATTATCTTAAAGAGAATGACATTTTATCACAATGGACACTTCCTAGAACTCCAGAACATAATGGTGTATTTGAACGAAGAAATCGTACTTTATTAGATATGGTTCGATCTATGATGAGTTACCCCGATTTACCTATGTCCCTTTGGTGATATACCTTTGAGACAGCTGTATATATACTGAACAGAGTTCCGTCCAAATCTCTTCCAACTATGCCCTATGGAATATGCCATAGTAAGAAACCAAGTCTTAATCATATTAAGATTTAGGGTTGTCCAGCTTTCATTAAAAAGCTAAAAATGGAAAAATTGGAGACAAGATCTGAACAAGGTCGCTTCATTGGATATCCAAAGGAAACTCTTGGATATTATTTCTATTTTCATTCAGACCAAAGAATTTTGGTGAGTAGGCACACTTTTTTTTTTTTTTTCTGGAGAATTAGTTTGTCCAAGAAGGTGGTGTTGGGTGGAAAATAGTCTTATAAGGAGAAAATAATGAAGTACCAAACAACCGAGTTTAGATACCAATCTCTGATTAGTGGGAGCTTCTGATACACAACCTCTTAGGAGAAGTGCGAGAGCGTCTCACCCACCTACTCGTTATAGACACTCGGTTGATCATATTGAACCATTATTTATTGTGAATGATAGTGATCAACCTGGTGATCCTAAAACTTATGAGGAGGCGATGTCAAATATTGATTCTGGTGAATGGCTAGAAGCCATGAAATCTGCAATGGATTTAATGTATTCTAATGATGTTTGGACCTTAGTTGACTTGCCTGATAGTATTGTACCAATTAGTTGTAAATGGATCTTTAAGAGGAAGATAAATACTGAAGGTCAAATTGGAACTTACAAAGCACGGCTGGTGGCGAAAGGATATCGTCAAAAAGAAGGAATCGATTATGACAAAACTTTCTCACCAATGGCCATGCTAAAATCCATTCGGATTATGTTGGTTATAGTTGCACACCTTGATTATGAGATATTTCAAATGGATGTTAAAACGGCTTTTCTAAATGGTTTTCTCAAGGAAGACATCTATATGGAACAGCCATGGGGTTTTGAATCCAATGATGAAAATTGGAAGGTGTGTAGGCTTAAGAGATCCATTTATGGACTCAAACAAGCCTCCAGAAGTTGGAACATCCATTTTAATGAGGTAGTCAAATTGTTTGGCTTCATAAAAAATCCGGATGAACCTTGTGTATACAAGAAGATCAGTGGGAGTGCAATTGCATTTCTAGTTTTGTATGTTGATGATATACTTTTGATTGAGAATGATGTACCAATGATATCATCGATAAAACTATTCTTATCACAGAAATTCTCCATGAAAGATTTAGGAGAGGCAACCTACATTTTAGGTATCAAGATCTATAGAGATAGATTGAGACGATTGATTAACATCTCACAGTCTACGTACATAGATAAAGTATTAACATGTTTTAACATGCAATGTTCCAAGAGAGGATTATTTTCTTTTAGGCAAGGGATCCGTCTTTCTAAGGAGATGTGTCCCAACACTTCTGAAGAAAGAGAGCAGATGGCGAAGATACCATATGCATCCGCTATTAGAAGCATAATGTATGCTATGTTATGTACTAGACCTGATATTGCACATGCTGTAAGTATTACTAGCAGATATCAGTCTGATCCAGGACAAGAGCATTGGATAGTAGTCAAGAATATTCTTAAATACTTGCAAAGGACTAAGGATTTATTCTTGATATATGGAGAAGGAGAATTTAAAGTTATAGCTTATACAGATTCCGGTTTTCAATCGGATCCTAATGATTATAAGTCTACGTTTGGGTTTGTCTTTACATTCAATGGTGGTGTAGTTAGTTGGAAAAGTTCCAAACAAAGTATAACTATTGATTTCACCGTTGAGGCAGAATATGTAGCCGCTTCTGAAGCAGCAAAGGAAACTACCTAGATGAAGAAGTTTATTTCTGAACTTGGAGTCGTTCCTTCAATTGAGCAACCGATTACATTGTTTTGTGACAATAATGGGGCGATAGCTCAAGCTAAGGAACCAAGGTCTCACCAGAAGTCCAAGCACATTGAGAGACACTTCCATCTTATTAGAGAAATTGTTGTGAGAGGTAATATCGCCTTGCAAAAAATTGCCTCAGCGCAGATCCTTTCACTAGGGCCTTACCTCAGTATTCTTTTAAAAGGCATATTGATAAAATGGGTTTGAGGTACCAAACAAGGTGGCTTTAGTGCAAGTGGGATATTGTTGGATGTGTGCCCTAAAGCTACTATGTAATAGTTACATGTTAGGGATTTTAGTTGTACTATCATTATTATTATTTAATTAATGGCAATGATGTATTCATTCATTTGTCCAATTATTTTATATTTATGAATGATTCCATAAGATCAGTTACAACTAGACCTATTCTTGAGATGTTTAGAATATATGTGACGGGTTCATAGTTAAACTGAATCTTTAAACCGTTCCTGGTCAATGGATTATTGAGTGGATATTTATAATCCTGTTGAGACTGGTGTGTTCTTAACTTCACCATTAAGTATTGGATACTTAAGGGAATGATGAGTCGCAAGTCATTGAGCATTGTGATGCCTGAGTTAGAACACAGGTGTTTGTATTAGACAAATTCACTAAACGTAACGCATATGGAACGATTAGCAATGTGGAAGCTTTTAGCGTGGTCAATGTCTAATTATTCATGCTTTGGTCTTGTGTAAATAATCCTTAGACCTGAGGCACAGTGTTAACTTATGTGTCAAACAACTATGGTTCACGGGTGCATATAATGCCGAGTCATTGATATGTCTTTATATCTGATGGTCATAGTTTGTTCATATATGAAGTTGCATGTGTACACAATATGGAATCTGTCTCCTTCTTACATACAAGGTATAATAATGATGTCCTATGCAATTTGATTATGACAATGTATTAAAATCCTCGGCCGGGGTTGTAATCAAGAATAAATTGTTTATGTCTCAAATAAAATGCATGTCAATTAGATTTGTGCATATGATCAAATTGGTGACTTAACAAATATTCTATGGTCTTTGTTCGATCAGGGCATAGTAAGACAGAGGGATTGAATTACACTATAGCCAAAACTGACAAGTTCATTATGTTCTTAAAGCATTCACACTATCTAGGTAGCCATGACATATTGCTAGATGTCAATCATGGCTTGTAGGACCCAAAGATTAATGGGGACAATTAATTCTTTTGGGAGTACTAATGTATTAATACAAGTCTTACTACCAGCTTAGTGATGAGCCTAGGAATGTCACACACCATAACCAATTAGGATAACGTAGAACAAGAGAGAAATAATTTTGCAAATGTGTTTGCAATTATTGCAATCACATTGAGTCGACATGAAATTAAATTAAATATGATTTAATTTAATTTGTATTATAGTCATGAGCCTACGTGCATATGATGCACACACATGCCCAAAGTGAATACATGTTAATGTACCCCAAATGTGCACATAAAAATTATGTCCTCTTTTTTTATTTATTAATTAAAAGATGCACATGGTCAACAATTGTTGCTGACCGTGTGCAACGCACATGTGATGTGCCTAGTTTTAATTTTGAATAAAAAAAAAAATTGATGCGGCATGATGGTCATGGGTTCATGCATGAACCCACGACCAGCAATGGTTGCTGGTCGTGGGATGGTTTCCCACGATCAGCAACGGTTGCTGGTTGTGGGTGGTTTCCCACACGTAGAATAGTTCTTATAAAAAGCGTGAGTATGCGTTTTTGTGCGCAAGTGTACGAAAACGAAAAAGAGAAAAAAAGATTCTCTCTCATTTGGGCCGTGGCTAAAAACATCAAGGATACGGAGGATTGTCTCCATGAAATTGCTAGCACAATCATAATGGTGATTATCCACAAGTTCTCTCTTCATTCAACGTCCATTGGTGGTGTGTTTGAACTAGAGGTTCGACGTTTGTGGGGCTCAAACTGAAGAGCATTCGAACTAATTCGTTTAAAGCACACTTCGAGAGGTAATTCGTTTAACTCCATTTTTATATTCAGATTTTTGATTAAAACGCACGAACAACGCCTTTGGAGATACATGTATAAAAATATTTCATTTTTGTTTCTGCTGTGTTTATATTAATTTGCCTATACATGATTCATGAAACCCCAACAGCTGTAACTCCAGTCTCTTCAAGACGAGCAACACATGAACCTGACAAGGCTCTAAGTACTCTGATACTGAGCTGGACTTTCCGTGCTTCGCTAACACGCTGCCGGCCGCTAAATTCTTGCCAGCAGAAATGTTCATGAAAGAAGACTGCCGGATATTCTTGGGCCAGGCCCGGAAGTTTAGGGAAAGCAAGGGAATTTTGGTAAATACATTCGCCGAGCTAGAACCACGTGCGGTGGAGGCCTTGGCGGGCCTTGGAGCGCCCGTAGTTTACCCCGTGGGGCCGATACTGAACATCGAGGTTGAGAGCAAAAAGGGCTTTGAGATCATGGACTGGCTCGACCAGCAACCGGATGCGTCAGTGGTGTTCCTATGCTTCGGGAGCCACGGGAGCTTCGATGAGGACCAGGTGAAAGAGATTGCTTGTGCGTTAGAGCGAAGCGGGTGCCGCTTCTTGTGGTCCCTACGCCGCCCACCGGCAAAGGGCAAGTTGGAAGCCCCCTGTGACGACGCGGGATCCAACGGAGGTCCTGCTTGAGGGTTTCATTGACCAGGCGGCCGGTGTCGGGAGAGTGATCGGGTGGGCCCCACAGGTCGCAATCCTAGCCCATCGGGTGGAACTCCACCCTAGAGAGCGTATGGTTCGGCATGCCAGTTGCTGCATGGCCCCAGTATGCGGAGCAGCAGTTCAATGCATTCCAGCTGGTGATAGAACTTAGCCTTGCGACGGAGATCAAGATGGATTATTGGACGAAAGGAAGTGACAGCATCGTGACTGCGTACAAAATAGAGGGAGGGATAAGGAGGTTAATGGAGGGCGAGGAGGCGAAGGAAATGAGGAAGAAGGTGAAGTAGGCGAGCGAGAAGAGCAAGGAGGCTTTGGTGGAGGGTGGCTCTTCTTACTTGTCTTTGGGTCGCTTCATTGAGGATGTCCGTAGCCGACGAGCCTCTAGTTAGCTAGGAGATTGTTTGACTAGTATTTTGAGTACCGTTGGTATTTTGATTCTATGATTACTTAGCATGAGTGTTTCTGTATATGTGGGACTACTATCCATTTGGAATGTTCTAGTGTTTTTTGTGACTCTAAACTATGGAGAAATGATTGGGTGATAATTTTTAATCTACTGTGAGAATAGTAATCTATTTTAGATTACAAAAAATCAAAAAACAAATAATTATAAATTGTTGCGGGATCCACTCATTCAAAAATTTGTGACTCACGGCAAGTTGTTATTCTTACGATAGTTCAAAGACTATTATGCTAGCAAAATCCTAAATCATGTTGATTAACATGTTTTAAGTGGAACCATGCAAAGGTAAAGACAAGATATATACAGAATTAATTGAGTGGCAACCATCCTTTCTTCATCTCCATGTATACATGAATTCCATTTTGCTCTTGCTTTATCCTCCGGTGCTATTCTCAATCGTGCTTTTGAAAGTGGAGTGTGTAAAGCATTAGGGATAAGATAAGTGAATTAGATATCCTAAAACTTGTCACAAAAGTGTGATTGAATCCTAAGAATTTCAAAAAATATAATTAAATCTTAAAATTTATCACAAAAATGCAATTGAATTCTAAAAGTTTCAAAAAGTGCAATTAACTTAAGGACTTGATTTTACAATTTTAATAAGTTTTAAGACTTGATTGCACTTTTTAAAAGTTATAAAATTCAATTGTATTTTCTGACAAGTTTTAAGACTTAATTGCTCTTTTTAAAAATTTTAGGACTACATTTACCTTCGTCGCAAGTTTTGATACTTCCAACGCACTAATCCCAGCCGATAACAAGAAAAAAAACCGCACATATCCCATTAGGGATTAGCAAAACTGAACCTTCACTTGAGGAATGTAACTTTGGTTTGACCAAACACGAAACGCAAAAGGATTTTAACAATTTTTTCAAAAAAAACAAATTGCTTGCTATTTATTACAAGAGGAAACCGGCGGCCTGGAGCTTCGCCCGTCCCTACTAATCAGATGAGACGGTTTTACGAGGAAGGCTGCATTTAATGGTTGGTAGATTGAATCGCACGCACGTCAACATCTAGTGAGATAAATGGAATGCAATAAAGAGGACTAAAGGCAAAATCTTATATGCTCAAGTTTAAGGGGATGATGTTTAAGACTACACAAATACTTCAAAGAGCATAAGCTCATGTAACGTGATACAGTTCATGTAATGCTAGTAATTGTTACCTTTCGACCGTTTTATTCACACAAAAAAAGAAAATCAATATTGGCATGTTCAATCTATTCTTAATAATAGATTAATATGTTGTGACATATTAATAATATTGTTATACCCTATTCTTAATAGATCTAACTTTGTAGTTTAGTAAATTCTTTTTAAAAACAAATATTGATTCATCAATGCGCATGGTGTTTTTTTGGAGAAAATATTGGGTGCATGTCATGTACCACGCTAGCAAACGGGATGGGCCTTCAGAGCGCAACACGTGTCCCGTGAACCCACCCCTTGTCAGTCCAGGCCAAAAATTTTCAAAACCCTTCTGAAACTCCCCTACGCATTTCTCTCTCCTGGTCCCTTCCCAACCCTCCCTCCGTCGTGCCTAAGGGTGTCAAATGGGTGGGTCGGGTCGGGTCGGGTCGAAAATGGTCCAATCCACATCTACCCATTTAACCCGTTTTGATTCATTTTCATGCAATGTAAATTTGATAAACCATACCCGACTCGACCCGACCCATACCCGACCCATATTACCAATACATATTAATATTTAACTTAATTTAAGAAAGTCTATTCCCACTTATTTAGTCCATTTTAAACTTTTCACATATAAATTATTTGAATAAAAATTTCACATCGAATTTATAAAGTAAATTAAATAATAAAAAATTAGTAAATAAAAAAATATTGATACCTCTAAATTGAAATAGCATGAGGAAAATAATTTTTTTAAAAAAATCAAAATTTTTAATTATTTAAAAAAAATTGAATTATTATTATTATTTATTTTATTTTATTTTTTCTTTCTTTTTTTTTTTCTTTTCTTTTCCCTTTCTTTTCTCGTTTCTTTCTTCTTCCTTCTTCTTCCCCCTTTTCCTCTACTGGTGCCGCTCGACGACGACGCCAGACGCAGCTAGTGAGCCCGAACTCGACCAAGGCCGACAAACTCGAGGCTCGGCCAATCTAGGCTCCGTCGAGATTGCTGGCAGTAGTCAAGCTCGGGCTCGCCCAAATCTGGCGAGCCGCGAACTCTGTTGCGGCCACCGAGTTCGGGGCTCGCCTACCCAAAGGGCAAGCCGCAGTTCGGCCAAGGCCGACAACCTCGTGACTCGCTTGTCCAAATCTAGGCCGAGCTCTAGCCAGTGAGCTTAGGGCTCGCTAGCCCAAGCTCTGTCGCAGCTCGCCTGCCCAAATCCAGGCTGAGTTCCAGCCAGCGATAGCAAGCTCGGAATCGGCGATGGTGACAACGGCGTGATGGCGGGATCGGTAACGGAGGTCGAGAACACATAGAGGAGGAGGATGGAAGGAGAGAGATGATGGGTCTACTTAATAACTCACTTAACCCATATTTGACTCATATTTAACTTTCACTTGACCCATATTTGACCCATATTTAACTTTCACTTAACCCATATTTGACACATATTTAACTTTCACTTGACCCATATTTAACCCATTTAACTAAAAGTGGGTCATAATATGGATTTATGACCCATATTGACACCTCTAGTCGCGCCGTGCCCGACTCTCTCTCCCTCCGGTCTCGATCGACCACCACCGCGCCTCGATCGATGACCACCATGCCTAGCCAGGGAGGCGTAGGGCATCGAATCGGCGGCCTCCTCGCCGAAATCGGATTTGAAGGGGGAGTCGAGGATATTGGAGGTCCCTGAGTTTCGCAATGACGACTTCTTCATGGCGCTCCCACGGTTCCGCGGGTGGAGGAGGAGGGGGCTACAATGGTGGTGGTTTTGAGCATTAGGGTCGGTGGTCGATTCCATGGTTTCTACCGGCATCCGTGGGTTCTTAAGTGAAGAAAAAAGGCGGAAGCTTTTTGGAGTTGGAGGGGAGTGTGCGATAAAGGCATGAAAAGCAGAGAGAGAGAGACAGAGCCTTTAGTTTCCACGAGAAAATATTGCAGGGGAGAGAGAAATGGGCAAGAGAGAGAAATGGCATGAGAGTTTCAAAAGGGTTTTGAAATTTTTTGGCCTACACTGACAAGGGGTGGGCCCACGGGACACGTGTCGCGCTTTGAAGGCCCTTCCCGTTTGCCAGCATGGCACATGACATGCATCCAATATTTTCTTGTTCTTTTGACTTTTTAGAATGGGGGATAAGTACTAATACTTGGACATCAAGGGGGATGAATGCGGTGCTGCAGACAAAGTGGAGGAGTAGTTTTAATACGCAGTACAAGATCGTAACCTGGGGACCAAGAAATTTCTTCAATCCTTGATTTGATGTATTATTAATATAAATAAAAAATTAACAAAAAAATTCAAAAAAATAAAATATTATTTAAAATTATTTATATCAGTGTTAACCAATCAAAATTGGCTAAATGGATTGAATTGTCACTAATTAAAAGGTTTATGACTAAATTAATAAAAGAAATTAAGACTAAATTAACACGACTACAATAAATTTAGAACTTTTTTATTAATTCTCTCATAGGAGTACAGCCAGCTATTTCTTTCTCAAATGTCATATGGATAGATTCGAGATCAAGGAATGAATTATTGGCCTAGCGTTCGGAGTAACTGGACATTGAGCATGACTTGTCATCCAACTTCTACATTGGATCTGTATATAGACACACTTCTTGATGTCCTCAACACATGAGGATGTTGACAAAACCTCCAAATATATTTTGAAGAATGACAAAATCTTTCACGAGCATTTATGCTTCTAATGACAGAATTTCCAAATGATATTCTTGGAGCAAATTGATTCAAACTTTATTCTAAAAATCATCATACTTAGAGATTTATTCGTCTGATCAAAAAGTTCTGAATATAACTTGACTAAGAAACTTATTCAAGATCTAGCTGAATAATTTGTGTTAGTTTTTTTTTATGTTTAATCTAACGCCACACCTGCCTCGTACATGTGCTCATCCGGCCAAGCAAGAATAAAAATGAGAGTGGCCGAATTTCGCGGGGAGGTCGAGCTCATGTGGACTCGGCCTTGAAAATTTAATTGAGTTTATGGTCCACACTTAAACTCTATAAATTATATAGAATGGGGTCATTTAAAAGGTTGATCACGTAGACTCCACGGTAGTACTCGCATAATTATATAGCATGACATCGCCGCTTTGTCCCATTGGTCTGTCCACAACCTTTTGTATGCTTCCTCAATTAAAGACTCATAAATTGAGGTCCCCAAGAGACTCCTCTACCTTGTTATCATCTCCGCAAACCATTCAACTCAGTAAGGAAACAGGAGAAATTTCGAAGGCATCATAGTCATCATGAGTACTACATCCGAGCTCGTGTTCATCCCATTGCCGGCCATCGGCCACCTTGTGTCGATGGTTGAGATGGCCAAGCTCCTCGTCGACCGCGATGATCGGCTCTCTGTTACCGTCCTCATCATGAAGTTTCACTTCGACTCCAAGATCGACTCCAGTCTCGAGTCGTTCACTGCCTCCGTCCCCACCCGCATCCGCTTCGTCCTCCTCCCTCAGCGAAACCCCTCCCCGGAGACGTCCCCAGTGGCCTTCCTCTATCAGTTCGTGGAGAGCCACAAAACCGACGTCCGACAAGCAGTCGCCGACCTCTCCTCCTGCAGCTTGCCACGGCTCAAGGGGCTCGTCGTTGACATGATGTGCACCTCGATGATGGATGTGGCCATCGAGTTCAGCATCCCTTCGTACGTGTTCATCCCATCCGGCATGGCATACCTCGGACTGATGCTGTACCTCCAGTCTCTCCAAGACGAGCAACGCATGGACCTGACAAGGCTCAATGGCTCTGATGCCGAGCTAGACTTCCCGTGCTTCGCTAACCCGCTGCCGGCCGCCAAATTCTTGCCCTCAGAAGTGCTCATGAAAGAAAAACGCCCGATATACTTGGGCCACGCCCGGAGGTTTAGGGAAAGCAAGGGAATCTTGGTAAATACATTCGCCGAGCTAGAACCACGCGCGGTGGAGGCCTTGGCGGTCCTTGGAGCGCCCACAGTTTACCCCGTGGGGCCCATGCTGAACATCGAGGTCGAGAGCAAAAAGGGTTGTGAGATCCTGGACTGGCTCGACCAGCAACCGGATGCGTCAGTGGTGTTCCTATGCTTCGGGAGCTTCGGGAGCTTTGACGAGGAGCAGGTGAAAGAGATTGCTTGTGCGCTGGAGCGAAGCAAGCGCCGCTTCTTGTTGTCCCTACGGCAGCCACCGGCAAAGGACAAGTCGGAAGTCCCCTCTGACTTCGCGGATCCAACGGAGGTCCTGCCTGAGGGGTTCGTTGAAAAGACGGCTGGCGTCGGGAGAGTGATCGGGTGGGCCCCGCAGGTCGCGGTCCTGGCCCATCGAGCCATTGGAGGGTTTGTGTCGCACTGTGGGTGGAACTCCATCCTAGAGAGCATATGGTTCGGTGTGCCGGTGGCCACATGGCCCCAGTATGCGGAGCAACAATTCAATGCATTCGAGCTGGTGGTGGAGCTCGGCCTCACAGCAGAGATCAAGATGGATTATCGGAAAGATATCACCAAAAGAAGTGACGTCTTGGTGACGGCAAACGAGATAGAGGGAGGGATAAGGAAGTTAATGGAAGGCGAGGAGGCCGGGGAGAGGAGGAAGAAGGTGAAGGAGGCGAGCGAGAAGAGCAAGGAAGTTTTGATGGAGGGTGGCTCTTCTTACTTGTCTTTGGCTCGCTTCATCGAGGATGTCTCCGGTCAATGAGATTGGTTGACTAGTATTTTGAGTACTGTTGGTATTTTGATTCATGATTAATTAGCATGTGTGTTTCACACGAACTGAATAAGACTTTTCAATAAATCTCACTCATGAAAATGCAAGATACCAGCGCAGTATATTCTTCCGCAGAAATCCAAAAAAGCTGGAAGATAAAAGAGGTATAGCCATCATATGCTGACGCAAGTATGATTACAAAATCCTCATACCTAGCACGCTGCACACGCTTTTGAAATTCAGCTAATAAGTAGTCTAGCTTACAAACTGACAGGAAATGAGAAATATCGAAAGGAAATGTAATTGTATTGTGCTGATCTATTTGTTAATGCACATGTCTACATTTATAAAGCTAAGGAAAATCATATAAAATCAATAAGATTACAAATCCTATTATATCTTCTGAATATTCTGCAAATATTCTATGACTGAAGATATTCTATGAACAAATCAATCCAATCCATGATTTATGTGGTTGCAATCGAGCACGAATCGATCTTCTTCCAACACTCCCCTCAAGCCGGCGGCTCATATATGTCGAAGACGCCTAGCTTGCTCAATAGATACTTGTGTTGTCTCTGGGATAAAGGTTTAGTAAAGATGTCTGTAGGCTGTTCCACAGTTCCAATCCCTCGAGTTGTAATAATCCCTTCTTGAATCTTCTCTCGAGTAAAATGGCAATCAACTTCAATGTGCTTTGTTCTTTCGTGGGAAACTGGATTTGCTGCTAACTTGAGTGCAGCATCGTTATCGCAAAATAATTCGCTCGCGCCATCAACTTGCACACCTAGGTCTGAAAGTAATCCTCGTAACCAAATTACCTCGCAAACAGTTTTTGCCATAGCTCGATATTCCGATTCAGCTGATGATAAAGAAACTATTAACTACTTTTTCGTCTTCCACGAAATCAAGGACTTTCCAAATTTGATGCAAAAGCCAGTAATGGATCTTCTTGTCATGGGACATGTGGCATAATCTGTATCCATCATCTTCATGTTGCAATCTCGCGATAGTAGAATCCTAAGTTCTGGACATCCCTTTAAATACTTTACCACTTTTAGCACTGCATTCATATGTGATTGCTTCGGATTGTGCATAAACTGGCTAAGTATTTGTACCGCATAACAAATGTCAGGCCTGGTCATGGTGAGGTAGATCAATTTTCCAACAAGTCGCTGATATGCTGATGGATCCTTAAGAAGCGAGTCTTCATTCGGAGAGGAAGAACTTTCATCAAACTCATGCGTTGTCAATTTGGCATTCTGCTCAATAGGTATGGCAGCTAGTTTGCATCCAGACATTCCTACTTCTGATATGATTTCTAGAACGAACTTTTGTTAACTGAGACAAATTCCTTCACTGGATTGAGCTATTTCAATGCCAAGAAAATATTTGGGTGGTCCCAAATCTTTGATATGGAAGGTCAAGTGCAGATATCTTTTAAGGTTCTGAATTGCAACATCATCATTTCCCATGATAAATATATCATCAATATAAATTAACAAGTAGATCAATGAAGTACCGTTGGTCCATGTGAACAGTGCATAGTCATGCTTGGAGTGCTGAAAACCTACATTTGTAAGTGCCGTGATAAATTTTGCATACCACCGTCGAGAAGCCTGCTTGAGCCCATACAGGGATTTGCGGAGATGACATACACATGACTCCCCTTGTTTGCGTAATCCTTGTGGAAGTTCCATGTATATTTCTTCATCGAGATCACCATGAAGAAATGCATTATTGACGTCCATCTGGTGTAGATCCCAATTTTGAAATGCAGCAACAGAGAGAAAAGAACGAATTGTTACTTCCTTAGCAACAGGAGAGAAGGTTTCATGATAATCAAAACCTTCTCGTTGCGTAAATCCTTTAGCGACAAGTCGAGCTTTATATTGTTCAATTGAACCATCTACCTTATATTTTATTTTGTACACCCATTTGCAGCCAATAGGTCTTCTGTGTGGGGGTAACGAAACAATATCCCAGGTGTTATTCTTTGTAAGAGCAGCCAATTCTTCTTTCATGGCTCTTTGCCATCGAATGTCACGTGCTGCTTCCTAATAAGAAGAAGGTTCCTGTTCTTCAGAAATTCGACTAATACAACACATGTGTTCTGGTGACAGTTGGCTGAAGGATACATAGGAAGAGACCGGATATTGTGTACCTTTAGTTTTCAAGGAAGAGCATATATAGTCCTTGGTCCATGCGGGAGGGCGCACTGGTCGTCCCGAGCGTCGAGGTTGAGCCATCGGCATTGGTGATGAGGATCCATGCTATGCTGATGAAGAGCCACTGCTATCTTGTGGCGATATAGGAGTAGAAGACTCAGAAGTTTCTTCTAATGTGTTGTGGGATGCAGGACATACTGTCTCAGGACATATATCAGAGTCTGGATCGGGCACAACTAGCACGTGCCGCGGTGTCTCAGAAAGGAAATCATCTGATAAAATTTTCGGTTTATTCGATGTCTGCATCGTTGAATCTTCTGGAGACGCCATTTCTTTGAAAGGGAACACGTCTTCTTGGAAGACAATATCTCGGCTAACGAAGAACCGTCCCAAGGATATCTCCATAACTCGATATCCCTTTTGTAGAGTGGGGTATCCCATGAAAATACATTGAAGAGCATGAGGATCCATTTTACTTCTATATCTCACATTTGTCACATAGCATAGACAACCAAATACTCGAAGATGACCAATGTCTGGTCTTTTTCCGAAAAGCATTTCAAACGGTGTGCATCCTTCTAATATTCTAGTTGGCATGCGATTTATTAAATAGGCCGCCGTGACCACACAATCACCCCAAAAAGAATCGGGAATAGAGGCTTGATATTTTAGTGCACGAGCAACCTCTAGAAGATGCCTATGTTTACGTTCAATTCCATTTTGTTGAGGAGTGTAGGCACAAGAACTCTCATGAAGTATTCCTTGAGAGGATAGGAAAGATTGGCACTCATTTGAGAAAAACTCACTCCCATTATCGGTGCGAATTCTCTGGACAATTTTCTCAAATTGATTTTTAATCATGGACAAGAATTTTGACAAATATGAAAAAGTCTGATTTTTGGATTGCATGAGGAATACCCAAGTGGCACGAGAATAGTCATCTACAATTGTAAGGAAGAAACGGGATCCATCGCGATGTGGTGTATGATATGGACCCCAAATGTCTATGTGAATCAATGAGAATATGCTAGTGGCTCGAGATACACTAGTAGGAAATGATGCTTGTGATTGTTTTGCCAGAGGGCATATTTTACAATCAGGGCATGGAAAAATGGCGCTATGGCCTAAGCGCTTATGAGAAAGGATGTTTTTATAATCAGCAACTGCATTACAATGTATGCTTTTATTTAAAGGAGACAAATCAAAATCACTGGGAAGTTCAATCCAAAAGTATAATCCTTGTTCCACTCTACCCAAGCCCATCAGTTTCCCAGTCGAAAGGTCCTGAAAGAAACAATTTTCAGAGTTGAAATTGGCTCAACAAGAATTGTCCTTACAAACTTTGGAAACAGATTTAAGGTTGAATTCAAATTTAGGGATATAGAGAACATTTTTAAGAATAATGCTTGGGCTAAGGTAAACAGTACCAATCTTTCGCACACTAGTAATATTCCCATTTGGAAGACGGACAGAGGTATATGGATCGGGTTTGTTGCAGATATTTGAAAGTAAGCATTCATTGCAAACTATGTGGTCACTGGCGCCTGAGTCAATAATCCATACATCAACTGTAATATTAGTATTTTTGCACGATGAAGTACCTGAAAAATTTGCAGCTTTGTCAATCGTCTTTAGTTGATTGAGTGCCTTCATTATTTCTTGATACTGATCCTAAGTAATTGGCTGGTGGACGTTGTCATTTCCTTGTGCTGACACTTAGTAAGTAGAAAAATCTTTCCCTTTCTTTCTTTGTCAGTTGGCTTGCCATGCAATTTCCAACATGTTTCAATAGTATGGTGTGGACGACGGTAATATTCACAATACTTACCCTTAAATTTATAATTTTAGCCTCCCCCTTTTTGTAATGACGTGGCATTATAAGGGCCATTTGATTCAGGACTTGGGAGGATCGAATATGGGCCATCCGATCCTCTCCCTCGTCGCTGATCTGGGCCGTCGGATTGGTGATTATTGTGGCGGTCGGATCTGCTCCAGTTGAGCTGATCTCTACCATCAATTCGGAAGGGATAAGGGCCATCGGATCCATGCCCATATTTAAGATCCCCACCGTTGGATCGAAACTGATCTGGGCCATCGGATTCCCCCTTTTGATCTGGATCGTTGATCTGGTCCCTTCTAGAAACCTCAGCATCTTCTTCCCCATTTCCTTTAGGGTTTCCTCCAAAACCTCTTGCTCTCTGCGGCGGCTGTCGTCCGCCATGGGACCAACTGGAAATCCGAGCAGCAAGGGCCATAACTTCTGTTCCTTTTCCTTCTTCGGCGACCGCAAGTTGCTGGCTTTCTTCTTGGACGGCCAATTGAAAAATCCTCCCGAGTGTCGAAACCGGGTCCATGGCGAGGATTTGCGACCGAAAAGGTACAAAGTTGTCGTTTAGAGTTAAGAGAAATCGAGTCGTTTTCTCTCTCTCTTTGATTTCTCTGTATTGTTTGAGGGTTGTCTCCGGTCCTTTGAGTTGTTCTTTGGTTGCTTCAAGTTCGTTTCATAGGGCCGATAACTGGTTGAAGCAAGCGGTAACCGAGAGGTTCCATTGCTTCAACTCCGAGAGGGCTTGCGTGAGAGAGAAAACCTTGACGTGATCGAGTTTTCCATACATTTCTTAATGTCTTCCCACATTTTCTTTGCATCTTCAGTTGGTGGGAGCCCGATCGCGACTTTCGGCGCAACGCAGTTTCCGATCCAAGTCCGGACTAGCTGATCGCAGCGTCGCCAGTGACGTTGCATGCAGTCATCGGTCGGAAAAGGGACGGATCCATCGAGGAATCCGTCTTTGTCTTTCGTGACAAGGGCTCGCTGGAATTCTCTCGCCCAGGTTGAGTAGTGGTCCGATCCGGCAAGTTGAAGGGTGATTAGCCGCAACTTCGGTCCGTCAGCCGGTGAAGTGTAGAGAGGGTTGCCGAGTTCAAGACGGCTAGTGGCGGTCGGAAATGGCAGTGGCATCATTCCGGGTGGCAAGTTCGGGTAGGGATTCATTCCCAACCTGCCCGAATTCAATTCGGGTCTGTGACCCTGAGGAATCGGGTCTGGATCTCCGGTGGAGGGTTGTGGGCCGTAGTTTGCAAACTGTTGACTGGACCCGGGAGTCCATTGATTTGGCCCAGAAGCCCATGGGCTCGGACAGAATCCATGGCATATATGGCCATTGGATTTGAACAAAGTTGAATGTAGGAGTAGAGGAATTTTGTGCAATTTGCTGCACTTCCTCTGGAGCTTGAATGGACGAATTTTCTGGTGAGGATTGGTCTTCAACTTCATGGCTAGTTGGATTATGCATCTTGAATAAGAGACTGAATTCCAATCCGATGTGCTAATTTGTTTTGTAGGATGAGAATTGCAGCAACAAACTAGAGAAAAATCGGAGGCAATTCAAAAAATTTTGCGGAAGCTGGATTAAAGAACCCGCTCTGATACCATGACAGGAAATGAGAAATATCGAAAGGAAATATAATTGTATTGTGCTGATCTGTTTGTACATGCACATGTCTACATTTATAGAGCTAAGGAAAATCATATAAAATCAATAAGATTACAAATCCTATTATATTTTCTGAATATTCTACAAATATTCTATGACTGAAGATATTCTATGAACAAATCAATCCAATCCATGATTTATGTGGTTGTAATCGGAGCACAGAATCGAGCACAGAATCAGATCTTCTTCCAACACAAACACCTTTTATGCCCTCTTCATCCTTGAAGTAATATTCCCTCAATTTCAAACAGGCATCGCTCATATAATGCCGGCTAAATTTTTCGGCATAAGAAAGACCAGCTTTTTCTAAAGTGCTCCGGTGGTCTTTAATGAAATTCGAAAGAGTGCGGTTCACCACCAAGGGTTGAGACTGGAGACCATTCATAATAGAGCTCATTACATGAAATTTATCTAAATACAAATAGGTATTTGGCACTACAATCCATTTGGATTGTTCTTGTGTTTTGTGTGACTATAAATCATGGAAAAGAGATTGAGTGATATCTTTAATTTATTGTGAAATTAAAAGTCCTATTTTCTTTTTATTGATCATAATCTACTCTTACTCTAAATTTTTTTTTGTCAATATTTCTACCATAATTTTCACTCTCAGACTTTTATCTTGACTCCTTAGAAGGCATAAGAGTTGAAACTCATGGTGAAACTAAATCGTTTTTTTTTTTTTGATACCGAGGAATTGTCGGAGATCACCCTTTGGGGATCACACGACCCTCTAGTGCCCAGTGGCACCATTAGGCCTCGCCGCAAGCCGCTATTTAGACGTAAACCTCGGGGGAGGCTAGCCTAGGACCCCAACACCAGGACCCCCCTCTTATAACACCTTAGCAGCGAGAACAAACTCATGGTGAAAGTGAGGAATTGGAATTCTCTACCTCCCCCTTCCCATGTCGGAAGAGGAAGGGTGGCTTTTAGAGGCAAACCCTAGTGATTGAATAAAAGTTTATTTAGGACCACAAAAAATATAAAAATTTATAAATTTACAAAAAGCAAAAATATATATAATGCAAACAAAAATATAAAAAAAAAATGAAAATGAAGTCCAGCGGGCCAGCAGGTCCAGCCCACTCTTTTTAATGAATTTTCGGTCCTCCTACATCCAGCTTCCCATTTCCCTTCTTTTTCTTAAACCCATCATAAATAAAAAGAAACAAGAAGCCCAGTCTATCTTCTCTCCTTCGCACACATGCGCGTGGCCAGCAAGGAGGAAGGAGGACATGCGAGTGACGCCACGCAAGCAAGCAGGGGGAATACTCCAGCTATCGTTAGAGGAGAGGTGGGCGAATGACCATGGAGCGTGGCAGAAAGATTCCATTCAGCTGAGGCGCAGGGAGCATGCTCGGGCAAGAGGGGTCGCATCAACCTTCGGCCACAGAAGAAAGAGAAAGCGTGAGGTACAGAAACAAAAGGAGGCAGGGCGAGTGTCTCACCGGAGTTAGTGGTCGGGGGGCAGACTGGCAGGAACAGCCGGTGCGACAGAGGCCATGTGCGCCGGTGAATAAAAGAGAGAAAAAACAGAGAGAGAGAGAGAGGGGGGATCCAGGAGAGAGAGCGAGAGTGAAACGGAGAGAGAGTCGGTTCTTCTTCTTGGGCTGGCTGAAAACAGAAGAGAGAAAGAGAGCGTTGGCGGAGAGCGAGCCAGAGAGAGTTGCTCAGGAGAGAGTCGGGCCGACTTGAATACAATTTGCAGCTGGACTTCTGTGTTATCCGATGCAGACATGTCATCCGTAAACAAAATGACTCGAGTACATAAACAAAAATCTGGAAAACTATTGGGGACGTGAATATGCGAAAAATAAAGTAGGAAAGAAAAAGAGGGCAATCAAGAATTTTTACGTGGAAAACCCTTCCAAAATCAAGAAGGGAAAAACTACGGTATCGCACTAGGCAATCTCTTCACTATCAGTATTAGCGTTATAAGTTCAGGATTATAAAGTTTCAGCATTACAACTATAAAAAAAATTGCCCTATTTATAACAGGAGTCTAGGGCATACATAATTAAGATGGAAATTACATGTATGCCATTAACAGTAATATAAACTCTATTATTTACTTTAATATCTCAGGCTGGGTGACCTACTGAGAAATGCCTACCCACAATAATATTTTTCTCTATCAGACTCCACAATTCCATCAAAAACTGCAGTATAGAACATGACCGCAAAATTCTACGATGTGGATATCTTTTTTGGTTAATTGTGAGAGATCCTTGAGTGATAATTGAGTGTCAATACCCTCTCAATGTCCTTAAACCTTTCTCGCATTCTCGAATTCGCGGTAAATCTGTCCGCATGAAATGTAACGGGCCATGTTCAGAATCTTATAGATCACATCTTCAAGTAATAAAATATAGTATACAAGGCTATCTTTTCTACTCAATTCACCAATCCTTAGTGCCTTTATCTTATGCTCCATTCGTTTCAGGAAAATAACTTTCAAGAAAATATTTTCCAAATTTTTCAACGTTCATTTCACGGAAATTCATTGGGAAAAACATTTTTCATAAAAAGAAAAGAATCTTCTAAAATGAGAAAAAATATTTTCCACTTTTCAAGTTGAGGAAAATAGTTTCCACACATACTCTCTCTTATCTCACACTCTATTAGTCCCCACTTCTTTCTCTTTTATTTTCTAAAAATTTGAATTTCTTATTTAAAAAAAATTCGAATTTTTTATTATTTTTATCTTAAAAAATGTGAATTCTTTATTTTTCTTTATTTTTTCTTTCTTTCTTTTTGCTTTTCTTATTTTCACCCAATTGTAGCATGGCGAGCTTAGGTTGGTGAGCCTCTAACTCACTAGCTAAAGGCAAGCCTTAAGCTCACCGGCAAGTTTGGAGCTCACCTATGAGCTTGAGGCTCATCAACTTGAGCTCACCGCTTGCCAAATTGGTGAGCATGAGCCTCTAGCTCACCAATTTGGCTAGGCCCAAGGCTGGCAAGCAAGAGCCCCTGGCTTGTCGATCTAGCAAGGCCCGAGGCCAACGAACTCGAGGCTCATTCGATGGGCAATGGACTCCTCCATCTGGTGGATGCAGTTGAGCTTATTGCGGAGCGTGTTGAGGCGCTTGTTGACAAGGCTAAGGACGGGGGTCGATGTTGAAGGGAGGGCGGGCGATGCCGTCGCACGTGGTGGTCCAACAAGAGGGGGGACAAGGAGGTTAGGGTTCTAGGGTTAGGGCGGCGGCACGGCGAATGATTCAAGTATATGAAAGAAGGAGGAGGAGGAGCACAAGACAGATTAGCGATGCTCAAGCGTCAAATGATTTGACTGGCCTTGAGTGAGGGCCTCACTGTGCCGCCAAAGGTGACGACGCCCGCGCCTCACAGATCGGCAACACCCAAGTGTCGCCAAAAGGTGATGAGGCCCGCGCCTTGTATATTGGCCAAGCCTTGAGTTTACCGATCCATGTCTTGATCGGTCATTGAGCAACCAGCCATCGCTAAGGCATGCGGCAATGGAGGAGGAACGAGTAGAAAGAAGAAGGAAGGAGGAAGGAAAAGGAAAGGAAAAAAAATAATATTCGATTTTTTAAAATAAAAATAATTAAAATTTTAATTTTATAAAAATTGAAAATTAAAACGTTTTGGTAATTTTTTCAGAAAATCAAACCACATACCAAACAATGTATATACTTTCTCCTTCATTTTCAGATTTCAGCCAAATACTAGAAAATATTGTCATTTTCTTGAAAAATAATTTCCTGAAAAATATTTTTCAGAAATGTGATATTGTGAACAAAGCCTTGTTCCAGCTTCCTTTTACTATCGATATTGGTCTAAATAGTCTACAGATTGTATAAAAACTTCTCGATCCATCATGATAAGACATCATTTTAACCACTCAATATTTTCAATATGAAATAGATTCTTGAGAGCATCGGATGCACGTGAGCCCAATACATCTCATTTCTAAAATCTTATATGTCTCGCATCGAACTTTCTAAGATTTTTCGTGTCAAAATTAATGTCTCAAATTTGAACTGTGTATGAGATCCTTTTTGATTGGAGGATGTAGACTAATCTGTGTTACATGAGACATAAGAGAGAGACCTAATTGGACTTTGATTTTTCTTGCCTATCTTTCAAATGATTATCTTGGATTTACTTGGGCGGTGGATTGAAATAAAGAAGCGGACTTGAATAAGGAAAGATGTTGCTGACCTGTGACCCAAGGTGTTACCGATCAATGATTGGCATCCTTTGTACAGTAAAAGAATATGTACTCACACAGACATACATAGAATAGTTTGGTCGGAGGCTACGTGAGATAAAAGAAAAATATAAGGCACGAAGCTCCGAACAGTGATTTTTGCGAAGGACCAAACTGTGGCGTTTTCTTTGTGGAAACGTAAATGCTTCGAGCAGTGAGGTAATTCTCTACGAGTCTAAATACCGTGGGGAATATTCAAGCATCCAAGTGATTATACCTCTGCAATTGATTAGTAGAATATTTATCGTTGACTCTTCCCATAAAATAGGTATTGATATTTGAATCGAACTAAGTAAATCTTTAGTTTTTTTTTTTATTATTACTTCTCACTTATATTTCTAGCTATTTTTGCGTAGATTTAATTGCATGATGGTGAGCATGCTCGGGCAAGAGGGGCTGCATCGACCTTCGGCCACAGAAGAAAGTGAAAGCATGAGGTACAGAGACAAAGGAAGCAAATCGAGCGTCTCATCGGAGTTGGTGGTTGGGGGGCAGACCGGCAGGAACAGCTGGTGCGACAGAGTACATATGCGCCGGTGAATAAAAGAGAGAAAAAACAGAGAGAGAGAGGGGGGATCCAGGATAGAGAACGAGAGTAAAACGGAGGGGAGAGATGGTTCTTCTTCTTGGGCTGGGCTGAAAACAGAAGAGAGAGAGAGCATTGGCAGAGGGTGAGCCAGAGAGAGGAGCAGAAGGAGAGAGCTGCTCGGGAGAGAGTCGGACCGACTCGAATACAGTTTACAGCCGGACTTCTGTGTTATCCGATGCAGACATGTTTTCCATGAACAAAATGACTCGAGTATCAAAAATCTGGAAAACTACAGTATAGAACATGACCCCAAAATTCTGCGATGTGCATATCTTTTTTTGTTAATCACGAGAGATCCTTAAGCGATAATTAAGTGTCAACAGCCTCTCAATGTCCTCAAACCTTTCTTGCCTTCTTGAATTCGCGGTAAATTTGTCCACATGTAACGGCCCTTGTTCGGAATATTATAGATCACATCTTCAAGTAATAAAATATAGGATACAAGGCTATCTTTTCTGCTCAATCCGCCAATCCTTAATGCCTTTTATCTTAAGCTCCATTCATTTCACCAAAAATAATTTTTAGAAAAATGTTTTTCGAATTTTCTAATGTTCATTTCACATAAAATAAATTTATTAGGAAAAACATTTTCTATGAAGAGAAAAAGTCTTCTAAAATGAGGAAAAATGTTTTCCACTTTTCAAGTTGGGGAAAACATTTTTATTTTTTAAAAAATTGAATTTTTTTATTAATTATATTTTTTACATTTTTTTATTCTTTCTTTCATTTTGCTTTTGTTCATTTTCGGCCGCTTGCCACACGGCGAGCTCAAGTTGATGAGCCTCAAGCTCTGAGCTTGGCGACCGACCACAAGCAAGCCTTAAGCTCGTCGCCAAGCTCAGAGCTCGCTGATGAGCTCGAGGCTCGCGACTTGAGTTCACCGCTCGCCAAATCGATGGACGTGAGCCTCTAGCTTGCTGATATGGCAAGGCTTGAGGCCAGCGAGCTCAAAGCTCACTTGATCGATGAGCGAGAGGCCTTGACTAGTCAATCTGGCAAGGCTCGAGACCAATGAGCTCGAGGCTCGCTTGATGGGCAATGGACTACTCCATCTAGTGGATGCGGTTGAGCTTCTTGTGGAGAGCACAGAGGTGCTTGTTCACGAGGCTAAGGACGGGGATGTCGGCGTAAGAGGGAGGGGCAAGCAATGCCATCGTGCGTAGTGGTTCAACGAGAGAGGGAACGAGGAGGTTAAGGTTCTAGGTTTAGGGTGGCAACAATGGTGCGTAGTGCCTGAGAGCGACGGATGATTTGGGTGTATTAGAGGCCCAAGCGTTGGATGATTAGATTGGCCTCGAGAGAGCTCGAGCCTCGCCAGATTGGTGATGCCTAAGCATTGCCAAAGGTGGCGAGGCCCGCAACTCAACGATTGGCAACGCCCGAGTGTTGCCAGGAGGTGACGAGACCCGCGCCTTGCAAATCGGCCAAGTCTTGAGCTAGTCAATCCATGTATTGGTCAATCGTCAAGCAGCCGGCCATCACCAAGGCACGCGACAGAGGAGGAGGAAGGCGCAGAACGAAGAATGAAGAAGGAGGAAGCTACGAAGGAAGGAGCAGGAAGAAGAAGGATGGAGGAAGGAAAAGAAAAATAAAAATAATTTTTATTTTTATTTTTATTTTTATAAAATTAAAATTAAATTATTTTGGTAATTTTTTCGAAAATCAAATCAGATACCAAACAGTGGTTCATTTTCAGATTTCAGTCAAATATCAAAAAATATCATCATTTTCTAGAAAAATATTTTCTGAAAACGTGATATTGCGAACGAAGCCTTATTCTAGCTTCCTTTTGTAGTCAATATTGGTCTAAATAGTCTATAGATTGCATAAAAACTTCTCGATCTATCATGATGAGACATCATTTAAACCACTCAATATTTTCAACGTGAAATAGATTCTTGAGTGCATCGGATGCACGTGAGTCCAATACATGTCATTCTAAAATCTTTTGTCTCGCATCAAGCTTGCTAAGATTTTTCGTGTTAAAATTAATGTCTTGAGTTTGAACTGTGTATGAGATCCTTTTTTATTGGAGGATGTAGACCGATCCTGTATTACATGTGACCTAAGAGAAAGAGTCCTAATTGGACTTGAATTTTTCTTGCCGATCTTTCAAATGATAATCTTGGATTTTCTTGGGTGGTTGATTCAAATGATGAAGCGAACTTGAATAAGGAAAGATGTTGCTGACCTGTGACCCAAGGAGTTACCGATCAATGATTGACATACTTTGTACAGTAAAAGAATATGTACACACAGACATACATAGAATAGTATGGTCGGAGGGTACGTGTGATAAAAGAAAAATAAAAGGACGCACAGTAGGTGACTTCTTTAAGCCACGAAGCTCCGAACAGTGATTTTTGCGAAGGACCAAATTGAAGCGACGCAAACCACAAAGTCGTCGCCTCGCCCTATTGATCTATACGCATTTCCTTCATCCCTACAGGCTGAGTCCATAAAGCCTCCACCTCGTTATCATCGTCGCAACCGAGCGAACTCAGTTAGGAAAGGAAGAATTTTCGAAGGCATCATCGTCATCATGAGTGCTACATCCGAGCTCGTGTTCATCCCATGTCCAGGCGCCGGCCACCTGGTGTCGATGGTGGAGGTGGCCAAGCTCCTCGCCGACCGCGACGATCGGCTCTTCATCACCGTCCTCATCATGAAGTTCCCCTTCGACTCCGAGATTGATTCCCACATAGAGTCGCTCACCGCCTCCATCACTGCCCGCATCCGCTTCGTCCTCATCCCTAGGCGAAGCTACTCCCCAAGGACGTCTAACTTGGTCTTCATCCATCACTTCATGGAGAGCCACAAGGCCGATGTCCGAGAGGCTGTCACTGAGCTCTCTGCCCACAGCTCGCCACGGCTCACCGGGCTCGTCATTGACATGTTTTGCACCCCGATGATTGATGTGGCCATCGAGTTCGGCGTCCCTTCCTACATGTTCTTCACATCAGGCGTGGCGTTCCTCGGAGTCATGCTGCACCTCCAGTCTCTCCGAGACGAGCAACACATGGACCTGACTAGGCTCAAGGGCTCCGACGTCGAGCTGGACTTCCCATGCTTTGCTAACCCGCTTCCCGCCGCCAAGTTCTTGCCCTTGGAAGCGTTAAGGGAAGAAGAGGGCCAGATATTCTTGGACCTCGCCCTGAGGTATAGGGAAACCAAGGGAATTTTGGTAAATACATTCGCTGAGCTGGAACCACGCGCGGTGGAGGCCCTGGCGAGCCTTGGAGCACCCACGGTGTACCCCGTGGGCCCCATGCTGAACATCAAGGTTGAGAGCAAAAAGGGTTTCGAGATCCTGGACTGGCTCGATCAGCAACCAGATGCGTCGGTGGTGTTCCTGTGCTTCGGGAGCAAAGGGTACTTCGACGAGCACCAGGCAAAAGAGATTGCCCAGGCGTTGGAGCGGAGCGGGTACCGGTTCCTGTGGTCCCTACGACAGCCACCGGCGAAGGGCAAGCTGGAAGCCCCCCGTGACTACGCAGATCCCGCAGAGGTCCTGCCCGAGGGGTTCCTCAATAGGACGGCCGGGGTCGGGAGAGTGATCGGGTGGGCCCCGCAGGTCGCAGTCCTAGCCCACCCGGCCATAGGAGGGTTCGTGTCGCACTGCGGGTGGAACTCCACCCTAGAAAGTATATGGTTGGGCGTGCCAATCGTCGCGTGGCCTCAGTATGCAGAGCAACAGTTCAACGCATTTCAGCTGGTGGTGGAGCTCGGCCTCGCGTTAGAGATCAAGATGGATTATCGGAGAGACCTTGTCAAAGATAGTGACGGCATCGTGACAGCGGACGAGATAGAGGGAGGGATAAGGAAGTTAATGGAGGGCGAGGAGGCCGGGGAGAAGAGGAAGAAGGTGAAGGAGATAAGCGAGAAGAGCAGGAAGGCTTTGACGGAAGGCGGCTCTTCTAACTTGTCCTTGGCTAGCTTCATTGAGGATGTCTGCAGTGGATGAGCCTTCATTTAGGGTTTGTGTGGCTATAATTCATGTTTGATTATTCTACCGTCTTTGTGGCTATATTCCATGTTTGATTTTCGTCAACGCTCGGTGTGTTTTATGTGGAACCAGTCGATTTGGGTTTGGCCCACGAGCTGTAATCTGCAAAGGTAACGATAAATATAGAAAGTGGTCAAACGGACATCATTGGTAATTTTCCATAATTGGTAGATTTTCGTGCTGTTGCGCCTTCTTTCTTTTTTTTTGGTAAGGTAAGTATATTAAGCTTTCAACCAAAATATCCTGTACAGAAAAGAGGTCCACGGCACCGGCAATCACTCTACGGGACAACATGTCACCAGAGAGAGGGGGTACCGTAAACGCACGGGGAAGGGAAGATTACAACTTCACAAAGGAGCCTGGGTGGCCCTACAAAAGCCTCAGTCAGTACTTGTACTAAAAATACATTGGTCTATCCCCCAACTCATCTGCATTCTTCTATTACATGGGTTATCCTCCACCCGCTTAAAAGCTATGGCTTTTTCCTTGACCGCCTTACAAAGGTATTGTTTCAAGGCCGGGAGATAAAGAGTATGCGCTCGGAAGAGGATATCATTTCTAGTCTTCCAGATTATATAGCATAGAGCACCAAAAGAGAACCGAGCAATCTCCTTAGAGAACCCACTACCTGACAGTGAGTTGATAGCCCAAAGAAGATTGTCTGTCCATGAAGAGTTATACCAAGGAAGATTGCATTTGGAAGCCCAAAACAAGGCTAGAGAGTTGGAGGTACCACAGTCAAAAAATAAATAGTCAATCGAGTCGGGTTGAATATTACAAAAGGCGCATACCACATTAGAGATCCTCCCATAGGACGTAAGGAGTACCTGGGTTGGCAGACGGTTCTTGACAATCAGCCAAAGGAAAAATTGGTAACGAGGGATAATGGCCTTGTTCCAGACGAAGGCTGCCCATTACACCAAGTGTGATCTTCTGCGAATAGCAGCCCATGCCGATGCCACTGTAAATTTACCTGAGGGGTCCTCATTCCAGGTGAAAGAGTCCTGGCCTTGGGACAGGGGGGGAACCATAATTTGCCAAGATATAAGCTCTTGGCGAAGCGATTGACCAAAGGGGGTGTATAAGTCTGCCACTTTAGCTTGCCTATTGAGATCCGATTGGTATATGAAGGAGTCCGTGACGAGCGAAGAGAGCGGGCCTATATCAAGCCAATGATCAAACCAAAGCGAAGTGGTCAAGCCATCCCCTATCTTCCACTTGAAAGGGGGAGGGATTCACCTCTCAAGGCAAGGATTTTCCTCCAAGCCCAAGAACACTTAGTAGGAGGATTAGAAGTCCAGAACTCCTTATTTTTGAGATGTATGGCATGAATCCATTTGCACCAGAGAGACTCTTTATCAGTAAAGAGGTTCCATATGTGTTTCATCATGGCAGCTTTATTATTGTCGCAAATCCTGCAGATACCTAAGCCCCCTTCTTGTTTGGGGAGGCAAACATCCTCCCACGACACTTTTGAACCTCCCGGACCCATGGCCGGCCCCTTCCATAAGAACTGTCTACAGATTTGCTCTATTCTGTACACTACTGAAGAAGGCAGCCAGAAGATGGATGCCCAATAAATATGGATTGCGTGCAGGACAGATTTAACTAGCTGCAGTCTTCCCGCAAAAGATAGAAAGCGATGTGTCCATGATTGGACTCTAGCAGTTAGGAGACATACCAGGGCGTGACAGTCCACTTTTTTCAGCCTCAAGGTAATGATGGATACACCTAGATAGCGAACCGGAAATGAACCCAGTCTAAAGCCAAACACTTGTAATATTTGATCTCTAACCTCCAGTGAGCCCCCGGAGATAAAGACTTCACTTTTGCTGGCATTCGGTGTCAATCCGCTCCAAGCAGAGAACATGTCAAGCCCATCCTTGATGCATGAGATAGAGTCTAGGCTCGCTTTACTGAACAAAAAAACATCATCAGCAAAGAAGAGATGAGATAGGCGAGACACCCTACATCTCCAATAGTAGCAGTATTCTGGTCGCCGAGTGTGGAAGTTTATAATCCTTGTGAATACCTCCATGGCCAAGGTGAAGAGATAAGGGGACATGGGGTCGCCTTGTCTCAAACCCCGCCCACTAGCAAAAAAACCATGAAGTTCGCCATTCATGGCAATAGAGAACTTCGGAGTGCGAACACATGTCATTATTAGATGTATGAAGTGATTTGGAAACCCAAATGCCTGAAGAGTTGTTTCCAAGAAGTCCCAGTTTAGAGTGTCGTAAGCCTTCTTAAAGTCAACTTTAACGGCACATTTCGGAACATACGACTCAGTATGGAACCCACAAAATAGCTCTTGAGCAAGGAGAATATTGTTAGTAATTCTCCTCCCTTTTACAAATGCAGTTTGAGCTGGACTAATGATATCCAGGAGGATTGCTGCCATACGTTTCGAAAGAAGCTTAGTGATGCACTTGTATATGGAATTACAACATGCAATAGGCCGGTAATCTGACACTGAGGTGGCATTGGGGATTTTAGGTACCAAAGCAATGATAGTATTATTGATTTCCTTTAGTATGCATCCAGAATCAAGGAAATCCAAGACAGCTTTAGTTACTGAGGGACCCACTATGTCCCAATTCTTTTTAAGAAAATCCGCATTATACCCGTCAGGGCTCGGGGCTTTATTCCCAGCAATGGAGAACATGGCATCATAGACCTCTGATGGTAGGAAAGGTTGGGATAGGAATGTAACCTGGTCCTCGTTGAGCGGAGTCTGGATGACCTCTGTGATCTCCTGAACGGATGGTCTCATAGGCACCTCAACCGGGGCAAGGATCTCCTGGAAGTATGAGACAAATACCCGTTGGACGTCCCTCATGTTAGTAATCAAAAGACCAGAATTATCCAAGACCGATATGATCCTATTACGAAGGTGCCGATGGGTGACTGATTGGTGAAAAAATTTGGTTTTCAGGTCCCCCTCCTTGAGCCACCTAATTCTTGACTTTTGCCTGAAAAGCGATTCCTCCTGGGATCTGAGCTTATAGTAGTTCTTGATATGAAAATGCTCTAAGTCCACCGCTTCCTATTAAAAGGGTCTAGGAGCGAGCTTCTTGAGAAGAGATAAGAGCCTCGCTTAGCTTCCGGATGCTCTCGCAAAGAATGTCTGAGAAGGCTTCTCTATTGAGAGTCTTGAGGCGGCCCTTAAGGAGCTTGAGACGACCATAGAGCCTGAACATGGGTGAAACCCTTAAGTGTGTTTGCCAGACCTGGGAAACTATCAAAGAGAAGTCTGGATGAGCCATCCACATATTGAAAAACTTGAATGGCGAACGCCGGGGGTTGGGTGCAAGAATCCTCACTACCATTGGCGTGTGGTCCGATATGCCAAGGGCAAGGAATGACACTTCTGAATAGGAGAATATGGTACACCAGGAATTATTAACAAGAACACGATCTATTTTCCGTTGTTTCCTGTTAACACCTAAGAAAGACGACCAGGTGAACCGGAAGCCCACGTACCTTAGATCAAACAGTTCCGCTTGTTCTAAACATTCTTTGAGCTCATCAAAAGCAGGGATCCAAATGTCAGGGCTACCCATGCGATCCGAGGAGTCCAGGATTGCATTGAAGTCGCCTGCCACCATCCATGGGTTGTCCTTAAGTGAGGAGCTTAACCGAATCAAATCATTCCAGAGGGGTCTCCTGGCAACAAAAGAATGCTCCCCATACACCACTGAGAGGAATATATTAGCCCCGGAGGACAATATTATAAGAGAAACATGGATAATCTGGCTAGACATATAGAGAACATTTACATCTACCAAAAGCGGGTTCCATCCAACCCAAATGCGGCCACGGGCAGCATAATCATTATTAGCAATCCAAACCCAACCAGGAAACAGACCAGAGGAGATAGTTCTAAATCTAGGAGGAGGTACCTTGGTCTCAATCAATCCAACGCAGCATATATGGTTGGATTTTACAAAATTCCTGACTTCAGACTGCCTAACCGGGTCTATTAGACCACGGGTATTCCAAAAACCAAAATTCATATATAATATCTATTCCATAGAGAATCCGGAGACCTACCTCCGCTTTGGGCGCCCACGCCGTCCTGTCGATACATGGCTGTTCGGGGGGGACAATGACTTGGAAACTGAGCTGCCACCGGGCTCAATCTGGGGTTTTGGAAACTGATTTGTAAATGAACCTGTCCCATGGGAGGGCACTATGTCATCATCCAAGTCATCCTCCGACGAAAAGGAGGCTGACGTGTATGGGTCCAGCATTCCTTTCGCAGCCGAGGATAGAGTGGGAGCAGCTCTGGGAATGGCCCTTTTCGTGGTGTTTTTGACCAGCGTGGAGACTAACGGCCTAGATGGAATTGGCCGTGTAACAGACGGCCTGGGAATGTCTCTCCTACGGCCTTTGACTTGTTGCCAACCCTCCGCCACAACAAGCACCACACCAGCAGGAGGGGGGCTCTGAGCAGCACCTGGAGCAGGAATCATAGCAGCTTCCCTGGGGACCTGTACATACAAATCAATTGCAACAGCTTCCATAGAGTGGGGCGAGGAGTGTATACCATGACCAGACTCCACGACAGCCTCTACATGCAGGGGAGGGGGCCCCTGAATGGCAGCAGAACCGCCACTTACAGCAGGGAGACCCTCCAATAAGGGGGGGGCCTGTAGTCCTATAGCTATCTCCGGAGAGGACGCCATTCCAGCAGCAGCCTTTGAGGACAATGATGGTCCTGCATCATCCAGACCAGCAGCCATTTGATCAGCTCCACCAGGCGTATCAGCAGAGTCCACCTTATCAGCTCCACCATACGACCTCCCTGACATCGCAGCTGCAGGTGTCTCGTCTGTACCAGGCCTCCGAGCTTTAGCATGTAGACCAGCCGCTTCAGCAGGCAGACCAGCAAGACCAGGGAGCTCTCTGGCTTCATTGGAGGACATACGGACAGCTTGTTCAGCAGCAATCACAGCATTGCAGACCACTGCAGTTGAGGGTTCCACCGTAGCCTGAGAAGCAGCAGCGCGTATCTCTTGCGCGGGGGCTTGCACTGGACATTTATGTCCGAAAGTTCCACAAATTTTACATGAAATCAGTTTCCACTCATACTCCACTTCCACCACTCGAGGTTCCCCATCTAGATCGATCTTCAAGGACTGACAGCAGTCCTTTGTTGCGGTGATTTCAACGCAAACTCTCGCATAAGAGATCAACTTCAATTGTTCCGTGCGTTGATCAACATATAGAGGCTTCCCGACCCGACTTGCAATGGCACTAAGTCCCGGGGCAGACCAAAGAGCATATGGCAGATTTTTGAGCCTTATCCAAACCGGGACCGCGGTATGGACTCCTTTACGCAGCTCAAGTTTAGGTTGCCATTGCTGAAGGATTAATGGGACCCTTGCCACCGTCAACGGTCCACTCTCAGCAACCTTCCTTCGAAAGTCATGGTCAGGTAAATGAAAGAAAAAGAAGCCCTGATCATTTGCCTTTACCTCCTTCAAATGGTGACCCCATAGATGCTTAAGCGTTGTTTCTACCAGCTTAAAGGGGAGTTTCTTGCCAACAAGATACCCCACTAAACTTTCCTTCCAAAGAGAATCTGCAGCTTCCAGCATTTCATCCGAGAAATGCACAACTTCATCATCAACATCAGTAGGTGGAATGTATGATAACGCATAACCTGTTGTGGCTGATTTAGCCACATTTGCCCAAGTTCGGACTGCTGAGGTTGAAGGTCCTCTTTGCTGGGACAGGGGAGGCAGAGGTCTATCAGTCATGGCCTTGTCTTGGCCCCGCCGAGCTCCGGTTTCACCCAGACCAGGTAGAGGGGCTTCACATACAGAACCACCCCCCCCCCCAACAGCAGAATCCGACCTAGCAATAACGTGGGCTATCCCTTTGTCTTTCGCTAAACGCTCACGGGATTGAACTCTAGCATTTGGCGGTCTGCTCTGGCTACGAGCTCGACCTCCGCCCATCCTAGGGAGGCTATTACCGGCTAAATGCTCAAGCTTACGAGCATTCTCAGTTCTAACAGAGATTTCATTGGAGTCCATGGGAAGAAATTCGAATGGAGCCCTAGCATTTCATAGTGAAATGCTGTAAGATACAGGCTTACTAGGAGAAAATCAAGACGGAGGATGCGAAGGACCAAGACTGCTCTACATCCTCTCCAAATTTCAGCCACAATCGTCGCCGGTGGCCGCTCAAACGGAGGGGTCCTGTGTCCGGCGCTACAGTAACCAGAAGAGGAGCTCGAGAGCAGAGAAGGTTGAAAGCTGGTTTGGAGAAGCGCTGTTGCGCCTTCTTGATCTCCGAGTATGAATGAATTTCATTTTGGTCTCGCTTTCCCCTCCCGAGGTTTGTTGTCCTTCTCCTCCCTTGCGTCCGTTGCTCTTCTCATTGCTGCTTCTGAAAGTTAGGGCCCTCTCGTTCTTGCTTGGCGTGTGATGGCGAGGATGAGTGAATGAAGAATTTCGGAGTAGCAAATTTAGCGAAATTGAACTTTAGTCGGAAATGTAAAATTTGACTTGAACCCATTGGGAACGAAAAGGACCCGCATATTCATGGACCGAGGAGAATGCTGTAAGGCGTGCTAATCGCTCCCTCCATGCCCATCAGACGAAACGGTTTCACGGGGCAGGCTGCATGGAATGGTTGATAGAGCGAATCCCATAATGGAACACAAAACTAAAGGCAAAATCTAACATGCTCGAGTTTAAGGACATGAGGTTTGAGAGTGCACAAATAATTCGAAGAACATAATCTCTCTTGACATGACTCAATATACGTAGAGGACAGTGGTTGTTACTTCCCGATTGTTATATTCACAAAACGGAACATCAATCTTGATATACAAGTTCAATATATGTAGTGATGCGACGGAATTAAGAGCATTTTCCCACGTGTTCTTTACATTAAGATCGAGGAGGGATGATCGTGTAGCTTCGATCAAAGTGGTGGAATTGATTTACCCACGCATGGCAAGATCGTGACTTGGGGACCAAGAGATTTCTTTCAATCCTCGATTTGATTTTCCTTATAGTGATGCAGACATCTCGTGATCCATCACATCAAGTAAACTTAATATTTAGTATAAAGACGAAGGTAGTGACGTTTGAAAAGTCAACCTCTTTAAATTCAGAATAGCTGTTGAAATTATCAAACAACTATCTTAACTATTTTTACATGACAATTCTTCACTGTGTTGCAAAATTTTAATTCGCCTTCGAATGAAAATTTAATAGAAGTTCAGTTGAAAATTGCTGTTCAATTAATTTATGATGCTAAAAACGTTTGCAGATAACTTCAATTTTAAATTTTACCGTAATTTAGAGAAAAACGAATATTGGAATAGCAAAAATAATGTCTTTCAATCTACCTATATATGTAGATATAGTAATTTGAAAGAATTAAAATAATTAAAGAATTTCACTATATAGTGAAGATAAAAAATAATTAAAGTCGATTCACATGCTTACTTTAAGCATAAGAACAAGTTACAATATTGCACTTAGAATGGAAGTGTCAGCTATTCTGTGAAATTAGAGGGATTATGCACAAATTTGACGGTTCTCTCATTTAATCTATACAATTGTAATTCAGAAAAAAATGGACAATTTGAAACTTAAAAATAGCAAAAACGATATCCAAAAAATAACAGAAATCAATTAGTAGATAACGAAAAGAAGAGCAATAAAGAATGTATAATTGTTGTAAAAACAAAAAAAAGAAAAATTAGTTTTTCATCCTCTCAAAGTATCATTAGAATGCCATCATGCTGGGATCACCTTAAGTTCTAATGTAAATCCGGGCATGTCTAACCCTAACTCAAATGTTATATGATGCATCTAATGTGACTACTAGAATAGAAAGTCATGATCACATTCCATTCTTGGATTGCAATGAGTCGATTTGAGCATAAAAATTGTTATATTTTGTGGCAATATCTTTTATCTATTTGGGCTTTTCTTATTTACTTGATGAGGAGTTATAATACGCATGCTATGTTCTATCTTTGTTTCCATGTAATGATGAGCTAGTCTCAACATACGAAAGCCATTTCCCCATCTTGTTATGCCTTGCAGTCCATCGATTCCCAGTGCACGAGAAGCTGGCTTTCATGGCAATAATTGGAGTTAATTTCTCATTCTTAGATTCATGCGTGCGTGTTCGGATGAGGCGCTATATAATGTTACGGACATGGCTGGAGTTAATTTGTTTTCCCAGATTTTATTTGTTCAATAATCGATATGTTCAATTTTTTATTTGCTTGAGCACCAATGCAGGATACTTAGGTCCATGTTTTAAGAATGAAAAAAATAAAAACAGATTTTAGAATGACATGTATTGGGTTCACGTGCATCCGATGCACTCGAAAATCTATTTCACGTTGAAAATATTGAGTGGTTTAAATGATGTCTCACCATGATAGTCGAGAAGTTTTTATACAATCTATAGACTATTTAGACCAATATCGACGGCAAAAGGAAGCCAGAATAAGGCTCCATTGGAGGGTTCGTGTCGCACTGCGGGTGGAACTCCAACCTAGAGAGCATATGATTCCGCGTGCCGGTCACAGCATGGCCCCAGTATGCGGAGCAACAATTCAACGCATTCCACCTAGTGGTGGAGCTCGGCCTCACGGCGGAGATCAAGATGGATTATCGGAGAGATCTCGTGAAAGGAAGTGACAGCATCGTGACTGCGGACGATATAGAGGGAGGGATAAGGAGGTTAATGGAGGGCGAGGAGGCGAAGGAAATGAGGAAGAAGGTGAAGGAGGCGAGCGAGAAGAGCAAGAAGGCTTTGGTGGAGGGTGGCTCTTCTTACTCGTCTTTGGGTCGCTTCATTGAGGATGTTTGTAGCCGACGAGCCTCTAGTTAGCTAGGAAATTGTTTGACTAGTATTTTGAGTACCGTTGGTATTTTGATTCTATGATTACTTAGCATGAGTGTTTCTGCATATCTGGGACTACTATCCATTGGGATTGTTCTAGTGTTTTTGTGACTCTAAACTATGGAGAAATGATTGCATGATAATTTTTAATTTGCTGTGAGAATAACAATCTATTTTAGACTACAAAAAATCAAGTAACAAATAATTATAAATTGTTGTTGGATCCACTCCTTCAAAAATTCGTGACTCACGACAAGTTATTATTCTCACGATAGTTCAAAGATTATTATGATAACAAAATCCTAAATCATGTTGATTGACATGTTTTAAGTGGAACCATGCAAAGGTAAAGACAAGATATATAAAATGTTCAAACAGAATTAATTGAGCGGCAACCATCCTTCCTTCATCTTCAAGTATACATGGATTCCATTTTGCTCTTGCTTTCTCCTCCAGTGCTATTCTCAATCCTGCTTTTGCAAGTGGAGTGTGTAAAGCATTAGGGATAAGATAAGTGCATTACTTATCACAAAAGTGTGATTGAATCCTAAAACTTTTAAAAAATATAATTAAATCTTAAAATTTATCACAAAAATGCAATTGAATTCTAAAAGTTTCAAAAAATGCACTTAACTTAAGGACTTGATTTTACAATTTTAACAAATTTTAAGACTTGATTGCACTTTTTAAAAGTTACAAAATTCAATTGTACTTTCTAACAAGTTTTAAAACTTAATTACTATTTTTTAAAGTTTTAGGATTAAATTCACCTTTGTCGGAAGTTTTTATACTTCCAACGCAGTAGGGGTGTCAACAGGTCAGGTCGGGTCGAGTCTTGATGTTACCCGACCCGACCCGAACAATAAGGGTCATGTCATTTGACCCGACCCGACCCGACCCGACCCGAAATGCATAAAACATGAAGCAAAAAAAACGGGTTGATTCGGGTCGGTTCGGTTCGGGTTTCGGGTTTTTTATTAAAAAATATTACAATTTTTTAATAAAAAATATGACAAAGGGAATTCGAAATGTTCTTATGTGACGCCGCGAGGCCTCGTCCAACCCGTCTGTGAACATCTTCATGCAATTTGAAATGCTCTTACGTGACGCCGCGAGGCCTCGTCCAACCCATCCATAAACATCTCCGCAGACAGATAATTTTTTAATAAAAAATATGACAAAGGGAATTCAAAATGTTCTTACGTGACGCCGTGATGCCTCGTCCAACCCGTCTGTAAACATCTCTGTAGACAGATGATTTTTTAATAAAAAAATATGACAAAGGGAATTCAAAATGCTCTTACATGACGCCGTGAGGCCTCGTCCAACCCGTTCGTAAACATCTCTGCAGACAGATAATACTCCCTCCTCTAAAGTTCTACGTCGGCTGCGAAAAAGAAGCAAATCATATGGAAAATGGGGAGAGAGAGAGAGAGAGAGAGAGAGAGAGAGAGAGAGAGAGAGAGAGAGAGAGAGAGAGAGAGAGAGAGAGAGAGGGAGAGGGAGAGGGAGAGAGATTGATGGGGGCCGACCTGAGGGACGACGACAACGAACCCGTGAGACGAGACGTGTTGGATGAGTTGCAAGTAGAAGGAGTTGTAGAGGAGATAGCTTGGGTGGGTGTGTTTATGTTGAAGCCTTTAATGTGTTTGGGTGGAACAATGTTCCGACCCTAACTTGACCCAAAACATGTATTCCATTTGTGTTTATAAGACCTGAAACATATACCATACTTATTTCGTATTCGGGTCATGTTCGGGTTTGGTTGGATGGGTTTTTTGGACACCCCTACAATGCACTAATCCCAACTGATAAAAAAAAATGCACTTATCCCATTAGGGATTAGCAAAATTGAACCTTCACTTGAGGAATGTAACTTTGGTTTGACCCCACATGAAACGCAGAGGATTTTCACATTTTTTTCAAAAAAAAAATTGCTTGCTGTTTATTACAAGAGGAAACCAGCGGCCTGCAGCTTCGCCCGTCCCTACTAATCAGATGAGACGGTTTTACCAGGAAGGCTGCATTTAATGGTTGGTAGATCGAATCCCATGCACGTCAACATCTCGTGAGATAAATGGAATGCAATAAAGAGGACTAAAGGCAAAATCTTATATGCTCAAGTTCAAAGGGATGATGTTTAAGACTACACAAATACTTCAAAGAGCATAAGCTCATGTAACGTGATACAGTTCATGTAATACTAGTAGTTGTTACTTTTCAACGGTTTTATTCACACAAAAAAAGAAAATCAATATTGACATGTTCAACCCTATTCTTAATAGATCTAACTTTGTTGTTTAGTAAATTCTTTTTAAAAATAAATATTGGTTCGTCAATGCGCATGGTGTTCTTTTGACTTTCTAGAATGGGGGATAAATACTAATATTTGGACATCAAGGGGGATGAATGCGGTGCCGTAGTCAAAGTGGAGGAGTAGTTTTAATACGCAGTGCAAGGTCGTAACCTGGGGAACAAGAAATTTCTTCAATCCTTGATTCGATGTATTATTAATAAAGATAAAACATTAACAAAAAAATTCAAAAAAATAAAATATTATTAAAAATTATCTATATCAGCGTTAGCCGATCAAAATTGGCTAAATGTATTAAATTGTCACTAATGCAAAAGGTTTATGACTAAATTAGTAAAAAAAAAGTTTAAAACTAAATTGACACGATTATAATGAATTTAAAACTTTTTCAGTAATTCTCTCGTAGGAGTATGGCAAGCTATTTCTTTCTCAAACGACATATAGATAGATTTGAGATCAAGAAATGAATTATTGGCCCAGCGTTCGAAGCAACCGGACATTGAGCATGACTTGTCATCCAACTTCTACATTAGATCTGTATATCGACACACTTCTTGATGTCCTTAGCACCTGAGGATGTTGAGAAAGCCTCCAGATATATTTTGAAGAATGACAAAATCTTTCATAAGCATTTATGCTTTTGATGATAGAATTTCCAAATGATATTTTCAAACTTTATTCTAAAAATCATCATACTTAGAGATTTATTCGTCTGATCAAAAAGTTCTTAATATAACTTGACTTAGAAACTTATTCAAGAACTAGCTGAATAATCTTTATCTTGTGTTAGTTTTTTTTTATGTTTAATCTAACACCACACCTGCTTCGTACATGTGCTCACCGGCCAAGGAAGAATAAAAATGAGAGTGGCCGAATTTCGCGTGGAGGTCGGGCTCACGTGGACTCCGCCTTGAAAATTTAATTGAGTTTATGGTCCACACCTAAACTCTATAAATTATATAGAATGAGGTCATTTAAAAGGTCGATCACGTAAACTCTACAGTAATACTCGCATAATTATATAGCATGACATCGTCGCTTGTCCCATTGGTCTGTCCGCAACCTTTTGTATGCTTCCTCAATTAAAGACTCATAAATCGAGGTCCCCAAGAGCCTCCTCTGCCTTGCTATCATCTCCACAAACGATTCAACTCAGTAAGGAAACAGGAGAAATTTCGAAGGCATCATCGTCATCATGAGTACTACATCCGAGCTCGTGTTCCTCCCATTGCCGGCCATCGGCCACCTTGTGTCGATGGTTGAGATGGCCAAGCTCCTCGTCGACCGCGATGAACAGCTCTCTGTTACTGTCCTCATCATGAAGTTTCCCTTCGACTCCAAGATCGACTCCAGTGTCGAGTCGTTCACTGCCTCCGTCACCACCCGCATCCGCTTCGTCCTCCTCCCTCAGCGAAACCCCTCCCCGGAGACGTCCCCAATGGCCTTCGTCTATCAGTTCGTGGAGAACCACAAAGCCGACGTCCGACAAGCAGTCGCTGACCTCTCCGCCTGCAGCTTGCCACGGCTCAAGGGGCTCGTCGTTGACATGATGTGCACCTCGATGATCGATGTGGCCGTTGAGTTCGGCATTCCTTCATACGTGTTCATCCCGTCCGGCGCGGCATTCCTCGGGCTGATGCTGTACCTCCAGTCTCTCCAAGACGAGCAACGCATGGACCTGACAAGGCTCAACGGCTCTGATGCCGAGCTAGACTTCCCGTGCTTCGCTAACCCGCTGCCGGCCGCCAAATTCTTGCCCTCAGAAGTGCTCAAGAAAGAAGACCGCCCGATATTCCTGGGCCACGCCCGGAGGTTTAGGGAAAGCAAGGGAATTTTGGTAAATACATTCGCCGAGCTAGAACCACGCGCGGTGGAGGCCTTGGCGGGCCTTGGAGCGCCCGTAGTTTACCCCGTGGGGCCCATACTGAACATCGAGGTTGAGAGCAAAAAGAGTTTTGAGATCCTGGACTGGCTCCACCAGCAACCGGATGCGTCAGTGGTGTTCCTATGCTTCGGGAGCCACGGGAACTTCGATGAGGACCAGGTGAAAGAGATTGCATGTGCGTTGGAACGAAGCAGGTGCCGCTTCTTGTGGTCCCTGCGGCGGCCACCGCCAAAGGGCAAGTTGGAAGCCCCCTGTGACTACGCGGATCCCGCGGAGGTCCTGCCCGAGGGTTTCATTGACAGGACAGCTGGAGTCGGGAGAGTGATCGGGTGGGCCCCACAGGTTGCGATACTTGCCCATCGGGCCATTGGAGGGTTTGGGTCGCACTGCGGGTGGAACTCGACCCTAGAGAGCATATGGTTTGGCGTGCCGATCGCCACGTGGCCCCATCATGCCGAGCAACAGTTCAATGCGTTCCAACTGGTGGTGGAGCTCGGCCTCGCGGCAGAGATCAAGATGGATTATCGGAGAGATCTCATCAAAGGTAGCGACAGCATCGTGATGGCAGACAAAATAGAGGGAGGGATAAGAAGGTTAATGGAGGGCGAGAAGGCCGAGGAGAGGAGGAAGAAGGTGAAAGAGGCGAGCGAGAAGAGCAGGAAAGCTTTGATGGAGGGTGGCTCTTCTTACTTGTCTTTGGGTCGCTTCATCGAGGATGTCACCAGTCAATGAGCCTCCAATTAGCTTTGAAGGAGGAGACCGGTCGACTAGTATTTTGAGTAACAGTTGGTATTTTGATTCTACGATTATCTGGCTTGTGTGTTTCAGCATATATAGGACTACAATCTGTTTGGATTGTTCAATGTCTTGTGTGATAATAAACCATGAAGAGATGACTGGATGATAACTTTTAATCTACTATGAGAAGAACAATCTATTCTAAATTACAAACATCAAATAATAAATAATTATAAATTGTTGTAGACCTTACTCATTCAAGAATTCATGGCTTAAAACAAGTTGTTATTCTTACGGAAAACCAAAAACTATTATGTTAGCAAAGCCCTAAACCATGTTGATTGATGTGTTTTAAGTGGAACCATGCAAAGGTAAAGGTAAGGTATAGAAAGTGTTCAAACAGAATTAGTTGAACCGGCAACCATCCCTTCTTGATCTCCAAGTATAGATGGATTCCATTTTGCTCTTGCTTTCACCTCCAGGGCTATTTTCATTCCTGCTTTTGGAAGTACAGTGCGAAAAGCATTAGGGATCAGCAAAATTGACCCTTCACATGAGGAATGTAAGATTTGGTTTGACCCCATATGGAACGCAAAGGACTTTCACATTTTATTTTATTTTATTTTATCCTTTTTGTTTATTATGAGAGGAAACCGGCAGCCTGCATATTCATGGATCGAGTAAAATAATAAGTGCTGATCGCCCCGTCGCTACTCATCAGATGAGAAGGTTTTACAAGGAAAGCTGTATTTAATGGTTGGTAGATCGATTCCCATGTAGGTCAACCGTTCGTGAGATAAATGAGATGCAATAGAGAGAACTAAAGGCAAAATCTAACATGCTCGAGGTTAAGGAAATGATGTTCGAGACTGTACAAATAATTCAAAGAACATACTATCACATAAATGATATAGTTCACGCGGATGACAGTAGCTATTACATTCCAACCGTCTTATTCGCAAAAAGAATATCAATATCAAGATATAAGTATAATCTATGTAGTGATGTGACGTATTAATAATATTTTTATACGTCATTCTTAATAAATCTGACGTTGTATGTAGTAAATTATATTTAAAAAAAAATATTACTTTGTCAATGTACATGGTGTTCTTTTGACTCTTTTGACTCTATAGAATAGGGATAAATACTAGCACTTGGACATCAAGGAGGGATGAATTCGGTGCCACGGTTAAAGTGGAGTAGTTTTGATATGCACAGCAAGATTATGACCTGGACTAGGGATCAAGAAATTTCCTCAATCCTTGATTTGATGCATCATTCATAAAAATAAAGAATTAATTAAAAATTTTGAAAATATAAAATAATACATTATAAAAAAAAAATTGTCTATATTACATCAACCGGCTTTGACCGATTAAAATTGACCGAATGGATTTGACTAAATTGGTATAATTACAATAGGTTTATAATTTGTTTAGTAATTCTCCTGTAGGAGTATGGCAACATATTTCTTTCTCGAATGCCATAAGGCCAACCCATAGGAGTATGGCAACCTATCTCTTTCTCAGAAACCATAAAGGCAGATTCGAGATCAAGGAATGCATTATTGATCTAGCCTCCAACATCCGGAGTAATTGGACATTGACCATGACTTGTCATCTAACTTCTACATTTGACCTTTATATCGACACCCTTCTTGGTGTCCTTAGAATTTGATAATGTTGAGAAAACCTCCAAAAATATTTTGAAGAATGACAAAAGCTTCCGTACACATCTCTGATCATGATGACATAATTTCAAGGTGATATTCTTGGAGTAAAGTGGTTCAGACTTTGCTCTGAATATCATCAGACTTCGAAATTTATTTAAGAAGTTGTGATTCTCTATGTCTAAAACATTGTTGAGTCATGTCAATTGAGTTATATGACGACGAGAGTAAAGTTTGTGCAAGCTTTGTCAGGACAACATATATCTTCAAATGTTACAAAAAGCATTTGAGATCTTTATAATTTGTTTGGATTATGTGAAGCACAACCAGTAGTAATTGGCTCACATTCCCATCCTTCTTTAAAGTGAGGGCACACAACAGATTTTCTGTTCTAGAAATCAATTTTAGGCCAAAAATTGATTTCTCCATTTCTATTCCTTAGACAAGTTTTTGAAGTAAAATAGGTGTTTGATACTAATATAAAATTTCTATTCCTGAAATAGAAATTTGCTTAATAACAACATAAAATTTCTCATTTCCGAGTGGCAATGGGGGGCCAGCAGCAACCGACGGTGGCAACCGGTGACTGGTGGTGGCATGCTGGGGGCGGGGACGGTCAGCAGTGACTAGCGGTGGCAACAACTAGTGGGGGATGAGTTGCGAGCGGCGACGAGGCCTAGCATGCAGGGATTGGGGGCAACCAGCGGTGGCGGCCAATGATCGACAAAGAGCAGGTGCTAGCTGGCAACTGACAAAGGACGCAGCGGAGGACAAGCGGGTGGGTGGCAATCAACAATCGATGATAGCCAATGGTGACAAGCGATCAGCAGCAAGCGGCAATTGGCGGCAGCATGCAGAGGGCCGACGATCAGCGATGAAAGTTGGCCAACAACCGGCGAGGGGCGGCCAGCGACCAGCGGAGGTGTGCAAGGGGCCAATAAGAGGCAACCGATGATTGGCGGGGGTGGGCAACGACTAGTGAGCGGTAGCAACGACATACAAGGGGCCGTCGGCTAATGAGTGGCAGGTAGGTGGGCATTCGAGCAATGACGAGAGCAGGCGATAAGAAAAATAGAGAAGTTAGATATTTTAATTTATGATTTTTGTTCCAAACATATTTCTGGAGTAGAAATTTGTTCCAGAAATAAAAAAAATGAAATTATGTTACCAAATGAATTTTTATTCTAAAGTTGTTCCCGCAAACAAAAAGATAAAGAAATAAAAGTGTTTTCATATGCAACCTAATTGTCTATCCATGGAGGATAAGTATTAATATAATCCCCTTGTTGCAAGATTGCGGGATTGGATTGACAATTATTTAGAGACGAGACACTCTTTCCTAACTAGGAACTCTACTTAAGGAAACACAACCTCTATTGTATGGGTAACAAAATCAAGGGAGATTCTAATCTTGTAATCCAAATAACATCAAATCTTCTCACATCATTCAAATCCAATGGCTGATCGAATGAATGATCTTTAGAGTATTGTCCAATGATTAGTTTGGAAATCGAGGAGTTTAAAATGAGATCATGGTGCTGATTAAAGTAGGAGTTTTGTAGTCTATAATTCCATAGTTAAAAGAAGGCATCAACATTTTCATACTAGTCTCTATGAACTGAAATTATAATATTTGAAAGGTTGTTATTTAGAGTGATTATGTGAGATCAAAAGATGCGATCACACATTCTTGAGAAAAGTCACAGACTGCTAATTGATTCTCTAGTAAAATCTAGCAAATAGGTGTCGCGACCTTTTTTTTTTTTTTTTTGTCTCTAGGAGAAAAGAGATATAAGTTTAGGGGAATTGTCCAAATGATGGACCCAGGACCCTCAGTTAGACATAGGCTCTTCTAAGCCCAATACCTCGCGTGACATTGGATTGTTCATACAAATCTTCTGATAAGGAGTCCTACTAGCCTATTAGGGTCAGGTAGAAACCAAGCGAGGTATGAGAGTGTGCCTCACTTCCTACAAAACTAGAGAATCTAGAGTCAAGGACTTGATTACACTAATTAATTAATTAGTGTCCTTTTGGAACCTAATCTTATTCAATTCAAAAAAAAAAATTTGTTCGGCAGTTTGAATTGATTTTAAACTTATCAACTGACACGTCAAGTGATTATATAGGTGCGCAATCATCCAAATAACAATTAGCAACTAGAGGAAACATTAAATAAATTGCAAAAGAAAATAAGCATCTAGAACTAAGAGATAAATAAATAACAATCCTAAGTAGACTAAGGGGAAACCATAATCATCACATCGAAAGCACGCAATTAAGGACAATTGTATCTAAGGACAATTAAAACCCTAAGGTGAAGTCATAAGGGCTTGTTCAATTTTGAGCATAATTTTAGATCAATGATTTTCCCACACCTCTTAGTAAAAGATTGTCCAAGAACTATTTTAAGCTTTTCAGGAAATTCTAATTTTAATAAAAAAATTGGAATTATTTGGAATTTTAAAGATTTTTTAGGATTTTTAATATTTTCCAAATTTTCCAAATTTTCTAAAATATAAATTTATTTATTTATTTTATAATTTCTGAGGTTTTTGAATTTTCCATGAAGTTTCTGAAATTTTGAATTTTAATGATTTTTCTTAATTTTTCAATATTCTTTATATTTTTTGAATTTTTGCATTTGTTAATATTTTTTTAAAAAGAAATCGGACCGGGTCAAGAGACCCGGCCCTGCTGAACAGACTAGGACCCTACCGGCTCGGTTCGAGTTAGACTAAAAAGAAACCGGGCCGGCCCTAAGTCCATCAAGAATTAACCAAAAAGGCCCACGAAAATCCTTTTAAAAAATTGCCAATTCCCAATTTTTTGCTCTCCGCCCAACCTTTTATCTCAACTCTTGACGCACCAGCCTATTGATCAGCCTAAAATCACAGCCCATTTTCTATTTCTATTTTTTTTTTGTTTACTTTTTCAATTTTTCATTATTTTATTTCTCTTTTTACCTTTTTAATTTTTGTCTTTATTTTTTTCTCTTCTCGACATCGTCTTCTTCCCGAACGAACTCCCTGCGGCTTTTCTTCCAGAAACAGAACCAACACTGCGGTGAGCCTCTATCGATTGTCGGCCACCGCTAGGCCATTGTCCGGCATTGGTTGTCCAGTCCGACCAACATCAGTCACAGTCGGACATTAGTTGGCCGGTGGTTTCTAGTATTGCTGGTGCATTAGCAAGCAACTCAAAGGAAATCGGTGTTGCTCTCCGCTGAGCCGAATCAAACGTTCATAAACCCACGAACCATACATTGTAGAGACACCGTCAAAAGCCAAACGAACAGTGATGTTTCGGTTTCTACCAAAAGAATGGGATTCTATGCCAGACCTCACTCTGGCATTTCATCGGACAATTGGGGTGCGCTACCGAATTCTAAGGTTTCCGGCTCAATTGAGACTTGAATGTGCCTTAGGGGTCTCGAAGCACGACATACAGGGAATATGGGACTGAAATGCAATAGCGACGAGGGCTGAAGATTGTGTGAGCTGGACAGCCGCGAGCTCCGGCCCGATGAGCCTAAAATGGAGCAAGGATGGAGCCGAACTATATTTTATTCGATGAGAAAATGTTAATCACAAACAAAATGTCTTTAATATCTAAAATCAAATAAGTGAAATAAAGAATGCAATCGCAAAATTTTACAATATCGATAATTTTTTAGGGATCAAATTCCCTCGTTATAGAGGAAATCGAAACCCTCCATTTTATGAAGTGCATGAGAGATCTTCACACGAAAATCAAGTGTTAACTGCTCCTGAATATCCTTGAATCTCTCCCTCCATTTCAAGTTCGTGGTAAGTATGTCCACATGAAATACAAACCCTCGTTCATCATCTTTGAGATTACAATATAAGATGTAGGATATAAGGCTATCTTTTCTACTCAATCCACCAATTCTACTTTGTAATACAAGCTATCAAACGCTACTCCAGATCATATTGTCATGACAATCAGTAATTGAAAGGTAAATATTATGCAATAGCTTTTCGATCGAAAGGATATTATATGGTCTATAAATCATATAGAATGAGCTCATTTACACTATTGATCATGTAAAGTTCATGATAATACTCACATGTGTATTTACATATATTGATTTTGATATAAATCTTAGAATTTTTTCGCATCAAATAACTTTTGAAGTGTATCGAAGGCATGTAAGCCAATCCAATTTCTATTCTCTTAGATCTTACTTCTCTCCTGTAGAACCCGCTACCGATCTTCGGATGCACTAGTTGACGTGCGCCGGGGTGATTTTAGAATTTTTCGAGGAGCAAACGGATTGCGAGGCAGCCGGTTGTATTAGCAGAAGACTTTTTCTCTCTATCCATGGTGATAGTTCCGCCTAAAAACCCAATAACCCCCACCCCAAAACCCCAACTTTACGATGGCGCTTGTTTGCTGATCCTCTACTTCCTACCCTAGGACATCTTTCCTCTTCAATATGCTCCCCTACAAAAATCCCCCACAAAACCATAGGAGTCACAACCCAAAACCCTAAAAGTACCGTGGTGACCATCCCTTGATCTTCATTGCAAATCCCCCACTGTTACTCCACCATGCTAAGATTGTGAAGCGAGTGTTAGCCGAGCTGGGTTTGCCTTAGGTGCTGTAACGTGATTGACCACCATCCACCAACCAAGACTCTCCTGTAGAGTGATCAGCCACCGCAAGGTTGAGGTCAGCTTGGAGAATGTTATTGACAAAGAAGTAAGACTTGCAACTTTATGTAAAAGATTGGGCAACTTGTGGTCAGATGATAGCATCTTAAGTGCACGTGATGAGGTTCCCGAAGAAAAATTGAGAGAATGTAACCTCACAGGAAAACTCTATTCCCGACCTAACATTAACTTCCAGGCCTTCCAATCTACAATGAAGCGTGCTTGGAAAACTAAAACTTTGATCTTTGATCAGATGCAGCTCGGTCTCTTCACTTTCACGTTCAGCTTTGAGGATGAGAAAAAAAAGAGTTTTAGAAGCAAGCTCATGGTCCTTTTCGGGTAACATGCTAATCCTTCAACAGCTGGAACCAAATACCCCAATTCATTGCCATGAATTTACCCATTGCGCATTTTGGGTGCAAGGGCACGGTTTATCGTTAGCAAGGATCACGGAGGATTTGATGAGAGATGCGGCCTCAAAAATAGGAAAGGTGCTGGATTTGAAATTAACGGTGAAGGAAGGCAACCTATGTAAAGTTGGGAAAGCGAAGGTCTACATTGATTTATCAAGGACACTAAGGTCGTGGCTTGTGGTTGATCTTGGAGAAGACCATGGATGGGTTGACTTCAGATATGAACGGCTCCCTCGCTTTTGTTACTCATGTGGGCGAATAGGACATTCTGCTACTGAATGGATAGAAAGACCCTTCAATGAATCAGAAAATCCAAAGAAAGTTGTTGATAACTTTGGCCATTGGTTGGAGGCCGAAGTACATGAAACAGGCCCTTTTTGGCAACTGTTCTATGGGAAGGAGTTCCTAGCCTTTGAAGCAGACACAATTATTCCCAAAACACTAGCACATGCAACTACTATGGAGGAGAACCCGATGACAGTGAATGATAATCAAATGGCCCTGTAATCTATAGACATTCAACCTGAAGGGCCATCATCAATGAGGGATAAAGGTAAAGCTGCAATGAGTGGGGTTGTGGGGGCCAAGAGAAATCAAGAGAATCCACTCCTACTTCTGAACTCACCTTGGACTAATCCAATTTCAAAGAGCTCCTCCAGTTACCTCAAGAAAAGCCGAAAGGACCAGAAAATGCCAGTAACAAAGAAAATGCGTACATACACTCCTTATAATGCCCTAGGGGCTGAATCTGACCACTTTGATGAAACGCAGCTTTTGGACACTCCTATATTAGTTATGGATGGGGGAAAGGAATGGGCTTTGGTGGCTAGCCTTAACAAGCCACCAGAGCACAAATGAAAATCTTAAGCTAGAATTGTCAGGGGCTGGGCAATCCCTTGACTTTCCAGGAACTAAGAGCCTTAGTGGCTCTAGAAAGGCCCAACATAGTGTTTCTAATGGAGACAAAGAACCAAGAACAGACGGTGTCAAAGCTAAAGAGTAGATTGCCATTCTAGTACAACTATATTGTGAACCCAATCGGGACTGCTGAGGGGCTTGCGGTGTTGTGGAATGATCAAGTTTTAATTACTGTCAAATCTTTCACAGCGGATTATATTAATGTGACCTGTAGAGAGGAGGACAAGCAAAATCTAATGAGAATCACCTTTATACATGCACCATTTACATTTCACAAAAGAGTTTTGCTATGGGAGGAGCTACGATATCTTAGTTCACATAAAACCCTACCTTGGGTGTTCCTCGGAGATTTTAATGAAGTAATTTATCATTGGGAGAAAGTGGGACATCGAATGGCAGAACAATTTTGAATGGTGGCTTTTAGGGACTTCATTAACAATTGCTTCCTGATGGATGTAGAGTCCAAAGGATGTGCCTTTACTTGGACAAATAATAGAGAAGGAGACACTTATAAAAGAACGACTTGATCGTGTTTTGTGTAATGTGAATTGGCGAGTAACCTTCCCTGCAGCTATAGCCTATGCCTTGCCTGCAATAAGCTCAGACCATGGCCCTATCTTAGTGTCATTATCAGCTGAAACAAGAAAACAGAAGAAGGAATTCAAATTGGAGGCATTTTGGATGGATGACAAGGAGTATGAAGGAATTGTTAATGTGGCGTTGAATGATCTTGGTGTGGAGAACAACACTTTTTTAACAAAGATAGGACACATCACAAGTCATCTTACACGTTGGAGCGAAAAATTTTCTAATGCCCATAGAGAAATCCAATCTCTCAAGACTGATCTTCAAAACTTCATCAATGACCGAGGGACTAATCACAATAGGGTAGAAATCAGAAAGATCAAAACAAGGATTGAACATTTGTGGTGACAAGAGGAGATGTACTAGGGAATGAGATCGAGGATCAGTTGGCTTAAATGGGGAGATAGAAACATGAAGTATTTCCATGCTACTGCGATTCAAAGGTGGCAAAGAAACAGAATATCCATGTTACAACTTTCAGATGGGGAATGGAATAGAGACCCAGCCACCCTCAAATTAGCCATGAGGGAATTCTTTGCCAACTTGTATTGATCTATCGGCTCCCGCAATTTTCAACCCATTATAGACCAGTGTCCTTATTAAGTTGGGGAAGAAATGAATGAAGCCTTGATAGCTAAGATTACTTTGGACAAGGTTAAAGACGCAGTCTTTCAACTGGGAGCCACTAAAGCACTAGGGCCAGACGATATTAATGGCAAATTTTACCAACATCATTGGACACTTTTCCAAGAAGATATACTCAGAATGGTGGAGGAGTTTATGGAGTCAGGAAGCTTGAATCCACAAATAATTAGAACCCTAATCACCCTAATCCCAAAAACTCCTAATCCGGAAAGATTGGACCAATTTCGACCCATAAGTCTTTGTAATTTCTCGTATAAAATCATTTCAAAGGTGCTGGCTAACTGGTTGAAACTATGGATACCTCAAGTGATTGAAGTCAAACAAAGTGCCTTTGTAAGTGGAAGGCAAATCCAAGATAATATCCTGATTGTTCAGGAGGTTTTGCACCAGCTACTCACTAGGAAAAGGAAGAAAAAATTTCATGCTGTCCTAAAACTAGATATGCAGAAAGCCTTTGATAGAATTGAGTGGGATTTCCTAGAAGCTTGTATGATCAAAAAAGGCTTCTGTTGACAATGGGTATCGTGGATTATGCAATGTGTCACTACGGTCTCTCTAAGTGCGAAATTTAATGGGGAGCTCTTGCTTTACTTCCACCCAACAAGAGGAATTCGCCAAGGTCACCCTATTTCACCTTATCTCTTCATACTAGTGGCTAATGTCCTATCATTTCTTATGAAAAAAGCATAGATGATGGTAGAGTGAAAGGAATACAGCTGAATAGATATTGCCCAAGGCTCTCCCACTTGTTATTTGCTAATGATTCAATCTTTTTCTCTGGATGGAAAAGTTATCGAATGCCAAAACCTAGCAAACATCCTCAATTGGTATTGTTTCTCCATCGGCCAAGCAATAAACCTAAACAAATATGGTATCTACTTCAGCAAGGATTGCCCCCAGACTCTTCGGACTAATATGGCACGAGAATTAAGAGTTTCGGTACTGGACAAAATAGGGAAATATTTAGGTATTCCTTCGGATTGGGGAGCGTAAAAAAAACACATGTTTGCTTGGATACTGGCCAAAGTAAATATGAAGATAGAAGGGTGGAAGGAAAAGATGTTGTCCAAGGCAGGAAAAGAAATACTATTGAAAACAGTGGTCCAAGCTCTCCCACAATATGCCATGTCAATTTTCAAGGTCCCATTTTCAGTATGTAGAGCTATTGAAAAGAAGAGAGCTTCGTTTTGGTGGAAAAACAGTGACTCGAAGGCCGGAATACATTGGAAAAATTGGGATATGATGAAGAAAAGGAAGGATAGTAGGGGCATGGGATTCAGAGACCTTATCACCTTTAACAGGTCTATGCTAGGAAAACAGGCCTGGAGGTTGACGCAATCACCTTCAATGCTTTGGTGTCAACTTATGAAGGGGCTTTATTATCCCCACACTAATCTTTGGTCCACAAAGAAAGCACCAAGACCATCCTGGGGGTGGCATAGTCTCTTGGCCGGAAGAGATGCAATAGCTGGCTCGGTTCAATGGTCAGTTGGGAATGGCAAAACGATCAAAATCCAAGAAGACAAGGGGATAAGAAAGGGCACAATAGCAGGACCAGCAAATCAAGAGGACCCCAAACTAGTGGCGGAACTAATTGACAGCCCTCATGCAAGATGGAAAGAACAAAGCCTCCGCAACTTGTTTGATGATAGTATAGTAGAGGAAATTTTGGCTATTGCACTCCCAACATCGGAAAAAATTGACTAGTTAGTTTGGACAGCAGCCACATCAGACATCTATTCTATTAAAGGCGGATACAACCATCTCAAAGAAGCAGCAAACTTCCCAATGAACCAGCAAGCATCATCCTCGAACCAAATTCCACAAACCTTATGGTCTAGAGTTTGGAACCTTCATACCCTTCTCCAAATCAAACTGTTCTTATGGCAGATCTGTCGAAATGCCCTACCCACGAAGGAAAATCTATTCAAGAGAAGAATTTTACCAGATCCGATGTGCCCCGTGTGTAAGACAAGCCCATAAACCCTTGAGCACCTCTTCCTCCTATGCCCATGGACAACTAAAATCTGGTCAGATTAGAACATAAAAGCACAAATCTGAGTAAGAGGACTCACCAGCATAGACCAATAGCTCCTTAGTTACAAAAGCGATGCTCCAAACCCATTGCCTCTGGAACTCCTTGCTAAAGTGCTCTGGCACCTGTGGAAAGCACACAATAGGGCCACCTTCAAAGCAAAATAGCCTGACCCGCAAGAGACAGTAGAGGAAGCACTTGCTCTGCACGAAAATTTCACAGCTTGGAAGGTGAAACAAGGATACAAAGCAATTCACATACAGACCTCACCTACTTGCTGGACACCCCCGGAGAAAGGCACCTTCAAGCTTAATGTTGACGCTACTTTCGTCCCTGGATCTACAGCAAGTGCAGTGGCTGGGGTGTGGCGTGATGCAGAAGGAAAAATCCTTGATGGCTTTGCACGACAAATCCAGGCCCTCTCGCCATTTCAAGCGGAAGCGAAAGCTGTTCAAGAAGGGGGACTTTTTGTGCAGCAATGGAGGAGAGAGAACAGGGGACAGATGGTCAAAGTAAAGCTGGAACAGACCCCCCTCCTTGGGATAGTGATGTTTATATTTCAGACTGTCGGGCAGCATTTTTCTACTATACCTTTCCTTAGTCGGTCCCACTGTTTTAAGATCCAAAATAATGCAGCGGATTGGGTTGCGAAAGCCCAACTCTGCGGTTCTCTACCCCAATGCTAGACTTCCTATCCCCCTAAACCACTTTTGGATATCTTATGTATTGATGCCCAACTGTATGGTGCCTTGTATTCACCTACTTAAAAGAAATGGAAGTTCATTTAGACCAAAAAAAAACAAAAAGGATTGCCAGCAATAATTAAACTTAAGAAGATCCAACAGATGCAAGTCGAACGAGAAGGCGAAGGAGGCCGCAAATCAGCATGACGTCGTGGCCTCGTCCTATTGATTCATCCGCATCCTTTTGTACGCTTCTTCAATTACCACTGACTAAAGACTCGCAAATTGAGGTCCACAAGAGCCCTCCTCCATCTTCTTATCATCTCCGCAAACCATTCAACTCAGTAAGGAAAAAGAAGAAATTTCGAAGGCATCATCGTCATCATGGGTACTACATCCGAGCTAGTGTTCATCCCATTTACGGCCCTCAGCCACCTGGCGTCGATGGTGGAGATGGCCAGGCGCCTCGTCGACCGCAACAATCGGCTCTCTGTTACTGTCCTCATCATGAAGTTTCCCTTCGACTCCAAGATTGACTCCACTGTCCAGTCGTTCACCGCCTCCGTCACCACCAGCATCTGCTTCATCCTCCTCCCTCAGCTAAACCCCTCCCTGGAGACATCTGCGATGGCCTTCCTCAATCAGTCCGTGGAAAGCCATGAAGCCAATGTCCGAGAAGCCATCGCCGACCTCTCTGCTCGCAGCTTGCCACGGCTCAAGGGGCTCATCGTTGACATGTTCTGCACCTCGATGATTGATGTGGCCGTCGAGTTTGGCATCCCTTCATACGTGTTCATCCCGTTGGGCGTGGCGGTCCTCAGACTGATGCTGTAACTCCAGTCTCTTCAAGACGAGCAACACATGGACATGACAAGGCTCTTAAGTGCTCTGATACTGAGCTGGACTTCCCGTGCTTCTCTAACCCGCTGCCGGCCGCTAAATTCTTGCCAGCAGAAATGTTCATGAAAGAAGACTGCCGGATATTCTTGGGCTACGCCCGGAAGTTTAGGGAAACCAAGGGAATTTTGGTAAATACATTCGCTGAGCTAGAACCACGCGCGGTGGAGGCCTTGGCGGGCCTTGGAGCGCCCGTAGTTTACCCCGTGGGGCCCATACTGAACATCGAGGTTGAGAGCAAAAAGGGCTTTGAGATCCTGGACTGGCTCCACCAGCAACCGGATGCGTCAGTGGTGTTCCTATTCTTCGGGAGCTACGGGAGCTTCGATGAGGACCAGACGAAACAGATTGCATGTGCGTTGGAGCGAAGCGGGTGCCGTTTCTTGTGGTCCCTACGGCGGCCACCGGCTAAGGGCAGGTTGGAAGCCCCCTATGACTACGCGGGATCCCGCGGAGGTCCTGCTTGAGGGTTTCATTGACCAGACGGCCAGTGTCGGGAGAGTGATCGGGTGAGCCCCACAGATCGCAATCCTAGCCCATCGGGCCATTGGAGTGCTCATGTCCCACTGCGGGTGGAACTCCACCCTAGAGAGCGGATGGTTCGGCGTGCCGGTTGCTGCATGGCCCTAGTATGCAGAGCAGCAGTTCAATGCATTCCAGCTGGTGATAGAACTCAGCCTCGCGGCGGAGATCAAGATGGATTACCGGAGAGATCTCGTGAAAGGAAGTGACAGCATCGTGACTGTAGACGAAATAGAGGGAGGGATAAGAAGGTTAATGGAGCGCGAGGAGGCGAAGGAAATGAGGAAGAAGGTGAAGGAGGCGAGCGAGAAGAGCAAGAAGGCTTTGGTGAAGGGTGGCTCTTCTTACTTGTCTTTGGGTCGCTTCATTGAGGATGTTTGTAGCCGACGTAAATTGGCTAAATCAAGATTGAGGATTATTTTGAGTACCGTTGGTATTTTGATTCTATGATTACTTAGCATGAGTGTTTCTACATATCTGGGACTACTATCCATTTGGAATGTTCTAGTGTTTTTTGTTTTTTGTGACTCTAAACTATGGATAAATGATTAGGTGATAATTTTTAATCTGTTGTGAGAATAGCAGTCTATTTTAGATTATAAAAAATCAAATAACAAATAATTATAAATTATTGTGGGATCCACTCATTCAAAAATTTGTGACTCACGGCAAGTTGTTATTCTCACGATAATTCAAAGACTATTATGCTAGCAAAATCCTAAATCATGTTGATTGACATGTTTTAAGTGGAATCATGCAAAGGTAAAGACAAGATATATAAAGTGTTCAAACAGAATTAATTGAGCAGCAACCATCCTTCCTTCATCTCCAAGTATACATCGATTCCATTTTGCTCTTGCTTTCTCCTCCAGTGCTATTCTCAATCCTGCTTTTGAAAGTGAAGTGTGTAAAGCATTAGGGATGAGATAAATGCATTAGATATCCTAAAACGTGTCACAAAAGTGTGATTGAATCCTAAAACTTTCAAAAAATATAATTAAATCTTAAAATTTATCACAAAAATACAATTGAATTCTAAAAGTTTCAAAAAGTGCACTTAACTTAAGGACTTGATTTTACAATTTTAACAAGTTTTAAAATTTGATTGTACTTTTTAAAAGTTATAAAATTCAATTGTACTTTCTAACCAGTTTTAAGATTTAATTACTCTTTTTTAAAGTTTTAGGACTAGATTCACCTTTGTTGCAAGTTTTGATACTTCCAACGCACTAATCCCAACCAAAAAAAAACGTGGTACCCTCTCACTCTAGTGACTTGTTGTCACGTTAAGTGATTGTTGGTGCCGTGATTCACCTTCCTTGTACAGGTCCTCTTGTTCGAAAGCTTATAATACTTACCTTACCAAAAAAAAAAAAAAAAATCCCAACCAAAAAAAAAAACGCACTTATCCCATTAGGGATTAGCAAAATTGAACCTTCACTTGAGGAATGTAACTTTGGTTTGATCCCACATGAAACGCAAAAGGATTTTCATAATTTTTTTTCAAAAAACAAAAAAATTGCTTTCTGTTTATTGCAAGAGGAAACGGGCGGCCTGCAGCTTCATGGACCAAGTAAAAGTACAACATAAGTGCTCATCGCCCGTCCCTACTAATCAGATGAGACGGTTTTAAGAGGAAGGCTGCATTTAATGGTTGGTAGATCGAATCCCATGCACGTCAACATCTCATGAGATAAATGGAATGCAATAAAGAGGACTAAAGGCAAAATCTTATATGCTCAAGTTTAAGGGGATGATGTTTAAGACTACACAAATACTTCAAAGAGCATAAGCTCTTGTAACGTGATACGGTTAAAAAAAGAAAATCAATATTGACATGTTCAATCTATGTGGATGTGGTGATGTGACATATTAATAATATTTTTACGCTCTATTCTTAATAGATCTAACTTTGTAGTTTAGTAAATTCTTTTTAAAAATAAATATCGGTTCGTCAATGCGCATGGTGTTCTTTTGACTTTTTAGAATGGGGGATAAATAGTAATACTTGGACATAAGGGGGGATGAATGCGGTGCCGCGGTCAAAGTGGAGGAGTAGTTTAATACGCAGTGCAAGATCGTAACCCAAGGACCAAGAAATTTCTTCAATCCTTGATTCGATGTATTATTAATAAAGATAAAAAATTAACAAAAAAATAAAATATTATTAAAAATTATCTATATCAGCGTTAGCCAACCAAAATTGGCTAAATGGATTAAATTGTCACTAATGCAAAAGGTTTATGACTAAATTAGCAAAAAAAAAGTTTAAGACTGAATTGACACGATTATAATAAATTTAGAACTTTTTTAATAATTCTCTCATAGGAGTTTGGCAAGCTATTTCTTTCTCAAACGTCATATAGATAGATTCGAGATCAAGAAATGAATTATTGGCCCAGCGTCCAGAGCAACTGGACATTGAGCATGACTTGTCATCCAACTTCTACATTAGATCTGTATATCGACACACTTCTTGATGTCCTTAGCACCTGAGGATGTTGAGAAAACCTCCAAATATATTTTGAAGAATGATAAAATCTTTCATAAGCATTTATGCTTCTAATGACAGAATTTCCAGATGATATTCTTGGAGCGAATTGATTCAAACTTTATTCTAAAACTCATCTTACTTAGAGATTTATTCGTCTGATCACAAAGTTCTGAATATAACTTGCCTTAGAAACTTATTCAAGAACTAGCTGAATAATTCGTGTTAGTTATTATTTTATTTTTTTATGTTTAATCTAACGCCACACCTGCCTCGTACATGTGCTCATCCGGCCAAGCAAGAATAAAAATGAGAGTGGCCGAATTTCGCGGGGAGGTCGGTCTCACGTGGACTCGGCCTTGAAAATTTAATTGAGTTTATGGTTCACACTCAAACTCTACGGTAATACTCGCATAATTATATAGCATGACGTCGTCGCCTAGTCCAATTGGTCTGTCCGCAACCTTTTTTATGCTTCCTCAATTAAAGACTCATAAATTGAGGTCCCCAAGAGCCTCCTCTACCTTGCTATCATCTCTGCAAACCATTCAACTCAGTAAGGAAACAGGAGAAATTTCGAAGGCATCATCGTCATCATGAGTACTACATCCGAGCTCGTGTTCATCCCATTGCCGGCCATCGGCCACCTTGTGTCGATGGTTGAGATGGCCAAGCTCCTCGTCGACTGCGATGATCGGCTTTCTGTTACTGTCCTCATCATGAAGTTTCCCTTCGACTCCAATATCGACTCCAGTGTCAAGTCGTTCACTGCCTCCGTCACCACCCGCATCCGCTTCGTCCTCCTCCCTCAGCGAAACCCCTCCCCGGAGATGTATGCAATGGCCTTCCTCTATCAGTTCGTGGAGAGCCACAAAGCCGACGTCCGACAAGCAGTCACTGACCTCTCCGCCTGCAGCTTGCCACGGCTCAAGGGGCTCGTCGTTGACATGATGTGCACCTCGATGATTGATGTGGCCGTCGAGTTCAGCATCCCTTCATACGTGTTCATCCCGTCCGGCGCGGCATACCTCGGACTGATGCTGTACCTCCCGTCTCTCCAAGACGAGCAACGCATGGACCTGACAAGCCTCAACGGCTCTGATACCGAGCTAGACTTCCCGTGCTTCGCTAACCCACTGCCGGCCGCCAAATTCTTGCCCTCAGAAGTGCTCATGAAAGATGACCGCCCGATATTCTTGGGCTACCCCCGGAGGTTTAGGGAAAGCAAGGGAATTTTGGTAAATACATTCGCCGAGCTAGAACCACGGGCGGTGGAGGCCTTGGCGGGCCTTGGAGCGCCCACAGTTTACCCCGTGGGGCCCATGCTGAACATCGAGGTCGAGAGCAAAAAGGGTTGTGAGATCCTCCTGGACTGGCTCCACCAGCAACCGGATGCGTCAGTGGTGTTCCTATGCTTCGGGAGCTTCGAGAGCTTTGACGAGGACCAGGTGAAAGAGATTGCTTGTGCGCTGGAGCGAAGCAAGCGCCGCTTCTTGTGGTCCCTACGGCGGCCACCGGCAAAGGACAAGTCGAGAGGCCCCTCTGACTTCGCGGATCCAACTGAGGTCCTGCCCGAGGGGTTCGTTGACAAGATGGCTGGCGTCGGGAGAGTGATCGGGTGGGCCCCGCAGGTCGCGGTCCTGGCCCATCGAGCCATCGGAGGGTTCGTGTCACACTGCGGGTGGAACTCCATCCTAGAGAGCACATGGTTCGGTGTGCCGGTGGCCACATGGCCCCAGTATGCGGAGCAACAATTCAATGCATTCGAGCTGGTGGTGGAGCTCGGCCTCACAGCAGAGATCAAGATGGATTATCGGAAAGATGTCACCGGAAGAAGTGACGTCGTGGTGACTGCGGATGAAATAGAGGGAGGGATAAGGAAGTTAATGGAGGGCGAGGAGGCCAGGGAGCTTCAACGAGGACCAGGCGAAGGAGATTGCTCGTGCGTTGGAGCAGAGCGGGTGCCGCTTCCTGTGGTCCCTACGTCGGCCACCTGCGAAGGGCAAGATGGAAGCCCCCTCGGACTATGCGAATCCGGCAGAGGTCCTGCCCGAGGGGTTCCTGGACAGGATAGCTAGGGTCGGCAGAGTGATTGGTTGGGCCCCGCAGGTCGCGATCCTAGGCCACCCGGCCATCAGAGGGTTCGTGTCCCACTGTGGGTGGAACTCCACCCTAGAGACCATATGGTTCGGTGTGCCGGTTGCCGCATGGCCCCAGTATGCGGATCAACAGCTCAACGCCTTTGAGCTGGTGGTGGAGCTCAGCCTCGCGGTGGAGATCAAGATGGATTACCGGAGAGATCTCGCCAAGGGGAGCAACTTGGTGACGGCAAACGAGATAGAGGGAGGGATAAGGAAGTTAATGGAGGGCGAGGAGGCCAGGGAGAGGAGGAAGAAGGTGAAGGAGGCGAGCGAGAAGAGCAGGAAGGCATTGATGGAGGGTGGCTCTTCTTACTTGTCTTTGGCTCGCTTCATCGAGGATGTCTCCGGTCAATGAGATTGGTTGACTAGTATTTTGAGTACTGTTGGTATTTTGATTCATGATTAATTGACGTGTGTGTTTCAGACGAACTGAATGAGACTTTTCGATAAATCTCGCTCATGAAATTGCACGATACCAGCGCGGTATATTCTTCCGCGGGAATCCAAAAATGCTGGAAGATAAAAGGTATAGCCATCGTATGCTGACGCAAGTTTGATTACGAAATCCTCATACCTAGCACGCTGCACACGCTTTTAAAATTCGGCTAATAAGTAGTCTAGCTTACAAACTGACAGGAAATGAGAAATATCGAAAGGAAATGTAATTGTATTGTGCTGATCTGTTTGTACATGCACATGTCTACATTTATAAAGCTAAGGAAAATCATATAAAATCAATAAGATTACAAATCCTATTATATCTTCTGAATATTCTGCAAATATTCTATGACTAAAGATATTCTATGAACAAATAAATCCAATCCATGATTTATGTGGTTGCAATCGGAGCACAGAATCAGATCTTCTTCCAACACTACCACTCAAGCTGGCGGCTCATATATGTCGAAGACGCCTAGCTTGCTCAATAGATACTTGTGTTGTCTCGGGGATAAAGATTTAGTAAAGAAATCTGCAGGCATGACTATGCATTGTTCACATGGACCAACGGCACTTCATCAATCTACTTCTAAAATTATGTTGATGATATATTTATCATGAGAAATGATAATGTTGCAATTCAGAACCTTAAAAGATATATCTGCATTTGACCTTCCATATCAAAGATTTGGGACCACCCAAATATTTTCTTGGCATTGAAATAGCTCAATCCAGTGAAGGAATCTGTCTCAGTCAACGAAAGTTTGTTCTGGAAATCATATCAGAAGTAGGAATGTCAGGATGCAAACCAGCTGCCATACCTGTTGAGCAGAATGCCAAATTGACAATGCATGAGTTTGATGAAAGTTCTTCCTCTTCGAATGAAGACTCGCTTCTTAAGGATCCATCAGCATATCAGCAACTTGTTGGAAAATTGATCTACCTCACCATGACCAGGCCTGACATTTGTTATGCGTCCAATCCCACGAGTTGTAATAATCCCTTCTTAAATCTTCTCTCGAGTAAAATGGCAATCAACTTCAATGTGCTTTGTTCTTTCGTGGAAAACTGGATTTGTTGCTAACTTGAGTCCAGCATCGTTATCGCAAAATAATTCACTTGCGCCATCAACTTGCACACCAAGGTCTGAAAGTAATTCTCGTAACCAAATTACCTCGCAAACAGTTTTTGCCATAGCTCAATATTCCGATTCAGCTGATGATAAAAAAACTATTGACTGCTTTTTCGTCTTCCACGAAATCAAGGACTTTCCAAATTTGATGCAAAAGCCAGTAATGGATCTTCTTGTCATGGGACATGTGGCATAATCTGTATCATAATAGGCCATCATCTTCATGTTGCAATCTCGCGATAGTAGAATCCCAAGTTCCGGACATCCCTTTAAATACTTTACCACTTTTAGCGCTGCATTCATATGTGATTGCTTCGGATTGTACATAAACTGGCTAAGTATTTGTACCGCATAACAAATGTCAGGCCTGGTCATGGTGAGGTAGATCAATTTTCCAACAAGTTGCTGATATGCTGATAGATCCTTAAGAAGCGAGTCTTCATTCGGAGAGGAAGAACTTTCATCAAACTCATACGTTGTCAATTTGGCATTCTGCTCAATAGGTATGGCAGCTGGTTTGCATCCTGACATTCTTACTTCTGATATGATTTCCAAAACAAACTTTCGTTGACTGAGACAAATTCCTTCACTGGATTGAGCTATTTCAATGCCAAGAAAATATTTGGGTGGTCCCAAATCTTTGATATGGAAGGTCAAATGCAGATATCTTTTAAGGTTCTGAATTGCAACATTATCATTTCTCATGATAAATATATCATCAACATAAATTAACAAGTAGATCGATGAAGTACCGTTGGTCCATGTGAATAGTGCATAGTCATGCTTGGAGTGCCGAAAACCTACATTTGTAAGTGCCGTGATAAATTTTGCATACCACTGTCGAGAAGTCTGCTTGAGCCCATACAGGGATTTACGGAGACGACATATACGTGACTCCCCTTGTCTGCATAATCCCTATGGAAGTTCCATGTATATTTCCTCATCGAGATCACCATGAAGAAATGCATTATTGACGTCCATCTGGTGTAGATCCCAATTTTGAAATGCAACAACAGAGAGAAAAGAACGAACTGTTACTTCCTTAGCAACAGGAGAGAAGGTTTCATGATAATCAAAACCTTCTCGTTGCGTAAATCCTTTAGCGACGAGTCGAGCTTTATATCGTTCAATTGAACCATCCGCCTTATATTTTATTTTGTACACCCATTTGCAGCCAATAGGTCTTCTGTGTGGAGGCAACGAAACAATATCCCAGGTGTTATTCTTTGTAAGAGCAGCCAATTCTTCTTTCATGGCTCTTTGCCATCGAATGTCACATGCTGCTTCCTAATAAGAAGAAGGTTCCTGTTCTTCAGAAATTCGACTAATACAACACATGTGTTCTGGTGACAGTCAACTGAAGGATACATAAGAAGAGACCGGATATTGTGTACCTTTAGTCTTCAAAGAAGAGCATATATGGTCCTTGGTCCATGCGGGAGGGCGCACTGGTCGTCCCAAACGTTGAGGTTGAGCCATCGGCATTGGTGATGAGGATCCATGCTGTGCTGATGAAGAGCCACTACTATCTTGTGGCGATATAGGAGTAGAAGACTCAGAAGTTTCTTCTAATGTGTTGTAGGATGCAAGACATACTGTCTCAGGACATATATCAGAGTCTGGATCGGGCACAACTAGCACGTGCTGCGGTGTCTTAGAAAGGAAATCATCTGATAAAATTTTCGATTTATTCGATGTCTGCATCGTTGAATCTTCTGGAGACGCCATTTCTTTGAAAGGGAACACGTCTTCTTGGAAGACAATATCTCAGCTAACGAAGAACCGTCCCAAGGATATCTCCATAACTCGATAACCCTTTTGTAGAGTGGGGTATCCCATGAAAATACATTGAAGAGCACGAGGATCCATTTTACTTCTATATCTCACATTTGTCACATAGCATAGACAGCCAAATACTCGAAGATGACCAATGTCTGGTCTTTTTCCGAAAAGCATTTCAAACGGTGTGCATCCTTCTAATATTCTAGTTGGCATGTGATTTATTAAATAGGCCGTCGTGACCACACAATCACCCCAAAAAGAATCGAGAATAGAGGCTTGATATTTTAGTGCGTGAGCAACCTCTAGAAGATGCCTATGTTTACATTCAACAATTCCATTTTGTTGAGGAGTGTAGGCACAAGAACTCTCGTGAAATATTCCTTGAGAGGATAGGAAAGATTGGCACTCATTTGAGAAAAACTCACTCCCATTATCAGTGCGAATTCTCTGGACAGTTTTCTCAAATTGATTTTTAATCATGGACAAGAATTTTCACAAATATGAAAAAGCCTGATTTTTGGATTGCATGAGGAATACCCAAGTGGCACGGGAATAGTCATCTACAATTGTAAGGAAGAAACGGGATCCATTGCATGTGGTGTATGATATGGACCCCAAATGTCTATGTGAATCAATGAGAATATGCTAGTGGCTCGAGATACACTAGTAGGAAATGATGCTCGTGATTGTTTTGCCAAAGGGCATATTTTACAATCAGGGCATGGAAAAATGGCGCTATGGCCTAGGCGCTTATGAGAAAGGATGTTTTTATTACCAGCAACTGCATTACAATGTATGCTTTTATTTAAAGGAGACAAATCAAAATCACTGGGAAGTTCAATCCAAAAGTATAATCCTTGTTCCACTCTACCCAAACCCATCAGTTTCCCAGTCGAAAGGTCCTGAAAGGAACAATTTTCAGAGTTGAAATTGGCTCGACAAGAATTGTCCTCACAGACTTTGGAAACAGATATACTGTTGAATTCGAATTTAGGGATATAGAGAACATTTTTAAGAATAATGCTTGGGCTAAGGTAAATAGTACCAATCTTTCGCACACTAGTAATATTCCCATTTGGAAGACGGATAGAGGTATATGGATCGGGTTTGTTGCATATATTTGAAAGTAAGTATTCATTGCAAACTATGTGGTCACTGACGCTCGAGTCAATAATCCATGCATCAACTGTAATATTAGTATTTTTGCATGATGAAGTACCTAAAAAATTTGCAGCTTTGTCAATTGTCTTTAGTTGATTGAGTGCCTTCAATATTTCTTGATACTGATCCTGAGTAATTGGTTGGTGGACGTTGTCATTTCCTTATGCTGACACCTGGTAAGCAGAAAATTCTTTCCCTTTCTTTTCTTTGTCAGTTGGCTTGCCATGCAATTTCCAACATGTTTTAATAGTATGGTGTGGATGACGGCAATATTCACAATACTTACCCTTAAATTTATAATTTTGGCCTCCCCCTTTATGTAATGACGTGGCATTATAAGGGCCGTTTGATTCAGGGCATGGGAGGATATGGGCCGTCCGATCCTCTCGCTCGCTGCTGATCTGGGCCGTCGAATCGGTGATTATTGTGGCCGTCGGATCTGCTCTAGTTGAGTTGATCTCTACCATCGACTCGGAAGGGATATGGGCCGTCGAATCCACGCCCATATTTAAGATCCCCACCATTGGATCGAAACTGATCTGGGCCATTGGATTCCCCCTTTTGATCTGGACCATTGATCCGGTCCCTTCTAGAAACCTCAGCATCTTCTTCTCCATTTCCTTTAGGGTTTCCTCCAAAACCTCTTGCTCTCTGTGGTGGCTGTTGTCCGCCATGGGACCAATTGGAAATCTGAGTAGCAAGGGCAATAGCTTTTGTTCCTTTTCCTTCTCCGACGACTGCAAGTTGTTGGCTTTCTTCTTAGACAGCCAACTGAAAAATCCTCCCGAGCATCGAAACCAAGTCCATGGCGATTGCGACCAAAAAGGTACAAAGTTATCGTTTAGGGTTAAGAGAAATCGAGTCGTTTTCTCTCTCTCTTTGATTTCTCTGTATTGTTTGAGGGTTGTCTCCGGTACTTTGAGTTGTTCTTCGGTCTCTTCAAGTTCGTTCCATAGGGCCGATAACCGATTGAAGCAAGCGGTAACCGAGAGGTTCCATTGCTTCAACTCCGAGAGGGCTTGCGTGAGAGAGAAAACCTTGACGTGATCGAGTTTTCCATACATTTCTTTAATATCTTCCCACATTTTCTTTGCATCTTCAGTCGATGGGAGCCCGGCCGCGACTTTCGGCGCAACGCAGTTTCCGATCCAAGTTCAGACTAGCTGATTGCAGTGTCGCCAGTGACGTTGCATGCGGTCGTTGGTCGGAAAAGGGACGGATCCGTCGAGGAATCCGTCTTTGTCTTTCGTGACAAGGGCTCGCCGGAATTCTCTCGCCCAGGTTGAGTAGTGGTCCAATTCGGCGAGTTGAAGGGTGATTAGCCGCAACTCTGGTCCATCAGCCGGTGAAGTGTAGAGAGGGTCGCCGGGTTCAAGACGGCCAGCGGCGGTCAGAAACGGCAGTGGCATCATTCCCGGTGGCAAGTTCAAGTAGGGATTCATTCCCAACCCGCCCGAATTCAATTCGAGTCTGTGATCCTGAGGAATCGGGTCTGGATCTCCAGTGGAGGGCTGTGGGCCGTAGTTTGCAAACTGTTGACTGGACCCGGGAGTCCATTGATTTGGCCCAGAAGCCCATGGGCCCTGGACAGGAATCCATGGCATATACGGCCATTGGATTTGAACAGGTTGAACAGAAGGAGCAGAGGAATTTTGTGCAATTTGCTGCACTTTCTCTAGAGCTTGAATGGACGAATTTTCTGGTGAGGATTGGTCTTCAACTTCATGGCTAGTTGGATTATGCATCTTAAATAAGAGACTGAATTCCAATCCGATGCACTAATTTGTTTTGTAGGATGAGAATTGCAGCAACAAACTAGAGACAAATCGGAGGCAATTCAAAAAATTTTGCGGAAGCTAGATTAAAGAACCCGCTCTGATACCATGACAAGAAATGAGAAATATCAAAAGGAAATGAAATTGTATTGTGCTGATCTGTTTGTACATGCACATGTCTACATTTATAGAGCTAAGGAAAATCATATAAAATCAATAAGATTACAAATCCTATTATATTTTTTGAATATTCTACAAATATTCTATGACTGAAGATATTCTATGAACAAATCAATCCAATCCATGATTTATGTGGTTGCAATCGGAGCACAAAATCAGATCTTCTTCCAACACAAACACCTTTTATGTCCTCTTCATCCTTGAAGTAATATTCCCTCAATTTCAAACAGGCATCTCTCATATAATGACGGCTAATTTTTTTGGCATAAGAAAGACCAGCTTTTTCTAAAGTGCTCCGGTGGTCTTTAATGAAATTCGAAAGAGTGCGGTTCACCACAAAGGGTTGAGACTGGAGACCATTCATAATAGAGCTCATTACATGAAATTTATCTAAACACAAATAGGTATCTGGCACTACAATCCATTTGGATTGTTCTTGTGTTTTGTGTGACTATAAATCATGGAAAAGAGATTGAGTGATATCTTTAATTTATTGTGAAATAAAAAGTCCTATTTTCTTTTTATCGATCATAATCTACTCTTACTCTAAAAAAAGTTTTTTCAATATTTCCACCATAATTTTCACTCTCAGACTTTTATCTTGACTCCTTAGAAGGCATAAGAGTTGAAACTCATGGTGAAACTAAATCGTTTTTTTTTTTTGATACCGAGGAATCGTCGGAAATCACCCTTTGGGGATTACACGACCCTCTAGTGCCTAGTGGCACCGTCAGGCCTTGCCGCAAGCCGCTATTTAAACGTAAACCCTAACACCAGGACTCCCCTCTTATAACATTTTAGCAATGAGAGGAAACTCATGGTGAAAGTGAGGAATTGGAATTCTCTACCTCCCCCTTCCCATGTCAGAAGAGGAAGGGTGGCTTTTAGAGGCAAACCCTAGTGATTGAATAAAAGTTTATTCAGGACCACAAAAAATATAAAAATTTATAAATTTACAATAAGGCAAAAATATATATAATGCAAATGAAAATATCAAAAAAAAAATGAAAATGAAGTCCAGCGGGCCAGCAGGTCCAGCCCACTCTTTTTAATGAATTTTCGGTCCTCCTACATCCAGCTTCCCATTTCCCTTCTTTTTCTTGAACCCATCATAAGTAAAAAGAAACAAGAAGCCCAGCCTATCTTCTCTCCTTCGCACACATGCGCGTGGCCAGCAAGGAGGAAGGAGGACATGCGAGTGACGCCACGCAAGCAAGCAGGGGGAATACTCCAGCCATCGTTAGAGGAGAGGTGGGCGAATGACCATGGAGCGTGGCAGAAAGATTCCATTCAGCTGAGGCGCAGGGAGCATGCTCGGGCAAGAGGGGTCGCATCAACCTTCGGCCACAGAAGAAAGAGAAAGCGTGAGGTACAGAAACAAAAGGAGGCAGGGCGAGCGTCTCACCGGAGTTGGTGGTCGGGGGGCAGACCGGCAGGAACAGCCGGTGTGACAGAGGCCATGTGCGCCGGTGAATAAAAGAGAGAAAAAACAGAGAGAGAGAGGGGATCCAGGAGAGAGAGCGAGAGTGAAACGGAGAGAGAGCTGGTTCTTCTTCTTGGGCTGGCTGAAAACAGAAGAGAGAAAGAGAGCGTTGGCGGAGAGCGAGCCAGAGAGAGTTGCTCAGGAGAGAGTCGGGCCGACTTGAATACAATTTGCAGCTGGACTTCTGTGTTATCCGATGCAGACATGTCATCCATAAACAAAATGACTCGAGTACATAAACAAAAATCTGGAAAACTATCGGGGACGCGAATATGCGAAAAATAAAGTAGGAAAGAAAAAGAGGGCAAGCAAGAATTTTTACGTGGAAAACCCTTCCAAAATCAAGAAGGCAAAAACCACGGTATCGCACTAGGCAATCTCTTCACTATCAGTATTAGCGTTATAAGTTCAGGATTATAAAGTTTCAACATTACAACTATAAAAAAAAATTGCCCTATTTATAACAGGAGTCTAGGGCATACATAATTAAGATGGAAATTACATGTATGCCATTAGCAGTAATATAAACTCTATTATCTGCTTTAATATCTCAGGCTGGGTGACCTACTGGAAAGTGCATACCCACAATAATATTTTTCTCTATCAGACTCCACAATTCCATCAAAAACTGCAGTATAGAACATGACTGCAAAATTCTACGATGTGGATATCTTTTTTGGTTAATTGTGAGAGATCCTTGAGCGATAATTGAGTGTCAATAGCCTCTCAATGTCCTTAAACCTTTCTCGCGTTCTCGAATTCGCGGTAAATCTGTCCGCATGAAATGTAACGGGCCATGTTCAGAATCTTATAGATCACATCTTCAAGTAATAAAATATAGTATACAAGGCTATCTTTTCTACTCAATTCGCCAATCCTTAGTGCCTTTATCTTATGCTCCATTCATTTCAGGAAAATAACTTTCAAGAAAATATTTTCCAAATTTTTCAACGTTCATTTCACGGAAATTCATTGGGAAAAACATTTTTCATAAAAAGAAAAGAATCTTCTAAAATGAGAAAATATTTTCCACTTTTCAAGTTGGGGAAAACAGTTTCCACACATACTCTCTCTTATCTCACACTCTATTAGTCCCCACTTCTTTCTCTTTTATTTTCTAAAAAATTTGAATTTCTTATTTAAAAAAAATCGAATTTTTATTATTTATATCTTAAAAAATGTGAATTTTTTATTTTTCTTTATTTTTTCTTTCTTTCTTTTTGCTTTTCTTATTTTCAGCCAATCGTAGCATGGCAAGCTTAGGTTGGTGAGTCTCTAGCTCACTAGCTAAAGGCAAGCCTTAAGCTCGCCGGCAAGTTTGGAGCTCACCTCTGAGCTTGAGGCTCATCAACTTGAGCTCACCGCTTGCCAAATTGGTGAGCATGAGCCTCTAGCTCACCAATTTGGCTAGGCCCAAGGCTGGCAAGCAAGAGCCCCTGGCTTGTCGATCTAGCAAGGCTCGAGGCCAACGAACTCAAGGCTCGTTCGATGGGCAATGGACTCCTCCATCTGGTGGATGCAGTTGAGCTTATTGCGGAGCATGTCGAGGCGCTTGTTGACAAGGCTAAGGACAGGGCCGTCGATATTGAAGGGAGGGGCGGGCGATGCCGTCGCACGTGGTGGTCCAACAAGAGGGGACAAAGAGGTTAGGGTTCTAGGGTTAGGGCGGCGGCACGGCGAATGATTCGAGTATATGAAAGAAGGAGGAGGAGGAGCACAAGACAGATTGGCGATGCTCAAGCGTCGAATGATTTGACTTGCCTTGAGTGAGGGCCTCACTGCGCCGCCAAAGGTGACGAGGCCCGCGCCTCACAGATCGGCAACACCCAAGTGTCGCCAAAAGGTGATGAGGCCCGCGCCTTGTATATTGGCCAAGCCTTGAGTTTACCGATCCGTGTCTTGATCGGTCATTGAGCAACCAGCCATCGTTAAGGCATGCGGCAATGGAGGAGGAACGAGCAGAAAGAAGAAGGAAGGAGGAAGGAAAAGGAAAGGAAAAAAATAATATTCGATTTTTTAAAATAAAAATAATTAAAAATTTAATTTTATAAAAATTGAAAATTAAAACGTTTTGGTAATTTTTTCAGAAAATCAAACCACATACCAAACAATGTATATACTTTCTCCTTCATTTTCAGATTTCAGCCAAATACTAGAAAATATCGTCATTTTCTCGAAAAATAATTTCCTGAAAAATATTTTTCAGAAATGTGATATTGTGAACAAAGCCTTGTTCCAGCTTCCTTTTACTATCGATATTGGTCTAAATAGTCTACAGATTGTATAAAAACTTCTCGATCCATCATGATAAGACATCATTTTAACCACTCAATATTTTCAATATGAAATAGATTCTTGAGAGAAACGGATGCACGTGAGCCCAATACATCTCATTTCTAAAATCTTATATGTCTCGCATCGAACTTGCTAAGATTTTTCGTGTCAAAATTAATGTCTCAAATTTGAACTGTGTATGAGATCCTTTTTGATTGGAGGATGTAGACTAATCCGTGTTACATGAGACATAAGAGAGAGACCTAATTGGACTTTGATTTTTCTTGCCTATCTTTCAAATGATTATCTTGGATTTACTTGGGCGGTGGATTGAAATAAAGAAGCGAACTTGAATAAGGAAAGATGTTGCTGACCTGTGACCCAAGGTGTTACCGATCAATGATTGGCATCCTTTGTACAGTAAAAGAATATGTACTCACACAGACATACATAGAATAGTTTGGTCGGAGGCTACGTGAGATAAAAGAAAAATAAAAGGCACGAAGCTCCGAACAGTGATTTTTGCGAAGGACCAAACTGTGGCGTTTTCTTTGTGGAAACGTAAATGCTTCGAGCAGTGAGGTAATTCTCTACGAGTCTAAATACCGTGGGGAATATTCAAGCATCCAAGTGATTATACCTCTGCAATTGATTAGTAGAATATTTATCGTTGACTCTTCCCATAAAATAGGTATTGATATTTGAATTGAACTAAGTAAATCTTTGGTTTTTTTTTTTTATTACTTCTCACTTATATTTCTAGCTATTTTTGCGTAGATTTAATTGCATGATGGTGAGCATGCTCGGGCAAGAGGGGCTGCATCAACCTTCGGCCACAGAAGAAAGTGAAAGCATGAGGTACAGAGACAAGCAAATCGAGCGTCTCATCGGAGTTGGTGGTTGGGGGGCAGACCGGCAGGAACAGCCGGTGCGACAGAGTACATATGCGCCGGTGAATAAAAGAGAGGAAAGAGAGAGAGAGAGAGAGAGAGAGAGAGAGAGAGAGAGAGAGAGATCCAGGATAGAGAACGAGAGTAAAACGGAGGGGAGAGCTGGTTCTTCTTCTTGGGCTGGGCTGAAAACAGAAGAGAGAGAGAGCATTGGCAGAGGGTGAGCCAGAGAGAGGAGGAGAAGGAGAGAGCTGCTCGGGAGAGAGTCGGACCGACTCGAATACAATTTACAGCCGGACTTCTGTGTTATCCGATGCAGACATGTTTTCCATGAACAAAACGACTCGAGTATAAAAAATCTGGGAAACTACAGTATAGAACATGACCCCAAAATTCTGCGATGTGCATATCTTTTTTTGTTAATCATGAGAGATCCTTAAGCGATAATTAAGTGTCAACAGCCTCTCAATGTCCTCAAACCTTTCTCGCCTTCTTGAATTCGCGGTAAGTTTGTCCACATGTAACGGCCCTTGTTCGGAATATTATAGATCACATCTTCAAGTAATAAAATATAGGATACAAGGCTATCTTTTCTGCTCAATCCGCCAATCCTTAGTGCCTTTTATCTTAAGCTCCATTCGTTTCACAAAAAATAATTTTTAGAAAAATGTTTTTCGAATTTTCTAACGTTCGTTTCACAGAAAATAAATTTATTAAGAAAAACATTTTCAATGAAGAAAAAAAGTCTTCTAAAATGACGAAAAATATTTTCCACTTTTCAAGTTGGGGAAAACATTTTTATTTTTAAAAAAAAATTGAATTTTTTTATTAATTATATTTTTAAAAAATTCTTTTTATATTTTTATATTTTTTATATTTTTCTTTCTTTCATTTTGCTTTTCTTCATTTTCGGCCGCTTGCCACGTGGCGAGCTCAAGTCGATGAGCCTCAAGCTCGAGCTTGGCGACCGGCCACAAGCAAGCCTTAAGCTCGTCGCCAAGCTCAAAGCTCGCCGATGAGCTCGAGGCTCGCGACTTGAGTTCACCGCTCGCCAAATCGATGAACGTGAGCCTCTAGCTTGCCGATATGGCAAATGTCACGCCCCGACTCTCGAGCTCGCAGCAACCCCTTCTCTTGGTCGATTGAAAGCGACGTCCCAAGACCCATCAACGACCATTCATTTTATCTTTGATTATACGCAAGCGGAAGACGAACCATCCCCAGACAAACATACAATCAAACAGGGATAGAGGGATGAACAACAAGAACAACAGCAACTACTCAACTATTCAATTTACTGGATTAACCAATAGATGATCGTTTTCCAAATACAAGCCCGACAAAAAGGGCCGATCCATCCTCTAAGCCAAATCAAATAGAAACTAGGCTAATCCAATTAAATAAGAAGAACCCTTAGGTTCAGCACCATCATCACTCGGACCCATCGGACTCAATCTCCGTCGGGTCGATCACTGGAGGAGCGAGGCAGGATCCTCCATTGCGGATACGCCATACTAGGGGCCTGAAAATGGTTAACCACGACGGGTTGAGATAAAATCTCAGCGAGTTCTTCCCCTAAGCCCCGGTTAGTACGCCAACTCAACCCGGGGTATCTCTCCAAAACCACCCCTCACTCAACCCACAACAGACAACAGACAACCCGCAATCAAACAACCATCAGGGTCAATCAATAAACACCATTCGGTTCGCATGCAACCTTACCCGGTATGCCATACTCTGCACGTTAAATCTCAGCACAATACACGCAATCAAGGCACATGGCCGTTAGATGACACAATTCATCAATCACATGCGAGTCGCACCACAAGCGATCTCACCTGGCTATTGCTACACCTTGCACGACTGTCAACTCATGCGTGCGTACTACAAATCATCACAACATTAAGAGCATGCGAATAATCAGAGCATCTCACACAACTTTCTCATGTCTCACATCCACACATATGCTCCGATTATTACGACCACTAGGGCCACGGCACAACCTTATGGTTGGCGGTCTGCACCGGTCGAAGACCGGCATCGTCCTCCCCCCCATGAGGCACGGCGACGTCACGGGCTCTCTCCCATCGACGGCATTCCCTATGGAACATGGGGCCCGCTCACTGCCGCAACCCCGCATCTGACCACTGTCAGGCGACCCAATGGTCACGGCACAACCCCAATGGGGATTGGCGGTCATCCGGCTCAACCAGGCTATCAACTTTAATCTGACCATGCAACACCTTAGCAAACAGTTCATTCTTGTCTTTGCTTTTGCTTGGTCGTGAATGCAACATCGCTCATGCGCTCATGCTCATGCGACATGCCATTTCAAATAACCCACGCAATATGTCATGCGGTATCACTTACCAATTCCAAAATTCAATTCAACTGGCATTCAATCAAGCATTTCATCATCAATCACGAGCATAATTAACAATTGGCACTTCAATTAATCACAACAATCAAGGGCACAACAAAATAAGACTAAAATTAGTTTCTGCATGAACAGTGCAGTGAACGATGTCGTGAAACGATGTAATTATAAACAGTGATTTTTCCGAAATTCAATTAATTAAAACATTTAATCCAGAAATTAAACAAAACATTAATTAAAACAATTAATCAATTCAATTAAATCAAACCATGCTTAATTAATCACATAAACACAATTAATACCAAATTAAGCACAATTAAGCTTAATAAGCAAAATTAAGTTAATCTAATCTTAATCAACTATCTAACCACCTATCTTAGGGATAATACAACTTAATTAAATATCCTAAACCAATCTTACCACTAATTAACCCAACCCTAAGCAAGTTTAGGGGCTAAACTCACCCGTTAAGCGGGCCGGCGACACGGACGCGGCGGCGGCGACGAACCCGACACCCGGGGACCTCTACCACGACGATCCAAGGTGGTCCCGGGGCTGGAACAACAGCAGCAAACTCGGAATACCCACTGCAACTCTGAAAAACTGACTGCACAGGAGGAAAGAAGTTGATCGGAGTTGAACGGGCTGCTTGGAGCTCCGGCGAGCGGTGGGCCAGCGACCGGCAGCACCTGGGGGTCAAGGGGGAACTGCTGGAGGTTGGGATGGGCGGTGGTTGGGTCGGAATGGGAGGAAAATGGCTGAAAAGGCGAAACTGGACAGAGCTGCCGCTCCAGTGACGGTCCGGCGAGCAGCGACTTCCGGCGGCCGTACAGGACGGCCAGCGACTCCGCTCGACGAACGTCCGATGCCATCTGAACAGTTTTCGTCTTCTGAACGCAACGACGGGTGGCACGGGCCGAGATTCCAACGGGAAGGCAATGAAAAACTCGATTTTCGGTGAAAGGTCAGAATTGAAAAACTGAAGGAAGGAAGGAAAACTAGGGAGAGAAGTGGTGCGGTTTTGGAGAAGATGAAGAGGAGAGAGAGAGTGAAGTGAAGGCTGAAGGATAAGCCTTATCAAGGCCATAAATGGTTGCCCCAACTTGCCAAACAATTGACCTCATCTTCTCTCTCTTCTTTTTGACTTTTCTTCAAAATATCCAATGGCATTTTGGTCATTTCCACCTTGCACATTTCCTAATCTGCCCTTGGGCTGAAAAATGAAGGGCGGGCCTAGGAAAAAGGCCGGAAAATGAATAGGAACGGGCTCGGGAATTTCTTGGACTCGAATCGGCTCAGGTTTAGACACCGGGCTTGGAAGGGTAAATGGTCGGTTTGGTCCAACGGGCTCACTTGCTTGCCTCGGGCCTTCCATGACGGCTGTCCCACCTTGGGCGTGAGGCCCACACTAATCTTGCCCGGCCCACGTCCTCATAGGCTCGTTTTCTTGGTCAGAAAATCCCTTTTCCAAATACTCAGCTTAACCGGCACTGTCGACTGTCTAAGAAGCATCGTCCAAAAGTCATTCTCGAACGTTCCCGAAAATTTGAAGTCCAATATTGGATTCTCGTGCCATGTCAATTTCGCCCGAATGCCATTTTGGTACTACTCAGACTGACAGGCGGCTTTGAGGATTCACGCGTAATCGACTTGTGCCAATTCACGTTCAAGACTTCTCGACACATGGACGTCCTTGACTGCATGAAATTGCGAAGGATCGATTCTTATTTCAAAGTACACGATTACCAAATATCGACATAGGGCCGTTCGCGGGTTCGATAACAATAGACGGAATCACCCGTCGTCCCATTATTTCTGTCCGCGAATCGACTTCTAGTCGTCCTTGAAATCGGCCCGCATGACTACAGGATTGTCCTTACGCAAATCTCACGGTCGAGTCGTTTTCCCAAGTCAAGTTCTTTAGTCGCACGAGTTATGTCCTCATTAGCATTTCCCCTCAAGGTCAGTATCTCAGGAGTGATCAGTTCCGAGTGAGATCAACCAACAATGCATCGATGAAATTCACGTTCATTCCTTCCTCAAAAGGGCTCGAATTTCAGGATGTTACAGCAAGGCTTGAGGCCGGCGAGCTCAAAGCTCACTTGATCGATGAGCGAGAGGCCTTGACTAGTCAATCTGGCAAGGCTCGAGACCAATGAGCTCGAGGCTCGCTTGATGGGCAATGGACTACTCCATCTAGTGGATGCGGTTGAGCTTCTTGTGGAGAGCACGGAGGTGCTTGTTGACGAGGCTAAGGACAGGGATGTCGGCGTCAGAGGGAGGGGCAAGCAATGCCATCGTGCGTAGTGGTTCAATGAGAGAGGGGACGAGGAGGTTAAGGTTCTAGGTTTAGGGTGGCAACAATGGTGCGTAGTGCCTGAGAGCGACGGATGATTTGGGTGTATTAGAGGCCCAAGCATTGGATGATTAGATTGGCCTCGAGCGAGCTCGAGCTTCGCCAGATTGGTGATGCCTAAGCATTGCCAAAGGTGGCGAGGCCCGCAACTCACAGATTGGCAATGCTTGAGTGTTGCCAGGAGGCAACGAGACCCGCGCCTTGCAAATCGGTCAAGCCTTGAGCTCGTCAATCCATGTATTGGTCAATCGTCAAGCGCCGGCCATCACCAAGGCACACGACGAGAGGAGGAGGAAGGCGCGAACGAAGAATGAAGAAGGAGGAAGCTACGAAGGAAGGAGCGGGAAGAAGAAGGATGGAGGAAGGAAAAGAAAAATAAAATAATAAAATAATTTTTATTTTTATAAAATTAAATTATTTTGGTAATTTTTTCAGAAAATCAAATCAGATACCAAATAGTGGAAAATATTTTCTACTTCATTTTCAGATTTCAGTCAAATATAAAAAAATATCATCATTTTCTAGAAAAATATTTTCTAAAAACATGATATTGCGAACGGAGCCTTATTCTAGCTTCCTTTTGTAGTCAATATTGGTCTAAATAGTCTATAGATTGTATAAAAACTTCTCGATCTATCATGATGAGACATCATTTAAACCACTCAATATTTTCAATGTGAAATATATTCTTGAGTGCATCGGATGCACGTGAGCCCAATACATGTCATTCTAAAATCTTTTATGTCTCGCATCAAGCTTGCTAAGATTTTTCGTGTTAAAATTAATGTCTTGAGTTTGAACTGTGTATGAGATCCTTTTTTATTGGAGGATGTAGACTGATCCTGTATTACATGTGACCTAAGAGAAAGAGTCCTAATTGGACTTGAATTTTTCTTGCCGATCTTTCAAATGATAATCTTGGATTTACTTGGGTGGTTGATTCAAATGATGAAGCGAACTTGAATAAGGAAAGATGTTGCTGACCTGTGACCCAAGGAGTTACCGATCAATGATTGACATACTTTGTACAGTAAAAGAATAGTACACACACAGACATACATAGAATAGTATGGTCGGAGAATACGTGAGATAAAAGAAAAATAAAAGGACGCACGATAGGTGACTTCTTTAAGCCACGAAGCTCCGAACAGTGATTTTTGCGAAGGACCAAATTGAAGCGACGCAAACCACAAAGTCGTCGCCTCGCCCTATTGATCTATACGCATTTCCTTCATCCCTACAAGTCGAGTCCATAAAGCCTCCACCTCGTTATCATCGTCGCAACCGAGTGAACTCAGTTAGGAAAGGAAGAATTTTCGAAGGCATCATCGTCATCATGAGTGCTACATCCGAGCTCGTGTTCATCCCATGTCCAGGCGCCGGCCACCTGGTGTCGATGGTGGAGGTGGCCAAGCTCCTCGCCGACCGCGACGATCGGCTCTTCATCACCGTCCTCATCATGAAGTTCCCCTTCGACTCCGAGATTGATCCCACATAGAGTCGCTCACCGCCTCCATCACTGCCCGCATCCGCTTCGTCCTCATCCCTAGGCGAAGCTACTCCCCAAGAACGTCTAACCTGGCCTTCATCCATCACTTCATGGAGAGCCACAAGGCCGATGTCCGAGAGGCACTGAGCTCTCTGCCCGCAGCTCGCCACGGCTGACCAGGCTCGTCATTGACATGTTTTGCACCCCGATGATCGATGTGGCCATTGAGTTCGGCGTCCCTTCCTACATGTTCTTCACATCAGGCGTGGCGTTCCTCGGAGTCATGCTGCACCTCCAGTCTCTCGGAGACGAGCAACACATGGACCTGACTAGGCTCAAGGGCTCCGACGTCGAGCTGGACTTCCCATGCTTTGCTAACCCGCTTCCCGCCGCCAAGTTCTTGCCCTTGAAAGCGTTAAGGGAAGAAGAGGGCCAGATATTCTTGGACCTCGCCCTGAGGTATAGGGAAACCAAGGGAATTTTGGTAAATACATTCGCTGAGCTGGAACCACGCGCGGTGGAGGCCCTGGCGAGCCTTGGAGCACCCACGGTGTACCCCGTGGGCCCCATGCTGAACATCAAGGTTGAGAGCAAAAAGGGTTTCGAGATCCTGGACTGGCTCGATCAGCAACCAGATGCGTCGGTGGTGTTCCTGTGCTTCGGGAGCAAAGGGTACTTCGACGAGCACCAGGCAAAAGAGATTGCCCAGGCGTTGGAGCGGAGCGGGTACCGCTTCCTGTGGTCCCTACGACAGCCACCGGCGAAGGGCAAGCTGGAAGCCCCCCGTGACTACGCAGATCCCGCAGAGGTCCTGCCCGAGGGGTTCCTCAATAGGACGGCCGGGGTCGGGAGAGTGATCGGGTGGGCCCCGCAGGTCGCAGTCCTGGCCCACCCGTCCATAGGAGGGTTCGTGTCGCACTGCGGGTGGAACTCCTGTAATATTAATATGTGATCCCACATTTTGGGGTATAGTTTTTACATAAAACTTACCATTAATATTGACCCACATTTTTATTTTTGACGAGCGGTTATTCCACATGCGATTTTTTCCACGCTTCGTACCTTTTCGTGACAACTGCCCATTCAGTAACAATCTTGATGGAAGATGGTTTATAAGAACGAACGTTCAATTTTGAAGGGCGATTACAAGGTCTAACACAAACCCTCTCATTTGGAATACACCATCAGTACGCAAGGGGATTGGGTTAGTAGAGTGCGCCCTAATTGCGGTCGGATTGCCGTGAAGTTCCCGTAGATTTCCGACGAACGCAAACTTGAACAATGGCTGGAGGTTAGATTTATTTTGATCCTGTTTCCGCATAAAACTCTATTGTGCTTGAATTTTGTTCATCAAGCATGAGAAGAACATTTTGTTTGATAATCTTACATTTGGTATCAGAGCGTGTTAGTGCCTCTGCCTTGTTTTTACGAATTTTTGGGTGCATTTTGCCGGAATTAAATGAATAGTAAATCGGAATTGGGGTCAAGAGAGAAATTTGTCGTTTCCGGAGAAATTCCGGCGACCCATCACCCAACTTCGGACCAGTACGGTCGCGCCGCCATGGGGTAGAATGCCTGTAAGTTTTCCGGCATATCGGTGACCGCCGGAGGCTAATTGCACGGCGGAAGTCACGATGGCTAAGAGTTTGCATAAAGGGAATTTTGCTTGATTCAGACCAATTTCTAGATCATTTTCGCTGATGTTTGGGTCTATGTGGTCGCACCGATGTGTTCTCCAACACCCACTAGTTATTTTTTTTCTAAAATCGGCTGCCGAAGGAGACCCATTCGTCGAAAGTGCAGCGGAGACGGCGAAAAAAACCGACCGGAAATCGGTCGTCCGCGCGAAGGCCGCTGGCGCGTGGGAACCACGCGCCCGCAACTGCCCCCGCGCATGCATCTCACGTGCCCGCGCGGTGAAGAAGGCGCGTGAGCGCCACGCGCCCGCGCAAGGGCAGGCGCGTGCGCTGCACGCGTCCTGGCCGCGGACCCACCAATGTTTTACTGTTTTGACCTTTTGTTGAAATTACAATTTTGCCCCTTGCCGATTGAATTTACAGTTCTGTCCTTGGGCGAATGAATTTATTTATTTATTTATTTTTCCACTGATTAATGTATTTACTGTTCTGCCCTTGTGGTATTAAATTACCATTCTGCCCTTGATGCATTTTGTGAGTATTTTATGTATGAAACTAAAATGTCTAGTGATCCATATATTTTTAATTAATTAGAGAGTAGCCACAGCATCTTTAAATAGTTGAAATATATATTAAGAGTTTTGGATCACATTTGGAAATGGACATTGATTGTAATTAATCTTATTAATATGATGAATTTTATCCCATAGGAATTTTCATTATATTAATATGATTAATTAGGTTGAAATATCATATTATTTTTCTTAATTTACCCACGGGGATTAAGGAAAGGAATATAATATGATAGTTTCTTCATAAAGTTATTATGAATCTATTTAAATTAAAAACTTAGCCCCCGGGTAGTTTTTATGTTATGTGATTCATATTTTGTGCCATGTTTTTACATTGGTAAAGCATGATTTATGTAAATTTTACCTCATATTTTGTGACATAAGCATGATTATTTGATATGCAGTTTTGCAACTGTGAATTTCTCTGAATTTAAGTGTGATGTTCCCATGCTGAATGGTGAAAACTATAAAGTTTGGAAGGAGTTAATTCTTCTTCAATTGGGGTGCATGGACATTGACTATGCTATAAGGAAAGACGAACCACCTACTCCTACTGATACGAGCATTGCAGCTGAGAAAGCCCTTTATGAACAATGGGAGCGGTCCAACCGCCTTAGTGTGATGTTCATAAGGGCAAGATTGTCTCCAAGTATCCGTGGTTCGGTTGCTCAGCATAGCAATGCTAAGGCTTTATTGGGAGCCATTGATGCGCAGTTTGAGAGTTCTGAAAAGGCGCATGCTATGACCCTAATTATGAAGTTTTCATCTATGAAACTCACTAGTGTTAGAGGTGTGCGTGAGCACATCATGAAGATGAGGGATATTGCAGCTCAATTGAAGAACCTTGAGGTTGAGATATCTGAGTCTTTTCTTGTGTACTACATCCTGAACACTCTTCCACAGCAATATGCACCTTTCAAGATCTCTTATAACACACATAAGAATAAATAGTCAATTAATGAACTTATGACCATGTGTGTTCAAGAGGAAGAAAGGCTGATTATGGAATCGGGAGAAAGTGTTCATTTGGCAATACAAGGAAAGAATAAGGGTCATGGCAAGAATAAGGGAAAAGGTAAAATACCTCCCCTAGCTGACATTAAGAAAGAATCCAAATGTTTCTTCTGTAGAAAGAAGGGGCATATAAAGAAGGATTGCATCAGATTTCAAGCCTGGCTCGAGAAGAAAGGTAATCCAATCTCTTGTGTTTGTTATGAATCTAATATGGCTGATGTGAGTCACAACACTTGGTGGATTGATTCTGGTTCTACAATCCATATTTCGAATTCCTTGCAGGGTTTTCAAAACCATAGGAAGCCAGTGGGAAGTGAACAATGCATCTATTCGGGAAACAAGATGCGTTCGCATGTAGAAGCTATTGGGACATGCAGTTTAGTTCTCAATAGTGGCTTTGTTTTGAATTTGGAAAGGACCTTTTATGTACCTGGTTTCTCTAGAAACTTAATTTCAGTTTCAAGACTTGTACCTTTGGGTTACTCTTTTCACTTTTCAGATTCAAACTTCAGTTTGCTGTTTAAATCTGAAATTGTTGGGAGTGGTACTTTGTCTGATGGTCTTTTTTTAATTAATTTGCAAGACAATGCCTATTATGATGCGATGCATGTTCATGATAATGCTGGTATAAAACGATGTGTTGTGAATGAAGATTCCTCTATGTTGTGGCATCGGAGATTGGGACATATCTCCATAGAAAGAATTAATCAATTAGTAAATGATGGAGTACTTAGTACTTTGGATTTTACTGATTTTGACACTTGTGTGGACTGCATAAAGGGAAAGCAGACCAACAAGACAAAGAAAGGTACCAATAGGAGTACAGACATATTAGAAATCATACATACGGATATTTGTAGTCTGGATATGGACTCGTATAGTCAGAAATACTTCATCTCATTCATTGATGATTACTCACGTTACATATATCTCTACTTGCTTCATAATAAAAATGAAGCATTAGATGCCTTTAAAGTATTTAAGGCGGAAGTAGAGAAATAATGCGGTAAGCAAATTAAGATCGTGAGGTCAAATAGAGGTGGAGAATTCTATGGTAGATACACTGAGGATGGACAAGCACCTGGTCCATTTGCGAAGTTTCTTCAAGAGAATGGGATAGTTGCCCAATACACTATGCCTGGTTCTCCGAACCAAAATGGACATAGTGCGAAGTATGCTTAGTAGCTCTAAACTTCCTAAATCCTTGTGGACTGAAACTCTTAAGACGACAGTGTACATATTGAACCGAGTTCCAACCAAGGCTGTTACAAAGACACCTTTTGAGTTATTCAAGGGTTGGAAGCCGAGTTTGAGACATGTACGCGTTTGGGGATGCCCGTCTGAAGTGAGAGTTTATAATCCACAAGAAAAGAAGTTAGACCCAAGGATTGTAAGTGGATATTTTATTGGATATGCCGAAAAGTCCAAGGGATACAGGTTCTATTGTCCATCTCACACTATTAGGATTGTGGAATCAAGAAATGCTAAGTTTCTTGAAAATGACTTGATTAGTGGGAGCAATCATTTGAAGGAACTTTTTCCTAAAAAGGATCATTCAGATACCCAATCTCCCACCTCAAGTATTAAGTTGGTTATTATTCATAATGCCCCTACAGTTCAACCGGCTATTGAACAACAAACCATTGAAGTTCCACAACCTGCTGATATTGATCCAGTAGATCTTGTTGTTCAGCAAGTACCAGAAACTGTTGAACAACCAGTTGATACAACATTAAGAAGATCTACTAGAATGAGGAAAGCAGCAGTTCCTAGTGATTATATTGTGTATCTACAAGAATCTGACTATAATATTGAAGCTGAGAATGACCTTAAAACGTTTTCACAAGCCATGAGTACTGATGAATCCAATTTGTGGTACAATGCCATGAAGGAAGAAATGAGTTCTATGGCATCAAATGAAATATGGGATTTAGTTGAGTTGCCTGATGGTGCAAAGGCCATTGGTTGTAAATGGGTCTTCAAAACTAAGAAAGACTCATTAGGCAACATCGAGAGATACAAAGCTAGACTTGTTGCCAAAGGATTCACTCAAAAGGAAGGAATCGACTACACGAAGACATTTTCTCCTGTATCTAAGAAAGATTCTCTTCGTATTATTTTGGCATTGGTCGCCCATTTTGATATGGAATTACATCAAATGGATGTGAAAATGGCATTCCTCAATGGGGAACCAGAGGAGGAGGTGTACATGAAACAACCTGAAGGATTCCCCTCTAGTAAAGGTGAGCATTTGGTGTGCAAGCTTAAGAAGTCTATATATGGCTTGAAACAAGCATCCCGCCAATGGTACTTAAGGTTCCATGATGTGATTTCTTCATTCGGTTTTGTAGAAAATGTCATGGGTCAATGCATATACCAGAAGGTTAGTGGGAGCAAAATTTGTTTTCTTGTGCTATATGTGGATGATATTTTACTTGCGACCAATGATAAGGGGTTGCTACATGAGGTGAAACAATTTCTTTCTAAGAGTTTTGATATGAAAGATATGGGTGATGCATCTTATGTCATTGGCATTAAGATCCATAGAGATAGACCTCAAGGAATTTTAGGACTATCTCAAGAAACCTATATCAATAAGGTCTTAGAGAGATTTCGGATGAAAGATTGTTCACCAAGTATAGCACTCATTGTGAAGGGTGATAGGTTCAATTTGAACCAGTGTCCGAAGAATGATCTAGAAAGGGAACAAATGAAAAACATTCCATATGCTTCTGCTGTCGGAAGCCTGATGTATGCTCAGGTTTGCACTCGACCTGACATTGCTTTTGCTATCGGAACGTTGGGAAGATATCAAAGTAACCGGGTATGGACCACTTTGGAAAGCTGCAAAGAAAGTCATGAGATACCTTCAAGGTACCAAAGGTCACATGCTTATGTATAGACGGACTGACAACTTGGAAGTAGTTGGTTATTCGGATGCGGACTTTGCTGGTTGCGTTGATTCTCGAAAATCAACATCTGGATACATTTTTATGTTAGCTGGCGATGCCGTGTCATGGAGAAGTGCGAAGCAGACTTTGACTGCTACTTCCACTATGGAGACTGAGTTCATTTCTTGTTTTGAGGCTACCTCGCATGGTGTATGGTTAAAGAGTTTCATTTCTGGGCTTAGAATTGTTGATTCTATTTCTAGGTCATTAAGAATATATTGTGACAATTCAGCTGCGGTTTTTATAGCTAAAAATGCCAAAAGTGGCAGTCGAAGTAAGCATATCGACATAAAGTATTTAGCCATAAGGGAACGTGTTAAGGAGAATAAAGTGATCATTGAGCACGTTCGCACTGAATTGATGATAGCTGATCCTTTGACTAAAGGCATGCCACCAATGAAATATAAGGATCATGTAGCTAGTATGGGACTAGGTCCCATTATGTAATATATCGTCATGTGAACGATCTTTATTGTATGAAACTCTTATTCAGTTGTAATGTTATTCTCAACTTTTGGTGTACACATTCAGTTCTTTATGAGAATAACAACTATCCTTGGTTTTGGAATAAACATAGGGTTTATTCATTAAGATGTGTTGTCACATATGGGCTAATATAAAAGGAATAAGATGCATTGTGATACATGGAAGATATTACTCGCTTTAAGAGGACATGTCGCCATGATTCATGCGTTTTGTTTCTTTTCTTAAGCATAAAGTTTCGTGGATTGGTTGGATAATTCGTTCATGAAAATGTTGGGATCAAGTGGGAGAATGTAATATTAATATGTGATCCCACATTTTGGGGTATAGTTTTTACATAAAACTTACCATTAATATTGACCCACATTTTTATTTTTGACGAGCGGTTATTCCACGTGCGGTTTTTTCCACGCTTCGTACCTTTTCGTGACAACTGCCCATTCAGTAAACGTCTTGATGGAAGATGGTTTATAAGGACGAACGTTCAATTTTGAAGGGCGATTACAAGGTCTAACACAAACCCTCTCATTTGGAATACACCATCAGCACGCGAGGGGATTGGGTTAGTAGAGTGCGCCCTAATTGCGGTCGGATTGCCGTGAAGTTCCCGTAGATTTCCGACGAACGCAAACTTGAACAATGACTGGAGGTTAGATTTATTTTGATCCTGTTTCCGCATAAAACTCTATTGTGCTTGAATTTTGTTCATCAAGCATGAGAAGAACATTTTGTTTGATAATCTTACAACTCCACCCTAGAAAGCATATGGTTGGGCGTGCCAATCGCCGCGTGGCCTCAGTATGCAGAGCAACAGTTCAACGCATTTCAGCTGGTGGTGGAGCTCGGCCTCGCGGTAGAGATAAAGATGGATTATCGGAGAGACCTTGTCAAAGATAGTGACGGTATCGTGACAGCGGACGAGATAGAGGGAGGAATAAGGAAGTTAATGGAGGGCGAGGAGGCCGGGGAGAAGAGGAAGAAGGTGAAGGAGATAAGCGAGAAGAGCAGGAAGGCTTTGACGGAAGGCGGCTCTTCTAACTTGTCCTTGGCTCACTTCATTGAGGATGTCTGCAGTCGATGAGCCTTCATTTAGGGTTTGTGTGGCTAAAATTCATGTTTGATTATTCTACCGTCTTTGTGGCTATATTCCATGTTTGATTTTCGTCGACCCGCGGTGTGTTTTATGTGGAACCAGTCGATTTGGGTTTGGCCCACGAGCTGTAATCTGCAAAGGTAACGATAAATATAGAAAGTGGTCAAAAGGACATCATTGGTAATATTCCATAATTGGTAGATTTTCGTGCTGTTGCGCCTTCTTGATCTCCGAGTATGAATGAATTTCATTTTGCTCTCGCTTTCCCCTCCCGAGGTTTGTTGTCCTTCTCCTCCCTTGCGTCCGTTGCTCTTCTCATTGCTGCTTCTGAAAGTTAGGGCCCTCTTGTTCTTGCTTGGCGTGTGATGGCGAGGATGAGTGAATGAAGAATTTCGGAGTAGCAAATTTAGCGAAATTGAACTTTAGTCGGAAATGTAAAATTTGACTTGAACCCATTGGGAACGAAAAGGACCCGCATATTCATGGACGGAGGAGAATGCTGTAAGGCGTACTAATCGCTCCCTCCATGCCCATCAGACGAAACGGTTTCACGAGGCAGGCTGCATCGAATGGTTGATAGAGCGAATCCCATAATGGAACACAAAACTAAAGGCAAAATCTAACATGCTCGAGTTTAAGGACATGAGGTTTGAGAGTGCACAAATAATTTGAAGAACATAATCTCTCTTGACATGACTCAATATACGTAGAGGACAATGGTTGTTACTTCCCGATTGTTATATTCACAAAAAGGAACATCAATCTTGATATACAAGTTCAATATATGTAGTGATGCGACGGAATTAAGAGCATTTTCCCACGTGTTCTTTACATTAAGATCGAGGAGGGATGATCGTGTAGCTTCGATCAAAGTGGTGGACTTGATTTACCCACGCATGGCAAGATCGTGACTTGGGGACCAAGAGATTTCTTTCAATCCTCGATTGATTTTCCTTATAGTGATGCAGACATCTCGTGATCCATCACATCAAGTAAACTTAATATTTAGTATAAAGACGAAGGTAGTGACGTTTGAAAATTCAACCTCTTTAAATTCAGAATAGCTGTTGAAATTATCAAACAACTATCTTAACTATTTTTACATGACAATTCTTCACTGTGTTGCAAAATTTGAATTTGCCTTCGAGTGAAAATTTAATAGAAGTTCAGTCGAAAATTGCTGTTCAATTAATTTATGACGCTAAAAACGTTTGCAGATAACTTCAATTTTAAATTTTACCGTAAGTTAGAGAAAAACGAATATTGGAATAGCAAAAATAATGTCTTTCAATCTACTTATATATGTAGATATAGTAATTTGAAAGGCTAATGCCTTTTATTCTTACTTGGACAAATGACGTGGCAATTGTACCAAGCTAAATAATAAGATAAAGACTTAGAATTCAAAGAATTTCACTATATAGTGAAAATAAGAAGTAATTAAAGTCGATCTACATGCTTACTTTAAGCATAAGAACAAGTTACAATATTGCACTTAGAATGGAAGTGTCAGCTATTCGGTGAAATTAGAGGGATTATGCACAAATTTGACGGTTCTCTCATTTAATCTATACAATTGTAATTCAGAAAAAAATAGACAATTTGAAACTTAAAAATAGCAAAAACGTTATCTAAAAAATAACATAAATCAATTAGTATATAACGAAAAGAAGAGCAATTGTGACATTCTGGATTTTCGGACCAGTGGCGGATTTTATGAGTGCGTAGTTATCAATGCACTGCTAGTCGGTCTCGCTCTGAACTAATTACTCACGAGCAACTAATCGAAGGGGAGAAGCTACTAAAGACTTCACGAACACGCGATTCTTGAAAAAGCCACCTATTAGTCTGAGACACACTGGAGTTGCGATTGATTGACTTGGCAACAATTTCTATCCAAATTCGGATATCGGACTTTTCGGACGTCGGGATTAATTATTAGACTTTGGCCTCATTATTTTCCAATTTTTCGGGTTCTCGGAAACGTTGAGCATAGGGCCACCGAGACGAATTCGGACCCAAGACCCTGCCTTTTTCCCTTCTCTCTCCCATTTGTGCGTGCCCCTCTCTCTTCTCTTTCTCTCTCCTCTTTCCCTCCCTTTCTTCCCATTCTGACTACCCCTACCCCTCTTTCTCTCTACGTTTTCCTTCTCTGCTGCCTACACCCCTGTCCCCGACCTACTGTCCTTCTTTCCCTCCCCTCCTTTGACTTTTCAAACTTTCTTTCTCTCTCTCTCTCCCCCTCTACTGTTGCGTCGACCTCTCTCTCCCCTCCTTCTCTTTTGCTGCTGCTTCTTCTTTGGTCTTCCATTTGGCCGGACAACCGAGCCATCGCTGCTGAGTCGCCGCCTCCTTAACCACCACCGCAGCTCTGCCACCACCCCTGCTTGCCGCCGGACCACCTGCTGGTCGCTTGTCCGCCGTGAGCCGACCAGAATAGCCCGAAACTGAGCCACCTAGCCACTGCCACTGCTTCCCCCTCCCTTCTCCGACTTCCTCCGTTTCTCAAGTTTCCTGCGTCGGGCTGCACCGCCGCTGCCCACCGGTCGCCCCCTCCTCTCCTTGCTGTCCAGTCGCACCAGTCGGCACTGGAAGTCGCCGCTCGGACCGAAGCGGCCACCCGTCCTCCTTCCTCTGGTTCTAGTTTGACCCGAGCAGCCGCCACCGTCGGCCAACCACCGCCAAACCACCTTGCCACCATTCGATCCTCCCTCACCACCATCCGATCACCCTCTTAGCCGTCCCTGCCGCTGGAACACCGCTGAGCCCCTCCCTCTCAGTTTTGTTTTCCCGTCACTGTCGCGGTCCCTCTCTCGGGTTTTGGGCAGAACCGCAACCAGCAGCCTTGCTGCCTCTTGCAGCCACCAAATCTGGTCGCCGGACTCCCCTCTGGTCGCCGAAGCCGCTGGTCGCCGTCCAGACATCGCTGGACAGCCCACCAGTCGGCCCCGTGCCGCCTCTATCACGACCCAACTCTCGAGTCCACGACAACCCCTGTTCTCTTGCAGTCAATTGATTTGCGACTTCTCAGGATCCGTCGTCGACCGTTATTATTATCTTTTAATTAAACGCATGCGGAAGCAAGTCACAATCCTCAGTCAATTACAAAGTAGGGATAGCAGGAAAAACCCAACAATAACACATTCCCAGGTGCTGCTTTGTTTATCTAATGATTAACCCTACGAAGTTTACAAGTACAAGCCCTTATCACGGGCATCTTCCTATCGAGCCAATGAAACCAACAAGCCGGGGTTAATCTACTCCCTTCAAAAACGGCCACGAGCCGTAACACGCGTCGATCCTCCATCCTACGGACCTGAAAATGGTTATTCAATAACCAGTGAGATAAAATCTCAGTAAGTCAAAATCCTAAGCCTCGGTTAGGAGACCTACTCGCCTCGAGTGCACCCTGACGTGCAATGTCTCTATCGCCAACAATTCAACAACATAATAACACCAAATCGACCATTAACAGACGCACGATTAGACCAAGGCTCATATGCAATTATTAACAGTTAACAATTGCAATCACAGGCATCCTTACCTCGCTTTTGCCACACGCTACCTGTATGATACAGTTTATCATATGTCCACCTCAATGCAACAAGTATATCAAATAATCAGAACACCTCTCAAGTTGTCTCACCATGCACTTGCTCGTTTTCCATTTATTAACACCTTTGGGGGAATTTCCTTTCAACACACAAGTTGGTAGTCAACCGGCCTAACCGAGCATCGTCCCACTGCATTGGGCACGGCTACGTTTGGCGCCCAGACGGCATTCACAAGGAGCATAGGTCCGGCCTCTACCGCGACTCGCATCTGGACCCCGCCTGGGCATTCCGATAATACGGACTTCGTCAACCACAGATCTCCCATTGGGTGACGGGCTCTTACGTGACCACGCAAGCACACCAATTAATCATGCTCATTTTATTATCTTTCAAGACAGCCAATGCAGACATGATTCGTGCTTGTACATATTAATTCATCGCAATCTCATGTAATGCGATAATATTTCACACGTGGTCACGCGAATACAAATGCCTTTCACACGTAATCATATGAATATGCTGAATATATCAACCCTAATTCACAATCGCAGTTCACGAATTTACTCCACCGAGTACATATTAAACAATAGCATCAAGGGCAGCATATATATATATATATATATATATATATATATATATATGTATTCGATATATAATCCACGTGAGGAAAGTACGAACAATCATCCACCGAAATTAATCGATATTAGCACAATTAATTAATAATGTACTTTCCAAAATTAATACTTTACTCCAAAAATATTCCATTAATAATTATCCCATAATCAATAATTAACATCCAAGAATTAATCAATCATCCACAACTAATTAATTAATTAATCTCCAAAAATAATTAATTAATTATTACCCAAAAATAATAACCACCAATTTCGAAATTATTAATAAATTAATTAATTCCGAAAATAATAAATAGTAATTCGAAATTAATAAATAATTATTATTTTATTCCAAAAAAATAATAATATTTATTAATATTAACCATGGTTATTATACTAACCCAACTACGGTTAATTAACCCGACCACAATTAATTAACCCAACCAAGATTACTTTAATCTAACCGCAGTTAATTTATTCTAACCACGATTAACACTTAACAAGCTTACTCAATAATAATCAAACACTAATCATCAACATTAACCATGCTTAACATTAAACTAATCACCCATAATCGAGTTTAGCACCCTAAGCGAGGTTTAGAAAATCAACTCATGAGTTAGTCGATTCCGACGACACGGGCGCGACGACGGCGACGAGGACAACGAGCGGCTCGCTCGGGGACAATGACGGGCGACAATCGGCGGCTGTTTTGTGCTGAACAGCAGCCGAACAGCAGCCCGCGATCTTTGGGCCGGGCGGCTGGCTGTGTCCCGGACAGCGGCCAGCAGCAACCAGCAGCAACGATAGCAACTTCCAGCAGCAGAAACAGCAAGAAACAGCAACGGACAACAACAAACAACAAGTAGAAACAGCAAGAACAGCAGCAAACTCGGACAGAGGAGGAGGAAGAACGGTGCAGGTGAGCGCGGCTGGTTCGGCTCAAGGCCGGCGAACGGCGACTCACCGGCGACCGGCGGCGAGTTGGCGGGGCGGTGGTGCTGCGGTGGTGATTGGTGGTAGCAGCAAAAACGCAGCGGCGGCGGCAAGCCGGCGTTGGCCGAGAAAAGAAGAAGAAGAAAGGAAGAAGAAGAAATTGCTGGGAACGGGGAGGGCGTCGAACGTGCTACGCAAGAGAGAGAGAGACCCACATGGGTTTCAGGTGAGAGGAGAGAGGAAAGAGAAAAAGAAGAAAGAGACAAGAGAGAAGACTAGTCAAAAGGGGGAAAAGATGAGAAAAGATGGGCAAGTGGGGGAGCTGCCGCAGAAAGGGGAAACGTGAGGGGGAACAGAGAGAAAAGGGGGAGGGAGAAAGGGAAACGTGCAGAGGAAGGAGGGGAGCCAACGTGGGGAGAAAGAAAAGGAAAAAGAAAAAGAAACTAGAATAGGACAAAACCTAAACAAGCTTCTAAAAAGGGCAATTTGGTCTTTTTGCCCCTGAAGCACAAACCCCAAATATTTGGCTCCAAAACTCGGCCCGTTGAATCCTTTTCCAATATTTCGGGCTTACCGATAAATCCGAGGATCAATGAGACAACATCCAATATTTTAGTCTTGACATCCTTAAAAGTTCGATACCCGATACCGGATTGAAATTTGTGGTTAACATCGATCAATCGCGACTTTAGTACGACCTAACTTTCGAGCAGCGTTTAGGGGTTCTCGCGTGTTTGACCCGTGGTTGATAGCTTTTCAATCAACGATCGTGTATTCAAATCAGGGCGATCCACGAGAGGTTAATTGCTCACACTGAGTACGGGGCCAAAAGGAAATCGGTTTAACGTTGTTCGTAATTAATATCGAAGTCGTACGAAATCACCTGCAATTCGACCTCGTATTTTTGCCAAATCGATTTATTTCCGTTCGCTAACTGGCCTACAACAGTGTAGTATTATTCCTCTTTGATCCTTATAGTCGAGCGGCCTATCCCTGATTAAATTCACTAGTCGTACGCGTATCGATCCTTAATTGCCTTGCCGAATAGTTAGTTAACTCATGAGGGATCAATTCAGAGTAAATGTAACTAATAGTGCATTGATAAAATAACCATTTCATCTATCCTAGAATGGGTCAAAATTCAGGATGTTACAGCCTCAACCCCGGTCCCCTCCGTTTCTTGGCTTTTCATCGCGCGGACAGCGGGCCTCCAGCCAAGATCCGGCTGCCGCGTCATCCATCCTGACACCTCGGAGGCACCCGTGTGACAGCCTCGTCGTCCCCATCGCAACCACGCCTTCGCCGTCGTTAAACGGTAAGTTTCGGCTCTAACCCTTGATTAGTGTATTAATCGTGTTTAGGGTTAATTTAGTTAGGTTAGTCAGGATTAGGTGGTTAGTTATGGTTATTTTGGCTAATCAGGGTTAGTGGGGGTTAATTAGAGACTATTGGTAATTTTAGTTAATTATGTGTTTATTTCATTATTTATATTTTTTTATTCTGAAATTAATATAATGTTGTTTTATTATTATTTTGATAAATTCCATTGTTGGTAATTGTTGTGCTTAGTGATGGTTGATTAGGATAATTCCCCGTGTTTTGATTAATTACTTTCCAATAAGTAATTGTGGTAATTAGTGATTTACGGGAATTATCGATCGTCACATTATTGCGAGACGAATATTGTCTGAGGCAATAATTGACTGATTTACCGATTGCTTGTTTATGCCTTATTGATTGAAACACGTATATTCCGGGAATTATATGGTATTTCCTTATGAAATTGGTTGATTATTGAATTATCGCAATGTGACAATTCATGGATAATATGTGGAATACTTACTGCTTCGTATGTGGACATCATGCATGTCTTCTGTGGATTATGACGTGTGGTTATGAGTCCACTTGTGCCCTGAGGCGTGTGTAACGCGGGGTGGAGGGCAGCCCTGATGCGTGTTTACACGGGGAAAAAGTAGAGCCCTGAGGTGTGTTTACAAGGGGAGGCAGAGGAGATCGTGCCCTAAGACATGTTTACACGGGGAAAAGGTAGAGCCTTGAGGTGTGTTTACACTGGGAGGCAGAGGAGATCATGCCTTGATGCGTGTTTACGCGGGGAAAAGGTAGAGCCCTGAGGTGTGTTTACACGGGGAGGTGCATAATTGGAACATGTCTGAATGTTGGGTGCATGAGATGCACGTGTTGTGTTCTGATTATGTGGTAGCCTACACACGTGTTTTGTACCGTGCATGGTATGTGAATCGATTTGATTTATTAGTTGCCCTCATGAGGAATGTACCTGCTAGGTACATGATGCTTGGTTATATCCGGTAGATCGCCAACCTTCGAGTTGTGCTGTGGCCTGAAGGGCCTGAAGGGTCGTAACCATTTTCAGGTCCGTTGGATGAAGAATCGGCACGTGTTGCAATTCATGGCTTCGGTTGAAAGAAGTAGATTAACCCTGACCTTGTTGGGGTCATTGGCTCAATAGGGAGATGCCCGTGGTAATGGCTTGTACTTGTAAACTTCCTATGGTTAATCATTAGATAAATAAAGCAGCACTGTTGATGGTGTTTTTTGATTGACTTTCTTAACTATCCTGATTATTATATGGTACGGGGATTATTTATTGATTCCGCATCTGTTTAATGGAAAGATAAAAATAATGGGCAGCGACGCGTCCTAGGATGTCACATTCAAATGACCGTAAGTGGAAATAAAAGGGGATTGTCGCGTGCTCGAGGTCTAGGGCGTGACATCCCCGTCGGACATGATATCAAAGCCTGGTCAATACCTGGAATGAAAAGGTGCGATGGGTTTTGGGATAATTAGTTAGGAAAGCACCCCGTGCTTGTGCTTGTTTATTTGATTCTCTTGTTTTAGCGGGTTGTTCATGGTTCTTAATTCCTTGAGGGAATTGGAATGCAAGTTCTGTAAGAATCTTGGTAGATGAACAATCCTAATTTGAGAGCCCTAGAGGTAGGGTAGGTCGAGGTTAGATAGGTGCTAAAGGGAAGGCACCAAAGGATCCTAAATTGGATAGGGTCCTGCAGGCATTGTAAGCTTCGAGTTTTGTTAGGGCGTAGCTAGCTTGGACTTGAGTTGTTGTTGTTGTAGCTGCTACTGCCCCCGTTGCTATGGCTATGTCACCTAGTGAAGTTCATTTGGTTGGAAAAGAGAATGGCAATTGGTCGATGTTTAAGTTGGTTGAATAGTTTCTAGAGTTAGAATCGTCCGAGTTTGTTGGGATGGAAGATCGTGAGATAACAACTCTCTGGATCAAGGGATTAGAGAAAGTCTACGCATTGCTAGAGTACGCGGAGTAAGGAAAAATGATCATAGCTGAGTTGCTTGTTAAGTTAGTGGGGTTAAGACCGAAACTTTTGAAAACGATTGTTAGTAATTCTACGCCGATAATGGACGAGGTGTTGTCTGTGGTAAGGTGCTTAGGTTCTAAGTTAGCCCGCATGGATCAAGAGGGATTGATGGTCTTGCCTATCGTAGTGATGTATGACTTGGATATCATCATCAGGAGTGAGTGGCTCACCAAGTAACGAGCTACGATGGATCGCTATTGGAAATCAATCTACTTTAACCCGTTGGAAAGGTTTAATTGTGAGTTTGTTGGAAATCGAGGAGGACCCTCGATTCATTTGATTTCATCACCTCAAGTGACTGAGTCATTGGATGAGGATTGCCAAAGTTAATTAGGTGACTGTAGTAATACATTGGATGAGGAACCAAGGATGGAAAAACATTTCTATCATACCGGATTATTCGAATGTTTTTTCAAAAAGGATTTACTTGGAGTAACCCTAAAGCGAGAAATGGGAAAATTATGATTGAGTTGACCCTAGATGGGAGTTGAGATTCAAGGTATCTTACCGAGTTGTGTTGTTAGAAGTGAAGGAGTTCAATACGTGGATGCAAGGTTTGATGGACAAAGGGTCTTATTGTTTTAGCGCGTCTCCATGGGGAGTGCCAATTTTGGTGGTAAGAGAGAAAGGCTAAAATATCGTACCTTATGTCAAGTGCTAGAAGTTTAGCCTAGGGTTTGGTCATGAGCGAGTATCATCACTGAGGATGGACAACTGGTGTGACCAATTTCAAGGGTTTCGAGACCTCCCGAGATAGACCCAAGGATGGCTTGTGCCTAACTAATTAAAAGGAGGATATGCCGAAGACAGCGTGTCGAATGCAATATGGTTGCTACAAAATCCATTGCAACAGTATTTGGATTAACCAATATGCCAGCTGCTTTAATGGATTCGGATTGAGCGAAATATTGGAAATTCGAGAAATATAGAGGAACACAAACAGCTATTGAGAATGGTGTTATAGACCATTCGAGAGCATAAACAGTATGCCGAGTTTAGTACATACGAGTTTGGAATTGCTCGAGTAACTTTTATGGGTCGGGTGATTTTGGACGAAGGAATTTATGTAGATCCGCTAAAATCAAGGCAGTTCATGATTATTCCAAGACTTATAACAATGGCAAAGGTTCATAATTTTCTAAGATGGACAGGTTATTGCAGATGACTCTTAGAAAAGTTCTCTACGATATCTACGTTTCTGATGTGAAGGTTAATGAAAGACGTAGAAAAGAGCTTAAGTATGAGTAGATTACTGCACCAGTTTTGAGAATATGATCTAGTATTGGAGATTATGAGATTTACTGTGAGCCGTCATATAAGAGATTGGACTACGTCATAAGGCAACAAGAAAGGCCGATTGCATACACGTCACGACGATTGAGGCCGCTGGATCCAATGGAAATCAGACAAGTTTTATTTTGATGTTTTGAGAAGTCAAATGTGTTGGATCATAAATGATGATTTCTTAGTTGGCAACAATCTTTGAATTATGGTGGGCGAGTTGTTATTTGGAAGTTTCGAACGTTGTAAAGAGCTACAGTGAATTATTTTGGGAGACAATTAAGGTCTCATGAGTTGGACAACCTAACGTGTGATTTGAAATGTTCAATGAGCAATTTCGCTCTTAAGAATGGAAGACACTGCTTGATGGTATTTAGGGTAATAGAAATTGATTTTTGAAGTTGTAAGCTCGAATGACCATAAGAGATTAATTATTCCTACTGGGTTATTTCAGGAGACGATTAAGATTGGGATTGGAGGAAATTGATTTTTGTCTTTGGTGGATTGTGGATTAATTATCCCATGGGAATACTAGATGGACTCGTTGTGAGATATCATTATCGATGATTTACTTTTGAGGTGTTAGTGGACTCAAAGAGGTATTGAAAGTTTTAGTGCTATGTGAGGATTGGTCTACATTGGTCTTCGAGTGGTTTCGATAACACCTCTGGGGTAGGTGCGTAATTGAAATGGATTGATTGTCAAAGGTGAATTGAGCATTCTGAGAATTCAGATTGCAATTTGGCGGAAAGTTGGTGGATCATAGTTCAAGTATTGATGAGTGATCCCGAAAAATCACCTCATGGATTGGTGAACTCAAGAAGCTTTTAAAGTTTGGAGTGCTCAAATGAAGTTGAAATCGTGAGGCTTGGTATGGGACGGGCGAAAGCAGATGATACACCTATGAGTTAATCCATCTCAGGAATGGACTTTTTCTAGATTGGTGTATAGTTCGAGAATGACGAGGGCGGGGAGTGGTCGCCGGGGCTAGAAAGCTTGAGCAAGGAGCGACTCCTGGCAGGCTTCTAGGATGTCGAAGATGACGAGGATGAAATGGATTATGCACCGGTTAAGAGAATAAGATTTTTATCGGAGTAGCATAGCAAAAGTATCAACAAGCTTGTGAAACTCTGGTTTATTGGAATGAGGTCCGAGATGGTGGGATCACTGGTCCAAGGTTTGCATGACAGTTAGTGGATGCTGTTAGGATTGTCAGGGACAAATTAAGGACATTGCAAAGTCATCAGGAGAGCTATGCGGATAAGCGACGTAGACCGTTAGAATTTTGAGTTGGTGATCACGCGTTCTTGAAGGTGTCGTCAATGTAAGATACTTTGCGTTTCAGCAAAAAGGGAAAGCTGAGTCTGAGGTACATGGGACCCTTTGAAATTTTGGAAGGAATTGGGATTTTGGCTTATCGCCTCGCACTGCCTTTGAAATTAGCGCAGGTGCCAGATGTCTTTCAAGTGTCAATGCTGAGAAAGTACGAGCCAGATCCGACCCATGTGTTAAATTGGAGGAAATGTACGTGGATGACAGGGTGTCGTACGTGGAAAGATCAATGCGAATCGTGGACCGAAAGAAGTGCGTACGGCGAAACAAGACATTTGCCTTGGTCAAGTTGTTTTGGTAACATCTCGGAATGGAATGAGCCACGTGAGAAAGCGAGGAAGTAATGAGGCATTAATACCCCCACTTGTTTGAAGAGTTGAGTAGTAACGCAAATTTTGAGAACGAAATTTCTAAGGGGGGAAGAGTTGTGACGTCCTGGATTTTCCAACCCGTGGCGGATTTTATGAGTGCGTAGTTATCAATGCACTGCTAGTCGGTCTCGCTCTAAGCTGATCACTCACGAGAAACTAACCGAAGGGGACAGGCTACTAAAGATTTCGCGGATGCTCGATTCTTGAAAAAGCCACCCGTTAGTCTGAGACACACTGGAGTTGCGATTGATTGACTTGGCCACAATTTCTATCCAAATTTGGATATCGGACTTTTCGGACATCAGGATTAATTATTGGATTTTGGCCTCATTATTTTCCAATTTTTCGGGTTCTCAGAAACGTCGAGCGTAGGACTGCGAGACGAATTCGGACCCGAGACCCGCCTTTTTCCCTTCTCTCTTCTCCTTCTCTCTCCCACGTGCGCATGCCCCTCTCTTCTCTTTCCCTCCCTTTCTTCCCGTTCTGACTACCCCTGCCCCTCTTTCTCTCTCACATCCCCTCCCTTCTACTTTTTCCTCCTCTCGCCGCCGCACCCCCGACCCTGACCCGTCCTTCTTTCCCCCCTCCTTTGACTTTTCAAACTTTCTTTCTCTCTCTCTCTCCCCCCTTTGCTATTGTGTCGACCTCTCTCTCCCCTCATTCTCTTCTGCTGCTACTTCTTCTTCTTCGGTCTTCCCTTTGGCTGGACAACTAAACCACCGCTGCTGAATTGCCACCTCCCTAGCCGCCACCGCAGCTCCACCACCACCCTTGCTTGCGGCCAGACCACTCGCGGGCCGCTTGTTCGCCGTGAGCCGGCTAGAACCGCTCGAAACCGAGCCGAAACCGAGCCACCCAACCACTATTGTTGCTTCCTCCTCCCTCCTCCGGCTTCCTTCATTTCACAGGTTTCCTGCGTCGGGCTGTGCCACCGCTGCCCGCCGGTCGCCCCCTCTTCTCCTTATTGTCAAGTCGCACCAGTCGGCATTGGAAGCCGTCACCCAGACCGAAGCAACCGCCCGTCCTCCTTCCTCCGGTTCTAGTTTGACCCGAGCAGCCGCCACCGTCGACCAGCCACCGCCAAACCACCTTGTCACCGTCTGGTCCTCCCTCGCCGCCGTCCTGTCACCCCCTTAGCTGTCCCCGCCGCCCGGCCGAACGCCGCTGAGCCCCTCCCTCTCGATTCTGTTTTCCCGTCGCCGTCCCTCTCTCGGGTTTCGGGCAGAATTGCGACTAACAGCCTCACTGCCTCTTGCAGTCACCAGATCTGGTTGCTGGAGCTCCCCGCTAGTCGCCGAAGTCGCTGGTCGCCGGGCCCGTGACGTCGCCGGGACAGCCCACCGCCCGGCCCCGTGCCGCCTTAACCCCGGTCCCCTCCGTTTCTCAGCTTTTCATCACGCGGACAGCGGGCCTTCGGTCAAGATCTGGCCACCGCGTCGTCCGTCCTGACACCTCGGAGCCACCCGTGTGACCGCCTCGTCGTCCCCATCGTAACCGCGCATTCGCCGTCGTTAAACGGTAAGTTTCGGCTCTAAACCTTTGATTAGTGTATTAATCGTGTTTAGGGTTAATTTAGTTAGGTTAATCGGGATTAGGTGGTTAGTTATGGTTATTTTGGCTAATCAGGGTTAGTGGGGGTTAATTAAAGACTATTGGTAATTTTAGTTAATTATGTGTTTATTTTATTATTTATATTTATTTATTCCGAAATTAATATAATGTTGTTTTATTATTATTTTGATAAATTACATTGTTGGTAATTGTTGTGCTTAGTGATGGTTCATTAGGATAATTCTCCGTGTTTGGATTAATTACTTTCCGATAAGTAATTGTGGTAATTAGTGATTTACGGGAATTATCGAAGGTCGCATTATTGCGAGATGAATATTGTCTGAGGCAATAATTTACTGATTGCTTGTTTATGCCTTATTGATTGAAGCACGTATATTCCAGGAATTATGTGGTATTTCCTTATGAAATTGGTTGATTATCGAATTATTGCAATGTGGCAATTCATGGATAATATGTGGAATATTTACTGCTTCATATGTGGACATCATGCATGTCTTGTGTGGATTATGACGTGTGGTTATGAGTCTACATGTGCCCTGAGGCGTGTGTGACGCGGGGTGGAGGCCAGCCCTGATGCGTGTTTACACGGGAAAAAGGTAGAGCCCTAAGGTGTGTTTACACGGGGAGGCAAAGGAGATCGTGCCCTGAGGCGTGTTTACGCGGGGAAAAGGTAAAGCCCTGAGGTGTGTTTACACGGGTAGGTAGAAGAAATCGTGCCCTAATGCGTGTTTATGTGGGGAAAAGGTAGAGTCCTGAGGTGTGTTTATACGGGGAGGTAGAGGAGATCGTGCCCTGAGGCGTGTTTACGCGGGGAAAAGGTAAAGCCTTGAGGTGTGTTTACACGAGGAGGCAGAGGAGATCGTGCTCTGATGCGTGTTTACGCGAAGAGGTGCATAATTGGAACACGTCTGAATGTTGGGTGCATGAGATGCATGTATCGTGTTCTGATTATGTGATAGCCTGCACACATGTATTTTGTACCATGCATGGTATGTGAATCGATTTGATTTATCAGTTGCTCTCATGAGGAATGTGCCCGCTAGATACATGATGCTCGGTTATATCCAGTAGACCGCCAACCTTCGGGTTGTGCCGTGGCCCGAAGGGTCGTAATAATTAGAACATGCTTAATTGTTGTATGCGCAGAATGCATCTGTGTGTTCTGATTATGCGATTATATGTTTGCCCTATATTTGGCACGTGTGGTTTTTATCGTGCAGGGTAGGTGCAGCCGTGAGGTAAGACTGTTTTGATTGAATGCTTAATTATTGAATGTCATTATGAGAGCCATGTCTATTAGGTACCCCTGAGGTGGATTGGTGCCCTAGCCGAGGCTTAGCGCCCGAACTTACTGAGATTTTATCTCGCTGGTTATTGTATAACCATTTTTAGGTCCGTTGGATGAAGAATCGACACGTGTTACGATTCGTGGCTTCGATTGAAAGAAGTAGATTGACCCTAACCTTGTTGGTGTCATTGGCTCAATAGGGAGATGCCCGTGATAAGGGCTTGTATTTGTAAACTTCCTAGGGTTAATCATTAGATAAATAAAGCTGCATTGTTGATAGTGTTTTCTTATTGACTTTCTTGACTATTCCGATTATAATGTGGTACGGGGATTATTTATTGCTTCCGCATGTGTTTAATGGAAAGATAAAAATAATGGTCAGCGACACGTCCTAGGATGTCGCATTCAAATGACCATAAGTGGAGATAAAAAGGGGATTGTTGCATGCTCGAGGGTCGGAGCGTGACAGCAATAAAGAATGTATAATTGTTGTAAAAAAAAAAAAAATTTCATCCTCTCAAAGTATCATTAGAATGTCATCATGCTGGGATCACCTTAAGTTCTAATGTAAATCCGGACATGTATAATGTCATGCCTCAAATCCCAAGCACGCGACAACCCCTTCACTTTGGTCAAATGAAGGCGACTTCCCAAGACGCGTCGTCGACCATTTTTTTTTTTTATATTGTAATTAAACGCATGCGGAAGCAAATCAACAACTCACAGTCAATAAATAACAAGGATAACAGAAAGACCACCAACAACAGCAGCAACATCGTTTTTATTCTTGAACTAATTAACTGTAGGAAGTTTATACACAAACCCCTCAATCAAGCGACTTCCTCTATAATCATCCAAACATACTAAATATGGTTAATCTACTTCCTTCAACCAACGGGCACACCAACCTGTTGCCCTCCACGACGTGGTCTAGCACTTCCCAATCCATGGCAATATGGATGTCATAACTATAGACTTGAAAAATGGTTAACAATGGCGAGTGAGATATAATCACTCGCCCTAAGTCCCGGTTAGGACGCCAACTCACCTCGGGGTTCCTAACAGGCAAATCCTCATCACTACGGCAGATCAATTGCAAAGCGATCCTTGCTTGCCTTAATTATAAATGTGATCTATCCAGTAAACCCTATAAGAAACAATCAGCAATCAATTAACTTGCAAGTATCCTTATCCGATCATGCCATACCCTGCACGATATAAATTCTCATGCGTGCCATAAACAATGCAACCAGCATTTTAATCATCTCAGTGATTAATCTCAGGCGAGTTGATTCATAGACAATCTTATCTTGCCATTGCCATACTCTACACGATATAACCTCAAGCATGCCATGGTTAGTGTAAGCAACACATGCATAATCAGAACAAGTCATAATATGTTTCACATGCACCCCTGTATTCACACGTGTTCTAATTATTAACGCCCTTCAGAACCACAACCGAACTCCTGCCAGTGTCTATTGGCATAGCCAAGCATATCCCTATGTCAAGGGCTCCCTCCTAAGATGGCATTCTCGAAGGAGCATGGACCCGGCCTTTACGGCAACTCCGCATCCAGACTCCCACTGGGATTTCCGACAAGTTAAACTTCGTCTCCCGATCTCCTGCCGAGGTGACAGATTCATTTATGTGACCACACATGCATACCACAATGATCCATTTTAATCTTACATATTAGCTGATACAAACGTGGTACATGTTCAACATAATAAATCACTGCACATTTTTCATGTAAAAATTGCAGAAAAATAATCGCACGTTGTCACATAATTATTGAAAACCCATCAAACTTTGCATGCCTTACTTTTTAAACATACTTGCCTCATTTAAAATATAAAACTTGACATATACACCCGACACCTCGAGGTTTCCCTTTTATAGGTCCATAAAAACCCTTGTAAAAATTACTACTTTGGATTTCGCATGAAGCAAACATTTTTTAAGGCAATGCAAACATCAAATAGCATGGCACATGCAGGAAAACATCATAAGATTTAGGCAAAAAGTACACAAACGTCAAGACATAATTATTAGAGCAATTAAGCACTCGACTATTTCAATCATACAATCAATACTCTATTGATCCAAGCAGCAATTCAACATGCCTTACAAACAGAGCATGCCCTTCCCAATTCATGGCAACATTTGACATAAACATACACCTGACACCTCGGGGTTCTTCTCTTTTTTTATATGCCCACGTGATTCATTGAAATGCTAATGCATTTAACAATTAGTAATGCAAGTTTTAGGATCAAATCATCATCCATACAAGCAAAATTCGCTTCTACATGAACAGTACAGCATGAACAGTGCACGTGAACAATACTTTTTGAACAGTAATTTCCAGAATTTAATAATTAATAAAATAAATTATGAATTCCATAAATCAACAATTTATTAAAAGAAAATAATTCTTTTTAATAAAATAAAGCTAATCAAGGTTAATCCCCTAATCCTTGATTATTTGACCATCACCGATCTGTAAAGCTTGAGTCGGTGCCTTCTGGTAACATTGCATTCTTCCCGGATCTTGGTGAGGGCACACCCTCATTGGCTACAAGCAAGGTCGTCGACCACAAGAGAAACTGATGGCGAAGGAGAGGAGATAGAACCCAGATCTAGGAATAAGGCTAGGTTTGGTTAAGCTTTGTGGAAATGTTTTGCTCAAGTGTATTTTGTGTTGGGAAAATATGATGAACGATTGGGAAGAACAATAAAGTCAAATTTTGAGATGTGATATCACTTTCTTTAAGAAATTATTTGCCCCATAGCATTGCTAATGGTTACCATCAAAAATCCTCCAAGATACAAGATAGACTCGATAAGAATATTATATAACAATTCTAGTATTTCTCTAGGATTTCTCAAGGAAAACAATTGAAATAATGACTGTATTTTTTAAAAGAAATTTCGAAAAGACTTTAAAACATCACTCATTCCAAAGCTAACGTACTTATCTTCATCTTGATGAAGAGAGGCAATGCTTTGGAAATGGTTGTACAGTGAATAGGTACGTTATCAAAAGTTACCTTGAAAAGATATATAAAATTTGGAATAAAATAATAATTAAAAGTTAATTTTAAAAAATTCCAAATTTCATAATTTCCGAAAATACTGTTGAACAAATACAACCTTTCAAAGCTTGTAACATGACTAATAAAGATTAGCAAAATAGCCGCATGAAATAAAAATAATAGTAATAAACAGAGGACTATTGCTAAGTGCACCTGATATTCAAGCCAAAATTGTGCATAAGCTCGCAGGTATTGTGAGGTCTAGCTCTTCTATTGAACGAATAGAAGATACTCACACTTATATTGTGGCCCACTTCCTCCTATCTTTCTTATGTGGGACAAGGAAAATCACTATTTGTACAAACAAGCAACCAACATTTTGCTAAAGGCAAATAGCATTTGTTTAGTGACTTTTCGTTTGCAAAGTAGTTTGAAACTAAAATAAAAGAAAAGAAAAACAAAGGACTGTTCATTGTCTCCTCCACTGAAGAGAGAGCTAGGGTTTAAAATCAAAAGGGGAAAAGTAGAAAGGTTTTATAATTTTATCAGCAACTCTTTCAGACTCGGCATTGTCGGCAACTACCGTACTATGTGACCTCGAGACATGGAATCCATATGGAAGTGTCCTGCTTTTCTCATTCTCGCTTTAAAACTGCTGTCCATAGGTGAACAACGAGGTCTGAAGGGAGATAAAGCTTCCTGTTGGAAAAGTGTTTACAGAGCGAGCCCGTTGCTACTATTGAAAAGTGTTTGATTCCCAGTGAATAAGATGGAAGGGAATACAATGATGTCGCTCATTACAAATTAGATTGTCTAGGCAAAAGAAAGGTCGATCAATCTCCTCATAAAATTCAAAATTGTCATATGAACTCCTTTAAGTTTGAGATCTGTCTCATTTACTCTGCCTTTTTGCAATGCAGCGATAGAGAAAGCAATGGCCACAATCCAACTTTCCCAGCCGATCTTGATCAACATGGGGATCCTCCAACGGTTTTAGCATAAACGAGAGTATATAATTCTAATTAGCCTAAATTTATCTTGAATATTATGTAGGGACGCAAAATTTCTCCGTTCTTCTTTTATCTCACTGTTCTTACACAATGAAGCGGCTCTCATAAGTCAATTACAATGCATTTTGGACCTTGAACTCCATTGTCTAGGCCTACTTCGAGGCATTATTCTATTTGCATGTCCTTTTTCACATTATTTTACTTTTATTTATTTTTCACTTTTGGGTATTTCAATGTCACTTAGGGTTGGCAGGGTGCCTATTCAATATATCCGGAGCTTTTTGTCATATTGCACATATGTGGAAAAGAGTTATCTCTTTATTGTTGCGCCCAACGAGCATGTACCTGAGTGCATGTTTGCTGATCGATGACTCCTTGTTTACCTATTGCTTGTTGCGTCAATTAGGATCCCAAAAAAAGTCACAGCTTAAAATAGATGGCCCTTTGTAATGATAAGAAAGTAATTCAATGTTATTAATAAGAATTCAGAGAAAGGAAAAAATTACTCGAAGAATAATATAGAAAGTAAGAAGTTTTGTGTGTTTGTGTGTTTGTGTGTTTATGCACTATTTTAGTGAAATTATTCCTTGAAGCCATTAATCGAGTCTCTTTGTGACATTCTGAATTTCAACCCATCTTGGGGTATATGAAATTGTTATTTTATCAATGCGTTGTTAGTTATGTTTACTCTGAGCTGGCTCCTCATGAGTTAACTGACTAGTCGGAAAGGCAATTAAGGATCGATACGTGTACGACCAGTAAATTCAATCAGGGATAGGCCACTCGACCATAAGGATCAAAGGGAGATGATACCATGTTGTTGCAGTCCAATTAGCGAATGGAAATAAATCGATTCGGCAGAAATACGAGGTCGGATTGTGGGTGATTCCGCACGATTTCGATATTGACTACGAATTACGTTAAACCAGTTTCCTTTTGACTCTGTACTCAACGTAAGCAATTAACCCTTCATGATTACATGACAACCAAGGATCGCCCTGATTTGAATAGGCACGATTGTGGATTGAAAAGCTATCAACCACGGGTCAAACGCGCAAGAGCCCCTAAATGCTGCTTGATAGTTAGGTCGTACTAAAGTCGCAATTAATCAATATTAACCATGAATTTCAATCCGGTTTCGAGTATCGAACTTTCAAGGATGTTGAGACTAAAATATTGGACGTTGCCTAATTATTCTCGAATTTATCGGTAAGCCCAGAAATTATCGAAAAAGGATTCAACGGGCCGAAAAATTGGAACCAAGAGGAGATTAACCAACCGAAGGCCCAATGGGCCTTGCGCCCATTGAGGTTTGGTTGAGTGGGCCCCAACACAAGCCCACCAAGCCCAAGTGAGCCCAACTTCAAGTCTTGAGCCCAATTGCATTTTCTAGCTCATTTCTCCACAATTTGAGCCCAAACCAATTTTATTCAAACCTATATAAAATCTTGGCCCATATACGCGTATTGTATGGTATATTATACTTTGAGGAATTACTATTTTACCCCTTCTAGAAGTGGCATTCAATGTTGGAGGACAAAAGGCAAGAAAGTCAAGGAAATTATGAAGGGAAATGGTGTAAAGGAAGGGAAATTGGACTTGGCTTTTTGCAAGAAGCCAAATGGGAGAGAAATATCTCTCTCTCTCTCTCTCTCTCTCTCTCTCTCTCTCTTCTCCCTCTCTCTCTTTGTGACGTCCTGAAATTCGGGCCCTTTGAGGAATGAATGAACAAGAATTTTGTCAATGCATTGTTAGTTTATCTCACTCGGAATTGATCACTCGGAATTGATCACTCTCGAGATACTGATCTTGAAGGGAATGACTAATGAGGACAAAACTCGTATGACTAAAGAACTTGATCTGGGAAAACGACTTGACCAGGAGACTTACATGAGGACGATCCTGTAGATATGCAGGCCGATTTCAGGGACGACTAGAAGTCGATTCGCGGATAGAACATAATGGGACGACAGGTGATTCCGTTTATAGTTATCGAGCCCGCGAACGACCCTATGTCGATTCTCAGTAATCATGTACTTTGAAATAAGAATCTATCATCCGTAATTTCATGTAATCAAGGACATCCACGTGTCGAGATGTCTTGAACGTGGTTTGGCACGAGTCGGTTACGTGTGAATCCTCGAAGTCGCCTATTAGTCTGAGATGTACCAAAATGGCATTCGGGCGAAATTGACAAGGCATGAGAATTCATTATTGGACTTTGAATTTTCAGGAACGTCCGGGATAGACTTTTGGACAATGCTTCTTCGACAGTCAACAATGCTAGTTAAGCCGAGTATTTGGAAAAGGGATTTACGGAACGAGAAAACGAGCCTATGAGGACTTGGGCCGGGCAAGATCAACGTGGGCCTCACGTCTAAGGTGGGACAACCACCATGGTAGACCCGAGACAAGCAAGTGAGCCCGTTGGACCCAACCGATCAATTTACCCTCCCGAGCCTGCTGTCTAACCTTGAGCCGTTTCGAGCCCAACTAATTCCTGAGCTGTTCCTATTCATTTCCTAGCTCATTTCTTAGGCCCGCCCTTCATTTTAGCCAAAGGGTAGATTGTGAAATGTGCAAGGTGGAAATGACTATTTTGCCCCTAGATATTATGAGGAAAAGACAAAAGAAGAGAGAGAAGATGATGTCATGTTGCATGGGGAGTTGAAGCAAGCATTGAATGGCCTTAATGAGGAGTATAGCCAGCCCTCACTTCACTCTCTCTCCTTTCTTTCAGCCCCTCACACTCCACACTCTTTCTCCCTTATTTCCCTTCACTTCCTTCTTTTCCTTTAAACCTTCCTCTAAAAATCTGAGTTGTTCATTGCTTTCCCATGCTGATCACCACCTGTGCCACCCACCATCGTGCTCAGGAGGTCCAAATCATGTCCCCCACAATGGCCATTCGCTGAACGGAGCCGCTGGCCAGAAGTTGCTACTTCCCTATTTGCTTGTCCCTGCACTACTCCGACCAATTCAACCGTTTTCCTCCTATTTCAACCCAACCACCGCCCAGCCCAGCCACCAGCTAGTCCCCCTTGACCCCTAAGTGCCACTGGTTATCGGCCAGCTGTTCGCCGGAGCTCCGGCCAGCTCGCCTAGCTCTTTTCCCGCCTGTGCAATTTAGTTTTCCAGTGTTGCAAAGGGGGTCTGAGTTACTTGTTACTGTTTTGACCTTGGGACTGCCTTGGATCATCGTAGTCGAGGTACCCGTGCGTCGCCTTCGTTGTCGTCACCGCCGTATCCATTTCTCTGGCCCGCTTAACGGGTGAGTTTAGCCTCTAATCCCTTCTTAGTGCCTAAACTTACTTATGCTTGGTTTAGTTAGCGTTAATTATAGTTTAGGAGGTTTAATTAAATTGCATTAGCCCTAAGATAAGTGGTTAGATAGATGGTTAAGATTAGCTTAGCTTAATCTTGCTTTATGTTGCTTAAGTGTGGTTTGTGTTTAATTAAACATGTTTAGCCTTAATTAAGGATTGTTGTTTTTAATTAATGTTTTTAATGATTGCTGAATTTAATATATTAATCATTAAATTTTGGATTTTATAGTTCATGTTGCACTGTTCACAAATTACTGCTCATGTGCACTGCTCACGCGCAATGTACACACAGAAGTGAAAAATTGCCTTGTTTCATGTGTTTTGATCTCATGAGGTGAATTGGATGTGTAAATGCATGGACATCCGCATGAATCGTATGGTTTTCATAAAAAGAGGAAAATGATTTATCTGAGGAACACTGGAAATGGACCGCTTTTATGAAAAAATGATTTGGGATCATATATGCAAGCATATGTGCATTGGTTAATGCTCAAAGATAAAAAGTAGATTGTGGTAGTATGCTTGCGTGATCACTAAGTTGAACCCGCCACCCCATTTGTAGTTCGGGGGATGATAGTTCAATTTATCGAAAACCTGGCGGGGATCCAGATGCGGAGTCACGGTAGAGACCGAGTCAATGCTTCTTAGGGAATGCCGTCTTGGGAGAGAACCCTCGACATCGCCACACCTCACGGAGGGCGATGCTTGGTTATGCCAGTAGACACCAGCGAGGTTCGGTTGTGGCCTCGAGGGGCAGTAATAATTGGAACATGTGTGAATGCAAGAGCGCATGAGAAACATGGCATCACGAGTTCCGATTATGCATGAGCTGATCACATTGTTTGTGGCATGCATGATTTGATAACATGCAGGGTGTGGCAATGGCTAGGTGAGATCGCCTGTGATGCGACTCGCATGTGATTGATGAATTGCATCATCTAATGGCTATATGCATTGCGTGTATCGTGCTAAGATATAATGTGTAGGGTATGGCATGCCAGGTAAGATTGCACGCGAACCGATTATTTGATTATTGGTTGATCTGTATGTTGTTTGGTTGCTAATTGTTTGTTGTTAGGTTGTTTGAGGAGGTGGTTTTGGAAAGATACCTCGGGTTAAGTTGGTGTACTAATTGGGGCTTAGGGAGAGGACTCGCTAAGATTTTATCTTACTAATTATTATATAACCACTTTCAGGCCCTTAAAGTGGTGCACCCGCTGGTGTGATTCGGGATCCCTAAAGATTGGGAGACTGTCGTGACGCACCATCGCTTCCTGGGTTGGGTGCATCTTTACAAGAAGTATCTCTCCACCATCTGGGTAGATGAGGGACCGGGGCAATGGATACCCTATCGGTTTCTGGCGTGGAACATCTGGGAGGACAATATGTTAATTGGTCCTCTACGAAGTTTTGACGGGCTGCCTAGTAGGGGCCCCGAGGACGCCGACTGGGATCCCATGGAGTTGGACCTTCTTGACGGTGTAGTGGAGAATCATGCCCTCGCTCCTTCAATGATTGACCCGAACGCCTCCGGCTACGACCCAACGGAGCCTGAGTTCGATGGGTCTGAGTGATAGTGGTGCCGAACCCGAGTGTTCTTTTTGTATAGATGGATTAGCACAGTTTAGTTTCTTTTTGGTCTAGCTTAGATGATGGATCTGACCCCTTTGTTGAGTTTGTAAATCGGAAACGATTCTCCATTGATTAATCCATTAAAGATGTATAAATGAGTAGTTGACGTTATATTGCTATTCATCCTTCTATTCCTATTTGATTGCTTGATTGTCTGTTTGATTGGGGGATGGTTCATCTTTCGCTTGCGTATAATGAAAGATTAAAATGAATGGTCGTCGACGAGTCCTAGGACGTCGCTTTCTATCTACCAATGGAAGGGGTTGTTGCGTGCTTGGGGTTCGGGGCATGACACTCTCTCTTTGGCCGCCTTCATTTTCAGCCCAAGGGCAGATTGGAAAATGTGCAAGGTGGAAATGACCATTTTGCCCCTAGATATTTTGAAGAAATGACAAAGGAAGAGAGAGAGAAGATTATGTCACTTGCTTGGGGAGTTACGGCAAGCATTTATGGCCTTAATAAGGCTTATCTTTCAGCCCTCACTTCACTCTCTCTCTCCTCTTTAGCCTCTCCAAAATAGCACACCTCTCTTCCCTTGTTTTCCTTCACTCCTTTTGCTTCTCCTTTTAACCTTCCTCCAAAAACCCGAGTTGTTCATGACCTTCTCGTACTGATCACCACCCGTGTCACCCACCACCGTGCTTAGGAGATCTAGTCCGTACGGCCTATGGCGCCGTTTGCCAGTCGGAGCCGCCGGCTGACCAGAAGTCGCTACTCCTCTGACCGCCTACTACAGCACTGCTACGCATGTTTCAGTTGTTTTCCTCCTATTCCGATCCAATCTCCGCCCAGCCCAGCCACTAGCCGCTCGTCGGAGCTCCAGGCAGCCTGTTCAACTTCGGTAAGCTATTTTCCTCCTCTGGCAGTTAGTTTTTCAGAAGTTGCAAAGGGAGCAAAGTTTGTTGCTGCTGTTTCAGCTTTGGGATCACCTTGGAGTGTCGTGGTTGAGGTTCATGTGCATCACCTTTGTCACCGCCGCCGTGTTCATGTCGTCTGGCCCGCTTAACGGGTGAGTTTAGCCCTTAATATTTTGTTAGTGCCTAAACTTACTTAGGGTTGGGTTAATTAGTGGTAATGTTAGTTTATGGAGTTTAATTAAGTTATATTAGCCCTAAGATAGGTGGTTAGATAGATGGTTAAGATTAGTTTAGGTTAATTTTGCTTATTATGCTTAATTGATGCTCAATTGTGGTTTTTATTTAATTAAGCATGTTTTGTCTTGATTAATTGATTGTTTTCTTTAATTAATGATTTGCTTAATTTTTTAATTTAATTTATTAATTATTGAATTCTGAAATTACACTGTTCATAGTGCACTATTCACAAATTACTATTCATGTGCATTGTTTGCGTGCACTATTCATCCTAAAGTGAAAATATGCATAATTTCATGTGCTTGATCTTATGATGTAAATTGGATGTGTCATTGCATGAACATCCGCTTGAATCGTATGGTTTTCACAAAAGAAAGGGGAAAACGATCTGTCTCAGGGACACGGAAATGGACCGCTTTTATGAGAAATGATTTGAGTTTTTATATGTAAGCATGTGTGCATTGGCTAATGCTCAAAGATAACACGTGGATTGTGATGGTATGCTTGCGTGATCACTAAGTTGAACCCGCTGCCCTGGCCGTAGTTGGGGGGGTGATAGTTCGATTTATTGGAAATTGTGAGGAAGGGCATCATAGTGCATCGGCCTGCACGAAAGAGCATGGTTGTGCATCTGCAAAGGAAAGGCGCCGTAACGCCTCGGCCCAAGATGTAGCCCTGAGGGACAGTAATAATTGGAACACGTGTGGATATAAGAGCGTATGAGAAGCATCGCATCATTGGTTCTGATTATACATGAGGTGATCAATTACTGTTCATAAAGTACTATTTACACGCACTGTTCATGATGTATTGTTCATGCATAAGCGAATTTTGCTTGTATGGATGAGGATTTGATAGTAAAACTTGCATTACTAATTGTTAAATGCATTGGCATTTCAATGAATCACGTGGACATTTATAAGAAGGGAAAAACCCAAGGTATCGAGTGTATGCCCATGTCAAGCGTGACCACATGTGTTTATTTGACTAATTCTGCAAACATGTATCACGTATGCATTGGCTAATATTCAAGATTAAAATGGGTTGTGATGGTATGCTTGTGTGGTCATTAAGTTGAACCCGTCATCCCGGCGGGAGATCGGGGGACGAAGTCCGACTCATCGGAAATCTTGGCGGGAGTCCGGATGCGGAGTCACGGTAGAGGCCGAGCCCATGCTCCTTCGGAAATACCGTCTTGGGAGGGAGCCCTTGACGTAACCACACTTCATGGGGGAGGGCGTGCCTGGCTATGCTAGTAGACACCGGCGAGAGTTTGGTCATGGCCTTAAGAGGCATTAATAATCAAAACCATGTATGAATGCAAGAATGCATAAGAAACATGACGTCATTGGTTCTGATTATACATGTGTTGGTTGCACTATTTGTGGTATGCTTAAATTGATAACGTGCAGGATGTGGCAATGGCCAGGTGAGATCACCTGCAATATGACTTGAATGTGATTGATCGAATGTATTACTTATATGTGGTATGCATTGGTCGTATTATGCATGTGTATATCGTGCAAAATATGGCATAACCGGGTAAAGTTGTCTACAAGCTGACTATTTGTCTATTTATTATTCCTGGGAAAGTGGAATAGTTTATGTCTTGGCTAAAGCAGTTAGTATTATTGACATTGATTTGCATGAGGGGTGATTCTTAATAGGTACCCTGGGATGAGTTGATGTCCTAACCGGGGCTTAGGGCAAGAACTCGCTGATATTATATCTCATTGTTGTATTAACCATTTCAGGTCCTTAGAATAGCGCACCCTCTTGCGTGATTTGGGTCCCCAAGGACTGGAAGGCCATTGTGACGCACCACCACTTCCCGGGTCGGTTGTATTTGTATGAGAAGTACGTCTCCACCATCTAGATGGATGAGGGACCAGAGCTATGGATTCCTTATCGATTTCTGGCGTGGTATATTAGGGAGGACGATCTCTTGATCGGTTCTCTGTGCAGTTTTGATAAGCCACCTGGTAGAGGCCCCTAAGACACAGACTGGGATCCTATGAAGTTGGACCCTCTAGATGGAGCCGTGGTGAATCATGATCCCACCCCACCTATAGTTGATGTTAGGTGAATTGCAAGTGCACAATATCAACAAGTAATAAAGTGATGAGTGAGTATCGTTCCCACAAGGACTGTTTTTATTTTATTTTATCCAATTACTTACTGAAAGTGATCAATTCAAAAATCTAGCTAACCAAATCGAAAAGATGAGTAAAAAGTAAACTAAACCAACTAAAATACTAAAATATAGAAAATGTCAAAACTTAAAGAATTAAAAATAAGTAAAATTAATCTAAAGCAAATTCAAGATCACCAAGGGTTAGAGCATCCAATTTCACTTAACCATTCATAATTAATTTTCTTAACTTTTCATGCAACAAATTAATTTCCAATTGTGTTGGCGAAATTTCCCTAAGATGGATTAAAAGCCGACCTCGGTCTAATAATCCCTAATTAGATATGTTAACCCACACTAACCTTAGGTGAATTTAAACTACCTAAAAGCATTAAGTTCTTGTGGAAATTCCCGGATTTAATCTAAGTAGTCCCAACCTAGATTTACTACCGCAGCCACATAAATAACCTAGTGTACCTTGACCTAGATTTAATTTATGGTTCAATATCACTAATGCGCATGCACACAATCTCCACCCGGTATCATGTATACATCAAAAATCATTCAAAAGTTGGCCAGACTTCTAAAAGCATTAAGATCATGATAAAGAACGACACAATCAAAAATTCTATTGCATGAAAGTCTTTAAAAATTAATCAATCATGATTAAGATCCAATGGAGCTCTAACAAAAGAAATTTAGAACATAGTAAAAATTAAACTAACAAGAATTAAAGAAAACATAGTACTAAATAAAAACAAATTCACCGAATTGAGAAACAAGGAGCTTCAGGGTTTGTCTCCTCCTTCTCTCCTTGACATGCATCAACTCCACTAAAATAGAAGAACAAAATCTAAAACCTAAAATCTTCTCGTAGAGATGGTGGCTCTCGGATTCTCTCCTCTTTGCGGCATAAAAGCGTTTATATAGCCTCCAAAAATCTGCCCTAGGTTGACTCTACTAGGATTTGGAAAAGATTCCTCCTTGATTTTCTTTGAACTTTATCTTCAATCATGGTCAAATTCTCCAAATATCTGATTTGGGCTGCCTTTTCTTCAAGATAAAATATTCTGAAAGATATTGCAATATTCGGAAGATCTGAAAATATTTCATACAAAATAAAATTACGTGAGTAGCAATTAAATTCACCCAAAAATTCCTCAAAATTTAGCAAATATCAAGTCTAAATTAGCAAGAATACTCTATTAAAAATAGAGTTATCAGTTGACCTATACCCTTCCGACTACGACCCGACGGAGCCTGAGTCCGATGGGTCCCTACACTTTGGTAGTCCCTGATGGACATACCGAACCCAAGGGTTCTTTTTGGAGAGAATGGATTAACCTAACCTTGGTCTCTTTTTGTTTAGCTTGGAGAAAGGAATTGACCCACTGACGGGCTTGTAAATAGAAAACGTTCCTTTAGTAGTTAATCCAGTAAGTAAATAAAAAAGTTGGTTTGTTGTTGCTATGTTGCTTCTATCCCTTTTATGATTGATTGATTGGTTAACTGGGTGATAGTTTGTTTTCTACTTTGCATAATGAAAGAATAAAATGAGTGGTCGGCGCGCACGTCTTGGGATGTCGCATTCAATTCACCAAGGTAAAGGGGTTGTTGCGTGCTCGGGATTCGGGACGTGACAGTACTCGTTTGTGGAATTCGTTGTTCGTCTTTATCATTTCATACACAATGGACTTGTTGGTCCACTCCACTTTTTCATACCTAATACATATATATGGGCCATTCTACCTCCATTATTTGGGTACCTCCTCCACTTTCATGTGGGGCCATCGACAACGGTGGAGCAGACAACTTGTGAAATTGAAACACTTAAGGATGTAACTCAACTAATGTCAAAATACTAAATGATTCAACCAATTAGATAATTAACTCCTTATTCATGCATTAGACATCAACAAATCACATGTTTGGGTAGGTGTAGCTTCAAATCACTCACGGAGGAGAGAGTCAATCCAAAACGCGTGAAGGACAAGGGCAGGTGTAGCTTCATATCACTCATGGAGGAGAGAGTCAATCCAAAACGCGTGAAGGACAAGGTGGACAAAAACCGCCACATCAGCGATTGTTAACAGAAATTGGTTGCATATTGGAATTTCGCTAAGTTGTTTAGGATTAAATTAGCAAAATTGAAAGTTTAACTCCAAATCGGCATCCACACAATAGATTTAGAATTAATTGAAAAAATTTCCTCTAAAAAGGCATTATTTATATATGCATTTGTTTTTTCTTCCCATGATAATCGGACCCGTGGAATCCATTAAGCACTTAAGTAATCATAAGTTGCATGAAGCGCGATTTTCCTCTCAACCTATTCGAATATTTCTATTTGCACCAAATAATAATAATACTTAGTTTACGTAGACTGGTATTCTCATCACAACACCCAACTTAATTGATGTGGTCATAGTTGTCAACAAATTACTAGCACATTTTATTTTCCGCTGCAGTAATTGATCATCATGAACAATAACTTATTTGGTAACACTTGCCAACCTTAACAATATTATGGTTTTTCATCGTAATGTATACAAAAATTTCATAACACACCCTAAAACTGATCTATCGTGATATATATTATAGGCCTAATTTCCTGAAAATATATATATATATATATTATAGGCCTAATTTCCTGAAAAACGCAACTTTAAGTCAACTACCAAATCTACCCCGAGTTTTTTTTTCTGTTTAAAAAAAAAATCCCAAACTTTAGATCCAATCCCAAATCTACCCTAAAACTTCTTCTTTTTTTGTCTTGGAAAAAACCTCAAACTTTAAATTCAGTCCAAAATCTACCCCTTTTTATCTAAAAAAATTCACCAATTTCGTTTTATTATCAAATCTATCCCGTGATCCAATCCCAACATGACATGGCACTTCCACATCTATAACAAATTCACATTAGCAAAGTAATGGGGTTTTTTTTAGACAAGGAAAAGTTCGGGCAAATTTGGACAAAACCTAAAGTTTAGGTTTTTTTTTTTTAGACCAAAAATAGTTTTGTTGGGGTGAATTTGTAATTGTCCCTAACTTTCATATCCTAGAACAATTTTATTTTGGAGAATTTCAACAATTTTCATTGGGGTGAATTTGTTATCAAAGTGGAAATGACACGTCAGTCTATACCTATCACCCCATTACTTTGCTAATGTGGATTTGTTATCGACGTGAAGTTGGGACTTGATCACAGGGGTAGATCTGAAAATAGATTGAAATTTAGTGATTTTTTTAGACAAAACAAAATTCGAGGCAGATTTGAGACTATACTTAAAGTTTGGGGTTTTTTTTTAAGACAAAAAAATGTTTGGTGCATATATGGGATTGGACTTAAAGTTAGGGATTTTTTTGGAGACAAAAAAAAGGTTTGGGGCAATTTTGGAACTTGATCTAAAATTGGGGGTTTTTCAGGGAACTAGGCCATATATCGTATGGTAATACCCTTAGATATTTTTACCAACTTACCACAGACTTGAGTGAATGATATCTTGGGGAAATGACTAAATATCAATAAGGATCTAATTTCGATTATGATAACGTGGGACTTTGCAATTAAAAAGTTTGTGAAATCAATGCTAATTATTCTAACAACTTCAACTTTGGCATGATGCCTTTAGGCTTTTTGGCCAAAGGAAGCCGTGTCCCAAGCGAAAGCTTTCCGGGAAATGGAGTGGAAACGGCCATCATCATGCTCGAGAAGTGTGGGATCAACTTTCACTGCAATCTCCTTGATGGAAGAAATAATTTGGAGTACTCTTGTGTGTATATTTGCTTTTTGGGACAAAATACCTTCCAATAAATGCCATCAAAGTCCATGTCGGATTATTTGAAACTCTTGAATAATCTGTACTTATTAATGAATAACAATCTCAATGGAAATGGTGACTTTTGTTCTCCAAATTTAATATCGATATTTCTTTTCTTCCAATGGTCAAGATATTCCATGAAAAATTCAATCACAACATTTTGATAATTGCCCTTTGGGAAAATTGTCAGCATTGAAAGTACTTTACTAACATACCATCGTATGTAAATATTGTATTTGATATGGTGGAGTAGAAGGGAATCATGGAATGGCATGGCATGATTATTCCAGTGTTTTTGTTTGGTAAAATGTGGAAATGAAATAAATAAGGATTCTTCTGTTTGGTTGATAGGAAATAATGCTGTGGGAATGGCATTGACTGATGATATTTTAATAATTTTTACAATGTATTGACATCAATAGTACTAACAAATGTGCACACGTTTTGTGTATGGCAAAAAAAGAAAGAAAAAGAAACAGTTGAATCCCTTCAAAATGGAGCCAAAATGACTGTTCTTTTTTCGCCAAATGTCAATAGGATCGACTATTATTCGACATTCCCCATTTTCACCGTGAAGAAAAAAACATAGCTTCCCCTTTTACGTCCAATCAAGCAAAGGTTTTTTTTTTTTGGTCATTAATCAAGGAAAGTTGGTAATTCCGATTTTTTCCCAATAGTTTTTCCCCATTTTCCCCCATTTTACTGGTCAAATCCAATTTGTTTTCTACATAGAATTTAGTTTAGTATATATCTAAATAGGAACTCCGGATCAGGCTAAATGTGCTTAACCGTGTGCCTGCATCGTCTGGATCCACTGACATCCACGTGTCGGATGCGTTTGATTGGATCCTGCAAGCCGACCCAATCACCATTGAAGGGAGCGTTTGATAAGATGATGTTGGTTTGTATGGGAAGCTCATGATACAAATATAACGCCCACTTGCACTTCTCTCTTCGAAAATCTCCACTGCTCGATGACAATGGAAAGATCAATTATAGATTTCTCGTTTGCGCTGCTTGCTTCTTTAGCTTCAGCACTAGTCCTTGTGGTTCAAGCTCAACGTCCAGGTCTCTCTCTCTCTCTCTCTCTCTCTCTCTCTCTCTCTCTCTCTCTCTCTCTCTCTCTCTCTCTCTCTCTCTCTCTCTCTCTTCCTCGCAGTTCTATTTCATTGACTTTTTCTTTTCTTTAAATTTACAAGAGTTTTATCAGCATCGATTGTGGGGCACCTAGTGAATATACCGACAAGATCCTTAATATAACATACAAAATGGATGATGGGTTCATAAGCTCTGGGAAAAACATGGAGATATCCAAGGAGTTGATAGATCCAGAAAAAGTAAAGTATTTGAACACTGTAAGGATATTTCCCGATGGAACACGGAATTGTTACAATTTGAGACCAGAACAAGGCAAGAATAGAACCTACTATATTAGGGCATCATTTTGGTATGGGAACTATGATGGGAGGGATCAAACTCCTATATTTGATCTATACATTGATGTTAATTATTGGAGCACGGTGAACTACGATGTTGATTATGGTGGCGAAGAGATCATGTATGTGTCAAAGGAAGATAATATCCAAGTGTGTCTTGTGAACACTGGCACTGGAGTGCCCTATATTTCGGCATTGGAACTAAGAGCTTTGGACGATGACATCTATCAACCGGGATCTCAATTCTTGCTATGCCGTTGGCGGTTTGACTTGGGACAAAGCTTGGCGATATATAGTTTCAGGTGATCAATTCATTTTTGAAAAACAAATGCATAGTAATCATTAGTAAAGAGAAAGATTCAGTTTTTCCTCATTGAATTTTTCCATTCTGCAAAACATTTAAGGCACAAGTCGGCAAAGGCGAGAAAGGCCATGAAAAGATCAACAAATTACAGTACAGAAAACTGTTAAAATAATCAACAAAGATAGTTGAAGAAAATGATCCTAGATGTCAAAGATTACAACAAAAGTCACTAAATGATGACACAACATTAAAAGAGAAACAGAAAAGCCATTAGGTCCTAGCAAAAAATAAAATAAAATCATTTGCAATCTTGCAGTTTTAATCGCAATCAAACTTAATATTTTGCATATGTATCAAAAACACCCAAGTTACTCCATCATAACAAGATAACTCATTGATGAATTTCTTCAAAAATTCAATACATTTGCACAAATATTAGTATGAAATCGTATTTATTTTTTGCCTTGCTAATAAAGATTCATTAAATTAATAGAATTACTAAGATAATAAAGTGAGAATTGCTTAATATTACTTATCTATTCTAGGGTAATCATTGTACATTTATTATCTACAAAATTTGAGAGAAGTTTTTTTCCTGTGTAGAATTTGTATAGTATGGGGTTTGCCAACTACTAGTTTCTGTATTGTTTAGCTTCTCTCAATCAACGAAAATACGTTAAATATATTGTATAAGTCCATAAACATAAAACTTCTTACTTTTAAGACATCGCACTCCTTTTTTTCTTCTCCAAAATCTTGTAAAAATTCTATAAATAGACAATTCTGTAAATTAATAATTTTTTTTTATCTCCCACGTATTTCAAATCTAAATTTAGATCTTTTCTATCTTATAAACAATCTTATACTTTCTTCTATCCATACATGTGTTTGATTCCTTTAAATCGTGTCAATAATTTCTTTCTATTAGTAAAATAATTAAAATATGTCATGATAAGATGATTTTGCAAATAATTATAAATTACACCTTTTGCATACACGCAACGTGGGTACGCTTTTGCCAGTAAATATATGATAACAGTGTCTTCCCTAAGTGTTGCCTTTAAGGTTGACACATAATATTCTTATCTGTAAGGAATTGATCATGCTTCTTGGAAGGAGTACTTTTCTTCAATTTTTCACTCATTTTGCTTTCTATTGTATTGCTCTTGTCCCTCTCCTAACCTCTCTCTTCGTTATTTTTCTATTGTAATTGTACCTCTTTTGTATCAAAGAAGTTTTCTACCATAATATTGACATAAGTTACATAAAGAGCGTGTACCTGACAAATGAAATATTATAGGTCAAAATATCACGTTAACTATTTCATTATTAAGTTACTCAAAATGATTAATGCTATGTTAACATTATGATTAAAACTATTTCATTGTTAAGTTGCTCAAAATGATTAATGCTATGTTAACATTATGATTAAATCTCTCTCTCTCTCTCTCTCTCTATATATATATAAATCAGCACAACAATCTGCACAAAGCGCTAATTATGTTTAGTATATGCTAGAACTCAATGTCTATTCATGAAGTACTCTTAGGACATTTGTTGATGATTATTAATTATGCCATTGAAAATCTGAAAATTTCTATTTAAAGTACTTTTACTTTCTTCAAATATATTAATTTTCAATTTCCAAAACATATGGGCGTGCGTTTTTACTAATTTTAGCTATCTTAACTAGTGCCCCAAACACTTGTTAATAATAGACCTCTGAAACTTATTGATAATTCTCATTTTACATAAAATATGTGATGAATATTTAATGTTATTTCGAAATTCGAAACATTCCAGTAATGGATGATGCAAGTTCCAATACAATTTAAACCATTTTTTACTTGAAAAAACAAAAACATTCTATCTGGACATTATATTGCGATTTTCAAGTTATCACTCCACATGTTACAAGTCCATGGTAATTAATTTCTCTTTGACAAACACAATAATCTGCCCATCACATTGCAATTTTCAAGTTTTGAATTTAACCACCAGCGAGATATTTGAGTTTTGATAAGCCAACAAACGCATTGGTTTTTCGCTAGTATATGTGTTGAATTTAGTAGCTTCAATACTTCTATTGCATATCCATATGAATTGGCATTTGTTAGTCACTAAGTCACTTGCTTAACTATTTACTTGTAAACTGTTTGTCAAAATGCCTCACACAGGCGTCTTAAGGATGTTTATGATCGGACGTGGACGCCTTGGAACTTCGATAATTGGTCCATACTGAACACCACATCTGCAATTGATTTATCTTACAATAATGATGCGTATAAGGTTCCTGCGAAAGTTCTTCAGACCGCTCAAAGCACAATGAGTTCTAGTTCTCCCTTGTATTTAGAGTGGACAACAAATGCTGTGCCAACCAATGATGCGGGATCATTACCATTGGCACAGCCAAAGAAATGGATTGTGTACTTATATTTCATGGAAATTGAGAGACTGAGCAGCCTGAAGAGGGAGTTCACAATTTCCATGAATGATAATCAATTCACGAAGACGGTTAGCCTTGAATACTTAAAGCCGGTGCTTGTAGTTTCTACTCCAATTAGCGGGCCGCTCATCACCCTCTCGATTAAGTCAACGAAGAAGTCTGGAATTCGACCGATCCTCAATGCTGTGGAGTTCTATAACGTTCATGATCTTCCAAATGTACCCACAACACAAGATGATGGTATGCTTTTATTCTTCTATATGTTTTATTGTTTATTTACGCATTGAATAGTTATGCTACGATTGACATCAATAATTAAATACACAGACATTCCATTGTCAATAATCAAGATTTAGGTAAGCCAATGCTAAATATACAAGTCTCCACTGTGGGTCTTAAGTTATTTGTGAACTCTAATCTATAGTTGCTTGGTTGGGATCAATAGATGTGGCTTAAGTATTACTCTGCTATCTGCTTCATTCAAGGCTTTGGCTACTTTTGCTTGGTAATTGCTGAAGAGTCTCTTCAAATTGAAGCCCTTGAATGTTACAAGTCTTTTGAAAAACCGAGTCTGCATAACACATATGAGATCGCAACCACTTTTTGTATCTCTATCCTTCTCTTTAAACAATTGACCTTTTTTGTGATTTAAACTGTAGTGAAAGCTATTAATGACATCAAGGCAACGTATTACATTAAGAGAGGAAGCTGGCAAGGTGATCCATGCGTACCAACTGAGTACATATGGGACGGTCTGAACTGTAGCTCTAGAAATCCTCCAAGGATTACATCCCTGTGAGTCCCCTGGCAATGTTTCTTATATAATATTCATTTTCTCGATGAACTTAAGAAGAATTTTCATTCGTCATGAATAGCAAGACTTTTATGTATCCATGAGAAAGAAGATATAGGATGAATGCAACCTTCCAGTGTGAATTCTCGAATTGACCGATAACTTTGTCATGCTTTGGTCAAGTTCTTTGGGGGCATCATTGGAACTTCAGTGTTTTAATAGAGAGGGTGTTTGACACCCTAAGCTTTATATGGTATTGGAGAGAGCTCATAAACTGATCTCTAAGTTGACTAGCCACCCCAAAAAGTCACCATCTTGAGTATTTCTTTTGGGAGATTGCTCCATATAGGGGAGGCTATCGTGACCATCGGTGAGGTCAGCCCTCGTAGGCCTTAGGTGAGGCCAAGCCTCGCTAGATTTGGCATGGGTGGCTTCACCCGCGGTCGGCGAGGGCTTGACAACTTCACCGGTTGTTGGTAATGGCCGACAAGGGCATGCTAGCCCTCACTAGATCTGGTGAGGGTTGTCCTTGCCTAGGGTTGGCAAGGGCTTGATGACCCTCACCAACCACAAGCGAGGGCCGACCTTGTGGATGGCTATAAAAGGCAGCTTCCCTAGGGCGAGGGTCGCCTCGCCCAAGTAAGGGTGGCCTTCACCAAAGCAGGTGAGGGCAACCCTTGCCCAGCCCTCTGTGGGTAGCGCCGATGGTCAACCGACCAGCCACCGGCGCAAAAAAAAAAGAAGACGCACCAGAAAAAAGGAAAGAAAAAAGGAGGAAAAAAAGAAAAATGGTAAATGACAAAAATGCCCTTGACTATCGGGGCCCTTATTTGAAATAGGCAAAGCCACTTCAGCCTTTTTTCGAAACAAGATTCATTTCAAGCCCTTATTTGAAAAAGTTATGACACTTAAGGCCCTTATTTGAAACAATATCCACTTGGGCCAATATTTGAAAAAATATGAGCACTTCGAACCCTTTTTTGGAATTTTCCCTATTTATTAGGTACTCTAGTTCCAAAAATAACCATAAATTACAGAAGGAGATAATGAGACCCATGCAAGGAATGAGATTGACGATTCAGAATGGTCGATCTTCTTGTACCTGAAACATTTACACCAGGAGGATCTAAAATATTTTCATTCTAAAAATTGATTGCACATACTTTCTTTATTGTACCAAAAAATGCTCCCTTTATGAAGATGGCAATGACATGATCCTCTATTTTGATTTATGATGGCAGGAAATTGAGCTCTAGCAATTTGATGGGCAACATAGTCTCATCATTTTCACATCTATCAACAATGGAATACTTGTAAGTTGTGTCACTCATGATTAAGCACTTGGCAGTCAACTCATGATTGAATAATTACGATTGTGTATTAGGAGACATAGGCTATGGAAATACTGCCCTAATGTGTGGAAACATCCTGCTTTTGGCGGCATAAGTACAACGGGAGTGCCACAACTTGGCATAAAGGGACACTTAAGTGTCATAACTTACAAACGGTACACTTAAGTGCCACTTTTCAAAAAAAATGAATCACTTAAGTGCCAAGTGGTCGGAACCTTGCCGGAAATCCTACGTGGCATTTTTTAATTAATTTTTTTGCCTACGTGGCTCGCCGGAAACACTAAATCGATGAAAAATCAGCCAAAACGACGTCGTTTTGGCTAACGTGGATTTATAAAAATTTATTAATTAAATAATATTAAATAATAAAAATATTATTATAAAATCGATTTTATTTATAAAAAAAAAAAAAAAAGGAGGGGATCGGCGAGGGCCGTGCAGCCCTCGCCGCCGCCCGCCGCCGTCGCCGTCCACCCTCGCCGGAAGGGCCGGCGACGGTGGGGATGGTCGGCCGGGTCGCCGGGCCCCGCCGGTGGCGCGACCCCGGCCGGCTGCGCGACGAGGGCCCGCAGCCCTCGCCCGAGATCAGGGCGAGGGTCGCGACCCTCCCCATCCGGCGAGGGTCGCCGGCCCTCCCCCGCCGGGCCAGGGCCGCCGGCCACCCGCCGCCCGCGCCGATCCGGCGTGTTACGGGCGGCCGGCGGCTCCTGGCCCGGTGGGGAGGGCCGGCGACCCTCACCGGATCTGGGAAGGTCGCGACCCTCGCCCCAGATGGGCAAGGGCTCGGGCCCTCGCCGCAGGCCGGCCGGGGGTCGCCGGCCACGGCCGGGCCCGGCGACCCCGGCCGACCCCCCACCGTCGCCGGCCCTTCCCGCCGAGGGTGGGCGGCGACGGCGGCGGCGGCGAGGGCCGCACGCCCTCGCCGATCCCCTCCTTTTTTTTTTTTTTTTAATAAAATCGATTTTAAATTTTTTAAAATCTGACGTGGACAATTTTATTTATTAAAATTACCACGTGGATTTTTTATTTAAAAAAAAATGCTCCGTCAGCAAATGAAGTCGCCGGAAAATGGACACGTGGCGGTTTGGCCGGATTTTCGCCGTTGGCACTTAAGTGATCCATTTTGCTCCGATTTTGGCACTTAAGTGTACCGTTTGTAAGTTATGGCACTTAAGTGTCCCTCCGTGCCAAGTTGTGGCACTCCTGGGGTCCGTATGTCTGCTTTTGGCTATGAAACTAGTTTAACTTGATATTACGTGTTCTAAACTTGCTCTTTCCCAGATATTACGTGTTCTAAACTTGCTCTTTCCCAGAGATTTGTCCAACAATCAGCTTACAGGAGAGATACCGGAAACTTTGGCTGAATTACCAAATCTTAGATTTTTGTAAGTTAATGTCTCTAGCTGAAGCAGCAAATGATTTGAAGTGGACAACTCTCTTATCATGGCTATATTTGCAGAGATTTAAGTGGAAACAACCTGATTGGATCAGTTCCTGAAGCTCTTAATATAAGGGTTCAGAGCGGTTCTTTATACATGAGGTTCTCTCTCTCTCTCTCTCGAGTCATATACGAATTTTATAGGGTGGAAAGACTATCAAAGTGTTCTATTTATTGTGATTAAGAGCAATTAAGAAGGCCAACTTGCCATCAACATTTATCGAATCAATCTGGACACTTGTTGATAGGAATTTCAGTTCAACTCCTTCATTCTTTGTGACAGTTTGATAGGAAACGCGAATCTTTGCCTGGCTGATTCTTGCTCGCATAAGAAGAAACAAAGCACCATCCTTGTTGCAGTCGTTACATCAGTTTCAGGCTTCTTCGTGGTTTTCTTTGGTGCTTTGGCTGTTATTTGGTTACTTAAATGGAAACAAATAGCAGGTAAGTTCTACATTTCGATTAACGACAATCTTGACTTTGCTTTTCCTTTGGTACAGTTCTATTGATGTCTTTTCTAGGATATTAGATCATACAATTTACCAACTTGCTCTCTCTTTTCACCCCCCTAAGAGTCTCATATTACATTCTCATCGATATTGCGATTAGGAATAAAGGAAAGTTGGCTTTAATAAAAAATTTCCAATGCTAGTGATATGAGTTACATAATGATCACAAGAACATGGAGAGAAGAGAGAGACGGGATTCCCACAGCATTGTTGCATCAGCATCACAAAGAGAATGTGCATTATTGAGCTTAACTTATCCACAATAAAGTTGCTGATTTTTTTTCTTCAAGAATAACTATTCTATGCATGGGAAGGACTTATAGCAACTTGAGAGGACAAGTTTGTCCATAGTATTCTAATGGTCCATCCAAAAAAGTTGGATTGTGCAATCTCGAACTTATCTATTTATATCAAGCAAAGTAAAAGAATCTATACGTTAGCATATCAAAGGAAGGTGACAGAGAATCCCTGCCCAGATCTCTTGATTTTTGTCCTTTCCTCCATTAATACATATCCGAAAACGGGATCAGAAGAACCTTTTGTACATTTTTAATTATTGAGGATGCCATTTGAGTTATTTGCCTTTAAAGTCCACTATCCAAAGTGGAAGTCGCAATAATCATGGGAACCTTTTTGCTACAGAATCTAGCGAGAGGATGCTGAGATTAAAGAAACGACCTTTTAAATATGGAGAGATTTCAAAAATCACTGGAAACTTTGGGCGAGTGATTGGGGAAGGTGGATTTGGCAAGGTATATCTTGGCAAACTAGATAATGACACCATAGTTGCTGTGAAGATGCTCTCTAAATTGTCAAAGCAAGGATACAAGGAATTTCAGGCCGAGGTTAGATAGGATGATGCAACCATTCTTCCTTCGAAATCAACTTATGCTGATACTTAGGTAGAAATTTGTTCATTAACTTCCTCTTAGACTATTGTCAGTTATTGTTACAATAATGCACACTCATAATACCACAGGCACAACTCTTAGCAATTACACACCACAGAAATTTGGTTTCTCTGTTCGGATATTGCAATGATTCCAAGCACAAGGCATTAATATATGAATACATGGCTAATGGAAATTTAAGGCAACATTTATCAGGTGCGTATTTCTAATCTGTTGTATTGGTTCTTGTGCAAAATAATCCTGTAAGACTCTATCTTGCTTATATGAAATGTTAAAATGTATCCAACAGAGGACCATCTAAATTTCTTGACATGGAGTAAGAGACTACAAATAGCTGTGGATGTTGCACAAGGTACATGATAAGATATCCACAGTCGGTAGGTCTTTTGCCGTCATTGCTTTGGCATTGTTGACATTGTTTTTGCGAGGATTTCAGGTTTGGATTATTTGCATAATGGTTGCACGCCACCCATCATCCATAGAGACTTGAAGACTTAAAACATCTTGTTGAACAAAGACTTCCAAGCCAAAATAGCTGATTTTGGCCTGTCAAGAGCTTTTGCAACTGACAATGACTCCCACGTGTCTACTCATCCTACCGGCACTTTTGGCTACCTCGGCCCTGAGTAATAGCTAAAACCCAACATTATTGATCCCGTTTAGTTCAGCATCTTTAATTGCATAAAAATATTAACATTGTCTAGGATTTTTTTTTTTTTGATATGAGGTGTTTTTTCCTCCTCTTAGGTTTCAAACCTCTAGAAATTTTGACAAGAAAAGTGATGTTTACAGTTTCGGAATTGTACTCTTTGAGTTAATCACTGGTCAAGCTGCTATAATGAGAAGCCAGGATGGCAACGACGTCACGCACATACTTCAATGACTAGTTCCTATCGTTGAAAGTGGTGATATATAGAGGATTATGGATCCAAGGTTACAAGGAGAATCCAACATCATCTCAGCTTGGAAAGTAGTGGAGATTGCTATGTCTTGTACTCAACCAAGGGCGATTGAAAGGCCGGACATAAATCATGTATTGGCAGAGTTGAAGGAGTCTTTGGCGAGCAACTCAAGGGGCTCTTTTGAAGTGACCTTTTCGGAGATCCATTGTGACAGTGTCCCAATGGTAAGGTAGTAGAAACTTTTCCAATACAAAAAGGGTATCTTCTTTTTAGGTAAAACATTAAGTTTTGTCTGCAAATTTGTACTATTTTTCTTTTATCGCGTCATCCATTTTCCTTTTCTTTTTGTCATTGAATGTTACAAACTTGCTGTCTAACAAAAAATATGCTTTCGTCCTCTGTTCCTCCCATCTCCATTCAAAATGTTAGTTAATTGCATTCCTAATCTTGCGAAATTAGGAATTACATATTGAGTTTTGGGGGAAGGTGAATCGGATGTTGGTTATCCATGGATGTGGTAATCAGTTGGAGTTCAACTGAGAAATCGGTTGGAGTCAACACCATTCGGTAAATAGCGACAATTTTGCTATATTGAGGGTCAAGATTGAGAAAATATATAATGAGGGACTACTTATCTTCTTTCTTTCTGGGTTAAGCTCAACATATTTATGTATGATTGTATCATAGGTGGTCCTAAAGTAGTATTTCTCGCAAGCAACCTGGGATATACACAAGCATCTTTGAACAAATTATGGACACAAGACTTGAGCTTTACTTATAATAATGAACGCATTTGTAACGTGTTTTAAGTCCAAATAGAAGGCAATCCTGATCTCATCTAATTCTTAAAATGCGGGATGGGCCTGCCGTCTAGGATACCATTGACTAGACAAGAGGTACATAGCGAAAGAAGATGCGTACCACCAGTGTAACATTGCCTAATTCGTCAAAAAAGGATCCACCCATGTACCATTGAATAGTCCCATTTGTAGCGATTAAAGGCAGGATTCAGAAAAAGTGAGGGCTCATCCTGGCGAGCAAACCTGAAAAAGGAACCTTTTCATGATCCTAGCAGTAAAGGAACTTGAGCATGCCTTGACATAAGTACGTGATGTCCCTTCTGGTTACGGAGGACTTTGATCAAGTACCACATGCACCAACAGAACCATAGAGTCAAAACAGTTGTGACATAGAATTTGTGTCCTGAACTCGAGTCCCTTATTGTTAAATCTCTAGTGACTTTGTTGGTTTACAATGAGAATTAACAAAAGCACTCCTGATCTTTGTTTGTTAAAAAGAGAAAGGGAGAGTCAAGTCATTATTGATACATAAATTTTGACGACCCATTTAGTCATTTATTGCATAAGAAAACTAGGAGTCAATCTTAACCCTAACCAAAAATATTATTGACTTAAATTTGCATTTTAAGAACATTTTTCATTAAGCCCATATAATTGCATTAAATCTAAGCTAAACAGACTGATGTAGGGAGGGGAGGGGGGTGGTTTTGAGTTCAATTAGATTTTGGATCTAAGCCCATGGGAGTGAGAAATTCGGCCAAACCCATTATTCCCCTCAAGTGGTCGAGATGGACATGTGCTTTGCGCATGTGATACTTCCAATTAGGGGATATTGATGTAAATTTGAGAAGCAATATCATAAAAATCTTTTGGTCACATGGCTATTTGAAAAGAACAAATATAGAGAAAGAGCAAAGTTGATTCCCACTATTGAGGGAAAAAAAGGAAAATTTAGTAAAGAAGGAAACTGAGTAGATTTGACCAGCATTTAAAGAGGAAAGGAAACAAAAGATATGTGGGGATGATGATGTTGATCCGCAAGCCATTGCAAATGGAGTAATGAATCGTAGCATATGCTCATCATTGAAACTGGTGACCGAGCTGCAATTGTTTTTTATGTCAGATATGTTCTTAAGGGATGAGAATGTGTTTGTAGCTACAAACTATGCTTTGTTATTTGCTTTATGGCTTTTGCTTTTTTCTACAGTTATTTGGAATTTGCTAGGCTTGAAAGCCTTTTATGTACCTCTTGGTTATGTTTGGTTGTCTAGATTTTTAATCAGAATATGACTGGATATGATATGATAGGTTATGAAATTCAGGGATTTTGCTATATCATATCCACTATTTAATGAATCATAATAATAAACTTGAATATATTCATATTGCTCATGTATATGGTTCGGTATAAATTTTGAATGAACCTAAAAGTTCACAAACGAAGAAGGTAAAAATCTCTTGTGATGCTTTTGCCTACTTTAATTTTATTTGCTTTTTTTCCCTCTCTTTTTTTAATTATTTTCTTTTTCCCCTATAAAATTATATTAATATTAAGCTGTAATAATATACCTTAAATACTAAAATACCTCAAATATTTTATAAATATAAATATATTTATATTTATATTTTGAATTTATACTATAAGATAAAATTAAATTTTTGAATAAATAAATAAATAAGAATAAATTAAAAAATAAATTATTATTTTTTGTTATTTTGAATTTCTTACATTAGAATTCAAATAATATTTATATTGAAATATAATTTTATTTTTATTAATTTAAGAAGTTTATTATTCGAGAAAAATAAATTTCCTATTATTGATATTAGAATTCTATCCACCTTTATCCCATCTCCCTCATGGAATAATTTTATCTACACTATATCCCTCTTATATGTGACTTTATTGTGTCTTGAGTAGGCTTCATACACAAGATATTATTGCGACTACCAAATGCGGCTTAGGAAGAATATTCACAAAGATATTAAGTGCTATGCATGTTTAATTGTGCCTCCAAATTGAATTTTTAACCACCTCCCGCCTTTCTTTCGTGCCTTTAATCTTTATAATTTACAGCCAAAATTCACGCCGTGATATTCAATCACGTGGTTTTCCCATCATTGACAGCTTAGCTTTCTCCTGGATGCCCATCAATGGTCAGTAATATGGGCTTTATACGTCATCTTATCAGCCTTCGAGGTGAATCTCACTTACATGACCGGCATGTAAGGCTTATTCAATTTTGGATACCAACAATGCGCTAATTTTTTCTAGAATCCCTTTCATTATAAATTATCATATAAATCACAATTAATGAGCACTAAGCAAGATTAATGATTTAATCCAAGCTAACCATGATTAACAAACCAAACCACACTTCAACCATGGTTAATTAGCCCAACCATAAACCAACTCTAGTTAATTAACCCAATCTTGGTAAATTAACTAACCATAGTTCACCTTTTTAACTAAACTAACCATGGTCATTTTTCCAACCACCTATCTTAACTCTAATTAATCTTAATAAAGTCCCTAACTAAGATTAACCATAAATTAATCTACCCTAAGCAAGTTTAACGGACTAATCGAGGGATTAGAATGTAAACTCACCCAGCAACGATTCCGACGACACGGGCGCGATGGCAGCGGCAAGGGCTACGCACGGCTACGTCCAAAACATCACGGAGGCACTCCGCAAAAATGGGTCTCGGTGGAGGCGGTTTCCGATTTGATGAGAATGATGGGCGAACAGCTCGCAGATGAGTGGTGCGGCTCTTCGGCGGTTTGCGGACAGTGATGGTGCCTGGCCATGGTGCAAAATAGTGGCTGGTTTGGGGTAAAAACAGCAGCGCAAGGAAGCCAAACATAAAAGAAACAAGAGAAAGAGAAGGGGAAGAAGGAGACAAGAACGTGGGGAATGTGGGAGGAAGAGAGAGAAACGTGGGTTGACATTGGGGAGGGAGAGAAATGAGGAGAGAGAGAGAGAACAAGAAGCCAAGTCCAATTTCCCTTGCTTCACATCATTTCCCTTCATAAATTCCCTTGACTTTCTCTCTATTTATCCCCAATAATTCAATGCATCTTCTAGAATGGGTAAAATGGTAATTTCACAAAATATAGTATACCGTATTATACGTGTATACGGGTCAAGATTTTATATGGGCTTGAATAAAATTGGTTTGGGCTCAAATTGTGGAAAAATGGGCTAGAAAATGCAATTAGGCTCAAGGCTTGAAGTTGGGCTTACTTGGGCTTGGTGGGCTTGGTTGGGGCCCACTCGGCTAAACCTTAATGGGCGCAAGGCCCATTGGGCCTTCAATTGGCCCATCTCCTCTTGGTTCCAATTTTTCGGCTCGTTGAATCCTTTTCCGATAAATTCGAGAATCAATTAGGTAGCGTTCAATATTTTAGTCTCGACATCCTTGAAAATTTGATACCCAAAACCGGATTGAAATTCGTGGTTAAAATCGATCAATCACGACTTTAGTACAACCTAACTATCGGGCGGCGTTTAGGGGTTCTCGCACGTTTGGCCCATGGTTAATAGCTTTTCAACCCACAATTGTGCCTATTCAAATTAGGGCGATCCTCAATTGTCATGTAATCATAAGAGGCTAATTGCTCACGTTGAGTACAGAGCCAAAAGGAAATCGGTTTAACGTCGTTTATAGTCAATATCGAAGTCGTGCGAAATCATCCGCAATCCAACCTTGTATTTTTGCCGAATTGACTTGGTTCCGTTTGCTAATTAGCCTACAACAGTGTGGTATCATCCCTCTTTGATCTTTATGGTTGAGTGGCCAATCCCTGATTGAATTCATTGGTCGTACGTGTATCGATTTTTAATTGCCTTTCCGACTAGCTAGTTAACTCATGAGGGGCCAGCTTAGCGTAAACGTAACTAACAACGCATTAATAAAATAATCAATTTCATAAATCCCGAGATGAGTTGAAATTCAGGACGTCACATATAACCCTAACTCATATGTTATATGATGCATCTAATGTGACTACTAGAATAGAAAGTCATGATCACATTCCATTCTTGGATTGCGATGAGTCGATTTGAGCATAAGAATTGTTATATTTTGTGTCAATATCTTTTATCTATTTGGTCTTTTCTTATTTACTTGATGATGAGTTATAATAAGCATGCTATGTTCTATCTTTGTTTCCATGTAATGATGAGCTAGTCTCAACATGAACTTAGCGCTTTGTTTTCCAACAAAAGCGATCCTCAAATAATCTCCATACGAAAGTCATTACCCCATCATGTTATGCCTTGCAGTCTATCGATTCCCAGTGCACGAGAAGCTGGCTTTCATGGCAATTTTTAGATCTAGTTAGATAATTGGAGTTAATATCTCATTCTTAGATTCAAGCGTGCTTGGTCGGATGAGGCGCTGTATAATGTTATGGACACGGCTCGAGTTATTTTCTTTTCCCATATTTTATTTGTTCAATAATCGATATGTTCAATCTTTTATTTGCTTGAGCACCGATGCAGGATACTTAGGTCCATGTTTTAAGAATGAAAAAAATAAAAACAGATTGTATGAAATAAGTTTTGGAGGGTCACGACGCATTCAAAGTCATTTATTCTGCTCGATCACATTCTCCGTAGTTAGGAGCATACACTAAATACAAAGTGCACAACCTTATTTCAATATCAATTATAGGGAATTCGGAAGCGCGACTCTCATATCACTCGTTGGATATGAGAAGGCATTGTGCCGGTAACCCGGGGCACGCTCCATATACCAAAGTCCAATTAGGACTTTTCTTTTGACCAACAGATTGCACCTTGAAGGATTCCAGCTGTCTCCAAGATGGAGTCGTATAAGGACCAAAGTCCAATTAGGACTAAAACTATATAAGCTGCGCTCATTGATTGAGAGAGAGACATCATTCAATAACTTCTCAAGTGACAAGGTCTTGTATGGTCTATAAAAACAATATAAGCTGAGCTCATTTAAATTGTTGGTTACGTAGACTACATAGACTACATACTATAAAGTATTGAGTCTAAATGACTCACGGACCATGCAAGAACTTATGAATTTGTCATGATGTGGCATCCATCATATGAACCGCCCCATGTTTTCTCCTTGGAACAACTTTTCCAGCATACCGAATGAATGTGAATCCAAAGCATCCTAATTTTTAAATTTGTTTCGTGGAGTAAACCAGTGGCAAGCAAAGCAATAAGAGCCTCCCTTCGCCTGGTTTATCCTTCGCATCCGAGCCAACTCGGCTAGGGAAAAGAAGAAATTTCGGAGGCATCGTCGTGGTTGTCGTCGTGATATGAGTACTAAATCTCATCTCGTGTTCATCCCATCGCCGGGCCTCGGCCACCTGGTGTCAACGGTGGAGATCGCCAAGCTCCTTGTGGACCGTGACAACCGGCTCTCCGTCACCATACTCATCATGGAGTTGCCCTTCGACTCGGAGGTCGACTCCCGCGTGGAGCTGCTCTCAGCTTCCGCCGCTGCAGGCATCCGCTTCGTGATCCTCCCTCGGCAGAACGCCTCCCCGGATACGTCCCCAGTGGCCTTCCTGACTCACGTTATTGAGAACCACAAAGCTGACGTCCGAGAAGCCGTGACTGGCCTCCACAGGTGCGGATCCCCACGGCTCGCTGGGATCGTCGTTGACATGTTCTGCACCACGATGATCGAAGTGGCCAGTGACATCGGCGTTCCTTCCTACGTGTTCTTCACGTCGGGTGCTGCAGCTCTCGGCTTGATTCTGCACCTCCAGTCGCTCCAAGACGAGCACCACATGGACCTGACCGGGCTTGAGGGCTCAGACGCCGAGCTGGACTTCCCGTGCTTCAGGAACCCGCTGCCTGCTGCCAAATTCTTGCCCGCCGAAATATTCGTAAATGAAGGCCGCCGGCTACTCTTGAGCCACGCCCTAAGGATTAGGGAAACCAGAGGCATCTTGGTAAATACATTCACCGAGCTGGAACCCCACGCGGTGGAGGCCCTCTCCGGCCTCAGCGCGCCGGCAGTGTATCCCGTGGGCCCCCTAGTGAACATCAAGGTTGAGAGTAAAAAGGGGCCGGAAGGTAATAATAGTCCGCAGGGTTTCGAGATTGTGGAGTGGCTCGACCAGCAGCCGGACGCGTCAGTGGTGTTCCTGTGCTTCGGAAGCTTTGGAGGCTTCGACGAGGACCAGGCAAAGGAGATTGCTCGTGCATTGGAGCAGAGCGGGTACCGCTTCCTGTGGTCCCTACGTCAGCCACCTGCGAAGGGCAAGGTGGAAGCCCCCTCGGACTATGCGAATCCGGCAGAGGTCCTGCCCGAGGGGTTCCTGGACAGGACAGCTGGGATCGGCAGAGTGATCGGCTGGGCCCCGCAGGTTGAGATCCTAGGCCACCCGGCCATCGGAGGGTTTGTGTCCCACTGCGGGTGGAACTCCACCCTAGAGACCATATGGTTCGGCGTGCCGGTTGCTGCATGGCCCCAGTATGCAGAGCAACAGCTCAACGCGTTCGAGCTGGTGGTGGAGCTCGGCCTTGCAGTGGAGATCAAGATGGATTATCGGAGAGATCTCACCAAAGGCAGCAACTTCGTGACGGCAGACAAGATAGAGGGAGGGATAAGGAAGTTAATGGAGGGCAATGAGGCCGGGAGAGGAGGAAGAAGGTGAAGGAGGCGAGCGAGAAGAGCAGGAAGGCCTTGATGGAGGGTGGCTCCTCTTACTTGTCTTTGGCTCGCTTCGTCGAGGATGTCCGGAGACGATGAGCCTGCGTTTGGCTAGGAGACTGGTTTGAGCACTAGTTTTGACAACTTCTCTTTACTTGCTTTTATAAGATAGTGTTTTGAAGCTTCCACGTGTGTTCTAGTGATCGCGTGAGTATAATCCGTGTTAATATGTCATAAAGAAAACAGATCATTTGGGATTGGCCATGAGCTGTTGTTAATCCCAAATGATCGGTTGTTCATTATATAGTGATGTCTGTCATTTGCAAAAATCACAAAAGCTGTTCTGCACCATGCTGATCGATGGTGCTCCATGTCCAGAGGCTGCAGGATTAGCGCTGCGTCAAAAATCATCGGAAGAAAAAGATAAAAAAAGGGAAGTATTTCAGAAGTGTAAACGGTTCAGTTCGGTTCGGTTTTTTCATTTTTTGAAAAACTGAACCAAACCGAACCGATAAGGGATGATACCAAACCGAACCAAAACCGTCCCAAACCGAATGTGAACCCAACCGAAAATGCTGTTCGGTTCGGTTCAATTCAAGACAGTTTTTCGGTTTTCTTATTTTTACTTTAGTTATTGAAACCTAAGTGAAGAAAAGATGATAAAGAATAAAGTTTGTTCAATTTTTACCGAGAATTCCGGTTTGGTTCGTTTCCTAAATGAAGAAAAGATGATAAAGAGAGGTTGTTCAATTTTTATTAGGCAAAAGTACAGCTCAAGTGCCAAAACTTGGCATGAGAGGACACTTTAAGTGCCAAAAGTTACGAAAGGTACACTTAAGTGCCACTTTTTTTGAAAATTGGATCACTTAAGTGCCAACTCCGGCGAAAGTCACCGAAAATCTAACGTGGCTTATTTTAATAATATAACTCGCTTACGTGTCTTGTCAGAAGTTGAGTCAGCAAAAACTTAACCAAAACAACATCGTTTTTGTGCTGACTTTGCATTTAAAAAATATATTAATTAAATAACTTTAAATATCTTTAAAAATATATTATTATAAAATTGATTCATTTATAAAAAAAATAAAAAAAAAGGAAGGGGAGGGTTCGGGCTAGGGCTGAGCAGCAGAGGATTGTTGCCTTCTCCCGGCGTCTGGTGAGGGTCACCGACCCCCACCCAAGCGCCAAAGACCCTCACTGTCCATCGCCGCTGCCCCACCGGTAATGGGGCGATGGCCACAGGCAAGGGAGCCTCCCTCGCCTATGCTACTGCTACCCTTTTTTTTTAAAAAAAAATTTGTTTTTAATATTATTTAATTAATAATTATATTGAAAATTAAACTAAAGCCAAAACAACGCCATTTTTTTATGAAAATAAGATGACATGGAATTCCGGGAGCTACGCGGGCATTAGAAATTATTAAAATAAACCACGTCGGATTTCCAACTACCTTCGCCTGAGTTGACACTCGAGTGATCTAATTTTAAAAAAAACTAACACTTAAATGTACATTTCGTAACTTTTGGCACTTAAAATCTCCCCTCGTGCTAAGTTTTGACACTTTGGCTGTTTTTTTTTTCCAAAACTGGTATAATTGTGACAAACAAATAGTAAAATCTCAAACTAGATAGAGAGATGACGAGAGAGAGAGAGAGAGAGAGAGAGAGAGAATCACAAACACATTTTTATTTTATTTTGTCAACCATATTTTATTTTTACTTTAACTCTTGCCCTCATACTTTTGTCTTACCTCCTTAGAGGGCATGGGAGTCAAAAACTACACTTGAAATTAAATCATCCTCACCTCAATCCTCTTGAGAATATGGGGATTTGAAACCCTCATCTCCCCTTCTCATATGAAAAAAGTGACCACTGGAGCAACCCCAGTGATTGAGTCACAAACGCATTAAAATGGGATAGAAGGTGGGAGCCGCAAAAAAAACAAAGAAATTTCATGCGGTTTTTAAGTTAGACAAAAAAAGGCATACGATAGGGTGGAGTGAGACTTATTGGAGGCTAGTATGCTGAAGATGGGGTTTTGTGCAAAATGGGTGTCCTGGATTATGGAATGTATATCCACAGTGTCATACAGTGTCAAGATGAATGGAGAAAATCTAGAGTATTTCCAACTTACTCGTGGCATATGCCAAGGTGACCCTTTATCTCCTTATATGTTTTTATCATTTTGGCAAATGTGCTATCTGTTTTGCTAAAAAAAGCTATGGAGGATGAAAGCATGAAAGGAATTAAGTTAAATAGACTTTGTCCTACACCATCTCACCTACTTTTCGCAGATGAATAAATTTTATTTCTTGAAAGAAAAGTAACTGAAGCTCGAATGTGGCAGCCATTTTAAATCAATATTGTTTTGTTTCTAGACAAGCCATAATTTTGAACAACTCATGCATGTTCTTCGGCAAAAATTGTCTAAGTAGATTAAAGGAGAATTTGACACATGAGATGAGAGTTCCTAAAGTTGAAAAAATGGGGAAGTACTAGGGAATACCATCTTACTAGGGTGTTTCAAAGAAATAAATCTTTGCATGGATACTAGATGGGGTCAACATGAAATTAGAAGGCTGGAAAGAAATTTTTTGTCAAAGGCAGGGAAAGAAATCCTCATCAAAATAGTGGTATAGGTTCTACCGTAGTATGCAATATCGGTTTTCAAAATACCCCTATCCATTTGTCAAGCTATTGAGAAGAAAATTGCAAATTTTTGGTGGAAAAATAACAAAAACAGAATGGGTATACATTGGGAAAAACTGGAATATAGTGAAAGAAGGAAAGCATGAAGGTGGATTGAGATTTCGTGATTTAATTACTTTTAATCATGCTATGCTAAGCATACAAGCATGGAGATTAATCTAGAATCCAAATTCTTTGTGGAGCAGAGTTTTTAAAGGATTGTATTATCCTAATACGGATTTGATACATGCAGACAAAAGCTCACACCCTTCATGGGTATGGCAGAGTTTACTTATTGGATGTAAAGTGATTCAAAAATCCATTCGATGGGTGGTTGGAAATGGTGAAAAGATCAATATAAGAGAAGACCCATGGTTACTGAGAAGACTAATTGGTGGTCCTGCATATAGAGGGGATCCCATTCAAGTTTATGAACTCATGGTCTGAGAGGAAGCCAAATGGAATGAGGAGATGCTAGAAGGATTGTTCGATTTTCAAACAACTCAGGACAAATTAGCTATTCCTATAAACCAGCAACTACCAGAAGACAAGTTGATTTGGAAGCAAACAAAAACAGGGAAATTCACAATAAAAAAAAATGCCTATAATTACTGCAGAGCACAACAAAGCATAAAAAGGGCAAACAATGCATCCACGTTGTATCAAACACCTAGACAACTATAGAATCAAATTTGGAAGGCAAATACACAGCCTAAAATAAAGTTCTTCCTATGCATTAGCAATGAAGGAGAAGCTAGCCCGGAGGAAGATAATACTTGCAAGGACTTGTGAAATATGCCAGCAACACCCAAAAACGACATGCGGACCTCTGGAATGCCAAAACTTAGCACAGGGGGATACTTAAGTGCCAAAAGTTCATAAATGTACACTTAAGTATCAAAATCTGAGCAAAAAGATCAGTTAAGTGCCAACGACGAAAAAATTCAACCAAACTGCCACGTGTCATTTTCCGGCGATTTTATTTGTTGACAGAGTAATTCTTTTCAAAATAAAATATCCACATGGCAAATAAAAAAAAAAGAAATTGTTCAAGTCATACCAAATTTTTTTTAAAATTGATTCTATTAAAAAAATTAATCAATTTTATAATAATATATTTTTAAGTTATTTAATATTATTTAATTAATACATTTTTTAAATGCCACGTCAGCACCAAAACGACGTTCGTTTGGCTGAGTTTTTGCTGATTTGGCTTCCGACGAGCCACGTAAGCGAGTTATATTATTAAAATAAGCCACGTTAAATTTCTGGCAGCCTTCGCCGGAGTTGCCATTTAAATGATCCAATTTTCAAAAAAAGTGGCACTAACGTATCCCCTCATGCCAAGTTTTTGCACATACTTTTGCCACCCAAAAACTATTAAGCACCTCTTTCTGTTATGCCCCTGGACTAAACGAATTTGGCAAAATCCAGCAATTAATATACAAGTGGATGCTTATTCAGTAACACGAATTGAGGATGGATGGAAAGTTTGAACCATATTTCCATATCCTTCGAATTTATCGCAGTCTTATTATGGCAAATCTGGAAAGCTCGGAATGAATGGATCTTCAGAGCTCATAAAGCAAACCCCGACCAAATAATCACCTCGGCCATGGCAACAGAGAAGAACTTCAGTCAATGGACAGAAAAATCAAAAGGAAACTAGTTGTCAAAGAAAACCTCACCTCAGATCTAGAACCCTCCACCCCTTGGAATGCTAAAAATCAATGTCGACAGCTCTTTTGTTGCAAAAATAGGGGAAGGGTCAATAGCATGCATATGCAGAGATAGCAACGACGTTTTGATAGAGGGGTTTGCTTGATCAGTGTGAGTCTCCTCGGCGATTCAGGCGAAAGCGATAGCCATCTGGAAAACCTTAAAACACTTCGAAGACAAAACACATGCCTGATTGCTTTTGGAGTCAAATCAAACTGATCTAGTGAAAATGATAAGTGTAGCTACTGATCAGGTGAGTTGGGAGGCGTATGCACATAGCATGGAGGCCTAGGCTCGAGCCCAGTCTTTCCCAAATTTGACAATAGCTCATTGCCGAAGAGAAGGCAATTGTATTGCAGATTGGGTCGCGAGAGCCCACCGCAATGGAAGTCTACCGGCTAATTGGATTGTTTATGCCCCTACTTGTCTAATGGAGATGCTATGTACTAAACCCAATATGTCGTCATTTCAGACGTTTACTTGAGAAACAAAAATAGTTATTTTTGACCAAAAAAATATATTATCCTAAAATAGGCATCTCAAAAAAACTTTAAACTTTAGGATATATTTGTTTTACAAAAATGAGAAATTTGAAAAAGAAATTCGAAAAATGATTACTTATATTATTTTTAAAAAATTAATTAAACAGAAAATATTTTCATCATTGATAATAAGGAGGTATAAGGACACGAAAATCTACGGTTATGGAATTTTATCAATGATGTCTTTCCGAACACTTTCTATATTTGTCGTCACCTTTGCAGATTACAATTCGTGGGCCAAACGCAAATCGACTGGCTCCACATGAAACACGTCAAGGGTCGATGAAAAATAAACATGGATTATAGCCACATAAACGCTAGAGTAATCAAACATGGATTATAGCCACAGGAACCCCAAAACACTTCGCCCTCCAGGTAATCATAGCATCAAAATGCCAACAGCACTCAAACTACCAGCCAACCCTGTCTCAAAATGACTTGAGCATTTAAAATCTGGAAAACTACTTTCTGCGATGTGGATATCTTTTTTGGTTAATCATGAGAGATCCTTAAGCGATAATTAAGTGTCAACAGCCTCTCAATGTTCTCAAACCTTTCTCGCCTTCTCAAATTCGCGGTAAATTTGTCCACATGAAATGTACCAGCCCTTGTTCGGAATCTTAGAGATCACATCTTTAAGTAATAAAATATAGGATACTAGGCTATCTTGTATACCCAATCCGCCAATCCTTAGTGCCTTTATTTTATCCCATCTTCCTTTTACTGTCGATATTGGTCTAAATAGAGTACAGCTTGTATAAAAACTTCCCATTCTATCACGATGAGACATCGTTTAAACCAAGACATCGTTTAAATGTAAAATGACTTCTCGAGCACATCAAAATGCATGTAAACCCAATACATCTGATCCCTTAAATCTTATTTGTCTCGCATCAAACCTGCTAAGATTGTTAATGTTAAATTAATGTCTCAAATTTGAATTGTGTATAAGACCCAACCCGATTGGATGATGTGGACTGATCCGTCTTAGATGAGACATAAGAGAAAGAGTCCTAATTCGACTTTGATTTTTCCTGCCTTTCTTTCAAATGACAATCTTGGATTTATTTGGGTGGTCGATTCAAATAAAGAAGGGAACTTGAACAAGGAAAGTTGTTGCTGACTTGTGACCCGAGGTTTGACCGATCAATGATTGACATCCTTTGTACAGTAAAAGAATATATACCCATACATACATAGAATAGTATGGTCGGAGGGTATGTGAGGTAAAAGAAAAATAAAAAGACGCACGGTGGAGGACTTTTTGGAGCCACGGAGCTCCGAACGGTTATTTGTGCAAAGGATCCTACTCCCAAGTTGTGGCGTTTTCTTTGTGGAAACGTAAGCAGTGAGGTAATTCACTGCGAGTCTAAATACCGTGGGTTTGGCTATAATATAAATGTGGGGAACATTCGAGTATAAAATAAGTGATTGTAACTCGTAGTTCTTTAATTGATTAGTGAAGTATTTATTGTTGGCTCTCTCTATAAAGTAGGTACCAATATTGTATTGAACTAAGTAAATTTTTGATGTTTTTTTATTATTTCTCATTCATTTTTATTTTTATTTTTGCTATTTTCGCATCAATATCTTGTAATCCGACAACGACCCCCAACCCACAAGCCCTAATTGCATTAGCAGAGTAGATAATCATAAATTATTGTAAGTGGAACGTGAAAAGTTTGAAACTTGAACCGAATCGAGCTCACTTACCCTCGAACTTGTGTCCGCCAAAGAATCGCTCCCTTGAGATCAACATCGACGGGTCCTTTGGTAGCAGGTTCTTCAGAGGGAACAATCGCAGGGATCCTTCGAGATGCCTCAGGAGTTTTGCTAGACGGATTTGCTAAAAAAATCCCAACTCCGTCGCCCATCCAGGTCGAATCCGTGGCTTTGGTGAAAACCTTGAAGTACTTCAGTTCGAGAGTGGAAGAAGAACTGTACTTTGAGACATAAAGCCTTATGTTGTTTGAAGCCTTACAGATGGAAGATCACATGCCGTGGAGGTGAAGGTGCTGATCTTAGAAGCCTGAACCCAGCTAGCCCATTTCAGCAACTGCAATGTGGTCCATTGTGGTAGAGTAGCAAATCATGTAATTGATTGGATAGCAAAGAGTCAAAGATTGAATATGCTTCCTTGTTCTTGGTTATCCCAGCCCCCAACCTCTTTAGGACCTTTTGTGTTTGGATATCCCTTCTTTGGGTACGTTGTCCATGAACTCTGATTATAAATAAACGGAAAAATGCCAAAAAATGACCTCAAGTGTCATTAGTTTTTCAAATAAAGAACCTGAAGTAAACTCCGCTCCAAATAAAGGCTCGAAGTGGCCACGATTATTTTAAATAATGGCCCTGAAGTGGTTATAATTATTTTAAATAAGGGCTTGACCTCGCCGGTCACCGACCGACTAAATTTTCCGAACGACTACAAGCATTTTCGCCATTTACCAATTTTTCTTTCATTTTTTTTTCTCACCCTGGGGGAGGCCGCCCCTTGTGGCCACTTGCAAGGCTGGCCCTCACCAATAGCAACAAGGCCGACCTCATTAGATATGGCGAGGGTCGGCCTCTCCTAGGTTGGCAAGGGTGGGACGACCCTCGCCTCACGGCCACCCGCAAGGTCGGCCTTCGCCAACCTCATCATGGGGCCGTCGAGGGCCGACCTCACAAGTGGCCATGAGATGAGGATCGTCCCGCCCTCGCCAAACCCAAGCGAGGCCAACCCTTGCCCGCGGCGGGAAGGGCTAGCCTTGCATGTGGCCGCAAGGGGCGTCCTCAGCCAGGGAGATGGTCGCCTCACCCAGGCGAGGCCATCCCCCACTTGTGGCCGGAGAGGGTGGCCATCGCTGGATTAGGCGAGGGCGACCCTCGCCCACCCTCTTTGGGCTTCGCCAATGGTTGGCCGGCCACTAGCCATGAAGAAGAAGATGAGCCAGAAGAAAAAAAAAAAAAAAAAGGAAATGAAAAAAGAGAAAACAGTAAATTACAAAAATGTCTTTAATCGCTAGAAAATTAGGTTCTTATTTGAAATAAACAAAACCACTTCAGACCTTATTTGAGAAAATGAAGGCACTTCGGATCCATATTTGAAACAAGATTCACTTTGAGTCCTTATTTGAAAAATTAAGAGTATTTGAAGCCCTTTTTCGGAATTTTTCCTAAACAAACATATCTTTTCGACCATAAAACATAAAAAATTGCGGGCATCAGTTGACGTGAGCCATGACCAAACTTAGAATCCAACAGACGGCCATTTTACCCGAGAATAAAATAGAAGCGACGCAGACCACAACTTCGTCACCTCGTCCTATTGATCTATCAGCTTCTTTTTGCGTGATTCCCTCATTCCCACTAACTGAGTCCACAAGGGCCTCCACCCCGTTATCATCTTCGCAACCGAGTGAACTCAGTTAGGAAAAGAAGAATTTTCCGGAGGCATCATCCTCATCATGAGTGCTACATCCGAGCTCGTGTTCATCCCAGCTCCGACCCGGGGCCACCTGGTGTCGATGGTGGAGATGGCCAAGCTCCTCATCGACCGGGACGATCGGCTCTCCATCACGGTCCTCATCATGAAGTTCCCCTTCGACTCCGAGATTGATTCCCACATCGAGTCGCTCACCGCCTCCATCGCTGCCCGCATCCGCTTCGTCCTCCTCCCCAGGCGAAGCCACTCCCCGAGGACGTCTCCCCTGGCCTTCGTCCATCACTTCATGGAGAGCCACAAAGCCGATGTCCGAGAAGCTGTTGCTGAGCTCTCTGCCCGCAGCTCGCCACCACTCACCGGGCTCGTTTATGACTTGGTTTGCACCTCAATGATCGATGTGGCCATCGAGTTCGGCGTCCCTTCCTACATGTTCTTCACGTCAGGCGCAGCGTTCCTTGGAGTCATGCTGCACCTCCAGTCTCTCCGAGACGAGCAACACATGGACCCGACCAGGCTCAAGGGCTCTGACGTCGAGCTGGACTTCCCATGCTTCGCCAACCCACTGCCGGCCGCCAAGTTCTTGCCCTTGGAAGTGTTAAGGGAAGAAGATTGCCAGATATTCTTGGACCTCGCCGTGAGGTATAGGGAAACCAAGGGCATTTTCGTAAATACATTCGCTGAGCTGGAACCACGCGCGGTGGAGGCCCTGGCGAGCCTTGGAGCACCCAACGTGTACCCCGTAGGCCCCATGCTGAACATCAAGGTTGAGAGCAAAAAGGGTCTCGAGATCCTGGACTGGCTCGATCAGCAGCCAGATGCGTCGGTGGTGTTCCTGTGCTTCGGGAGCAAAGGGTGCTTCGACGAGCACCAGGCAAAAGAGATTGCCCAGGCGTTGGAGCGGAGCGGGTACCGCTTCCTGTGGTCCCTACGACAGCCACCGGCGAAGGGCAAGCTGGAAGCCCCCCGTGACTACGCAGATCCCGCAGAGGTCCTGCCCGAGGGGTTCCTCACTAGGACGGCCGGGGTCGGGAGAGTGATCGGGTGGGCCCCGCAGGTCTCAGTCCTGGCCCACCCGGCCATCGGAGGGTTCGTATCGCACTGCGGGTGGAACTCCACCCTAGAAAGCATATGGTTCGGCGTGCCAATCGCCGCGTGGCCTCAGTATGCAGAGCAACAGTTCAACGCATTTCAGCTGGTGGTGGAGCTCGGCCTCGCGGTAGAGATCAAGATGGATTATCGGAGAGACCTCGTCAAAGACAGTGACGGCATCGTGACTGCGGACGAGATAGAGGGAGGGATAAGGAAGTTAATGGAGGGCGAGGAGGCCGGGGAGAAGAGGAAGAAGGTGAAGGAGATAAGCGAGAAGAGCAGGAAGGCTTTGACGGAAGGCGGCTCTTCTTACTTGTCCTTGGCTCGCTTCATTGAGGATGTCTGCAGTCGATGAGCCTTCATTGAGGGTTTGTGTGGCTATAATTCATGCTTGATTATTCTAGCGTCTTTGTGCCTATATTCCATGTTTGATTTTCGTCGTTATGTGGAACCAGTCGATTTGGGTTTGGCCCACGAGCTGTAATCTGCCAATATAACGACAAATATAGAAATGGTCAAAAGGACATCATTGGTAAAATTCCATAATCGGTAGATTTTCGTGCTGTTTACACCTTGTTGATCTCCGAGTGTGAATGAATTTCATTTTGCTCTCGCTTTCCCCTCCCAAGGTTTGTTGTCCTTCTTGTTCTTGCTTAGCGTGCGATGGCGAGGATGAGTGTATGAAGAATATCGGAGTAGCAAATTTAACGAAATTGAACTTTAGTCGGAAATGTAAAATTTGACTTGACCACATGTGGAACGCAAAGGACCCGCATATTCATGGACCGAGGAGAATGCTGTGAGACGTGCTAATCGCTTCCTCCTTGCCCATCAAAAGAGACGGTTTTACGAGGAAGGCTGCATCAAACGGCTGGTAGAGCGAATCCCATACAGGCCAACATCTCGTCCAATTAATGGAACCCAAAATTAAAGGCAAAATCTAACATGCTTGAGTTTAAGGACATGACGTTCGAGAGTGCACAAATAATTCGAAGGACATAATCTCCCTTGACATGACTCAACATATATAGATGACAATTATTGTTACTTCCCGATTGTCATTTTTACAAAAGGGAACGTCAGTCTTGACATACAAGTTCAATATAGTAGTGATGCGACAAAATTAAGAGCATTTTCAAACATATTGCTTAAGATCGGGGAGGGATGATCATGTAGCTGTGATCAAAGTGGGGGACTGGTTTTACCACACATGTCAAGATCATGACTTGGGGACCAAGAGATTTCCTCAATCCTTGATTTGATTTTCCTCATAGTGATGCAAACAATTCGTAACCCATCACATCAAGTAAACTTACATTTTTAATATATAGAGGAAGATAGTGATGTTTGAAAATTTGATCTCTTTAAATTCAAAATAGCTGTTGAAATTATCAAATAACTATCTTGACTATTATTACATGACCAATTCTTCACTGTGTTGCAAAACTTTAATTCACCTTCAAATGAAAATTTAATTGAAGTTCGGTCGAAAATTGTTGTTCCATTAATTTATGATGCTAAAAACGTTTGCTAGATAACTTGATTTAAAATTTTACCGTAAGTTAGAGAAAAACGAATATTGGAATAGCAAACATAATATCTTTCAATCTATCTATATACGTAGATATAGTACTTTTAAAGGCTAATGCCTTTTATTCTTAACTTGGACACATGACATAGCAATTTTAAACAAGTACCAACCTAATTAATAATATGAAGACTTAAAATTCAAAGAATTTCACTAAATAGTGAAAATAGAAATTATTAAAGTCGATCTACATGCTTACTTTAAGCATAAGAAAAATTACAAAGTTGCACTTAGAATGGAAGTGTCAGCTATTCTGTGAAAATTAGAGGGATTATGCACAAATTTGACGGTTCCTTCATTTAATCTATACAATTTATAATTCAGAAAAAAAATGGCCAATTTGAAATTTAAAAATAGTAAAAACATTTTCTAAAAGATAACAAAAATCGATTAGAATATAACGAAAAGAAGAGCAACAAAGAATGTATAATTGTTGTAAAGCAAAAAAAAAAAAAAACTACAAGTGATTAGTTTTTCATCCTCTCAAAGTATCATTAGAATTAGGGGTGAGAATGGCTTAGGTGGACTATTCCCACCTTAGAATTGGGAACCGCCCACTAAGGATTAGTTCCAAAAAATTGGAATTAGGAACCACCCGTTGGTTCCTTGAATCAACCCCGGAACCGAATTGCCAATCCGGTCCCATTTTTGGATAGGTCCATGGAACCAATCCATAATCTCTACAAAATTGCATTCATCAATAAATATCACAATAATGAACCTAGTTTTTTTATTTAAAGCACCAAAAAATTTCTGCCTTAAATTCGAATTAAATTAAGAGCCATTGATATTGATAAACGATTGAAAATTATAGAGCGAAATGAATAGATAATACCCGTTAACTAGGAACTGAATTTCTTTAAAGGTCATGAAAAAAATAGGAGGTTAATCATATTACACACTTGAGAAACAAATTAATTAATAATATCCAATAAGTACAAATATATGTTTGGTCAAAAAACTATAAAATAACTAAGTATATATATCGGTCCTGTCGGTGGATGGGTAGGCGATTCCACACCTAAAACTGGGAACTAGATCGGTACTCATCGGTTCCGCTAAATTGGAACTGGGAATCAGACCGGTCCCCATGAGAACCGTAAGGTCCTGATGGTCCACGGTTTCTTTGCATACTCCCAATTAGAATGCCATCATGCTAGGATCACCTTAAGTTCTAATGTAAAGCCGGACATTTATAACCCTGACTCATGTTAAATGATGCATCTAACGTGACTACTATAATAGAAAGTCATGATCCCATTCCATTCTTGGATTGTTATGAGTCGATTTGAACATAAAAAATACTACATATTTTGTGGCAATATCTTTTATATATCTGGTCTTTGCTTATTTACCTTGATGATGAGTCATAATAAGCATGCTATGTTCTATCTTTGTTTCCACGTAATGATGAGCTAGTCTCAATATGAACTTAGCGCTATATTTTTCTACAAAAAGTGGTCCTCAAATGATCACCATACGGAAGTCATTTTCCCCATTTTATCATGCCTTGTAGTCCCTCGATTCCCCGTGCACGAGAAGCTGGCTTTCATGGCATTTTTTAGATTTAGTTAGATAATTGGAGTTAATTTCTCATTCTTATATTTAAGTGTGCCGTTTGAGTGAGGCATTGTATAATGAATTTGTTCATTCTTTTATTTGCTTAAGCACTGATGCGGATACTTAGATACATGTTTTAAGAATGAAAACCGATAAAAAAAAAACTGCACGAAATAAGTTTTTAAAGGTCACAACACATCTCTTCCCCTCACGAAGGGAAGGAGTTCGAATCCCAACGCTGTCATTAGGGATTCTTAAGCATGATGTCGTGGCGGTGGGTCCTGCGCTAGCGTCACCCCGGGTTTGCCTCTCTGACTGTCGGCCGTGCGGGGTTCCCGGGTTACCAAAAAAAAAAAAAACACATACAAAGTTATTTATTATGCTTAACCACATTCTATATAATTAGGGGCATACACTGAATACAGAGTGCAAAACCTTGTTCTGATATCAATTGTAGGGAATTCGAGGGTGCAACTCTCAAACCACTCATTGGCTATGCGGAAGCACTGTGGCAGTAATGCGAGACAGCTCGAGAAACATTCCATATTCTAAAGTCCAATTAGGACTTTTCTTTTGACCGGCAGATTGCACGCCGAAGGATTCCAGCTATCTCCAAGATAGAGTCCTACAATGACCAAAGTCCAATGAGGACTTAAACTATATAAGCTAAGCTCATTGGTCGAGAGTAGACATCACGCAATAACTTCTAAATTGAAAAGATATCGTATGGTCTATAAACTATATAAACTGACCTCATTTAAATTGTTGGTTATGTAGATTATATACTATAAAGTATCGAGTCCAAATGACTTACGGACCATGCAATAACTTATGAATATGTCATGATGTGACATCCATCATATGAAGCGCCCCATGTTCTCTCCTTGGTATGACTTTTCGAGCATATCGAAGGAATCCAAAGCATCCTAATTTTTAAATTTGGTTCGTGGAGTAAACCAATGGGAAGCAAAGCAATAAGAGCCTCCCTTCGCATTCGAGCCAACTCGGCAAGGGAAAAGAAGAAATTTTGGAGCCGCCGTCGTCGTGATATGGGTACTAAATCTCATCTCGTGTTCATCCCATCGCCGGGCATCGGCCACCTGGTGTCGACAGTGGAATTCGCCAAGCTCCTTGTGGACCATGACGACCGGCTCTCCGTCACCGTCCTCATCATGAAGTTGCCCTTCGACTCGGAGGTTGACTCCCGCGTCAAGTCGCTTGCAGCCTCTGTCGCTGCTGGTATCCGCTTCGTGATCCTTCCTTCGCGAAACGCCTCACCAGATACGTCCCGGGTGGCCTTCCTCGCTCACTTCATCGAGAGCCACAAAGCTGACGTCCGAGAAGCCGTGGCTGATCTCCACAGGTGCGGATCCCCACAGCTCGCTGGGCTCATCGTTGACATGTTCTGCACCACGATGATCGAAGTGGCCAGCGACCTTGGCGTCCCTTCCTACGTATTCTTCACGTCGAGTGCTGCAGCTCTCAGCTTGATTCTGCACCTCCAGTCGCTCCAAGACGAGCACCACATGGACCTGACCGGGCTTGAGGGCTCAGATGCCGAGCTGGACTTCCCGGGCTTCAGGAACCCGCTGCCTGCCGCCAAATTCTTGCCCTCCGAAGTATTCATGAATGAAGGCCGCCGGCAACTCTTGAGCCACGCCCTAAGGATTAGGAAAACCAGAGGCATCTTGGTAAATACATTCACCGAGCTGGAACCCCGCGCGGTGGAGGCCCTGGCGGCCTCGGAGCGCCGGCAGTGTACCCCGTGGGACCCATAGTGAACATCAAGGTTGAGAGTAAAAAGGGGCCGGAAGGTAATAGTAGTCCACAGGGTTTCGAGATTCTGGAGTGGCTCGATCAGCAGCCGGCCGCATCAGTGGTGTTCCTGTGCTTCGGGAGCCTTGGGAGCTTCAACGAGGACCAGGCGAAGGAGATTGCTCGTGCGTTGGAGCAGAGCGGGTGCCGCTTCCTGTGGTCCCTACGTCAGCCACCTGCGAAGGGCAAGATGGAAGCCCCCTCGGACTATGCGAATCCGGCAGAGGTCCTGCCCGAGGGGTTCCTGGACAGGACAGCCGGGGTCGGCAGAGTGATCGGTTGGGCCCCACAGGTCACGATCCTAGGCCACCAGGCCATCGGAGGGTTCGTGTCCCACTGTGGGTGGAACTCCACCCTAGAGACCATATGGTTCGGCGTGCCGGTTGCCGCATGGCCCCAGTATGCGGAGCAACAGCTCAATGCCTTTGAGCTGGTTGTGGAGCTCAGCCTCACAGTGGAGATCAAGATGGATTACCGGAGAGATCTCGCCAAGGGGAGCAACTTCGTGACGGCAAACGAGATAGAGGGAGGGATAAGGAAGTTAATGGAGGGGGAGGAGGCCAGGGAGAGGAGGAAGAAGGTGAAGGAGGCGAGCGAGAAGAGCAGGAAGGCTTTGATGGAGGGTGGCTCTTCTTACTTGTCTTTGGCTCGCTTCATCGAGGATGTCCGGAGACAATAAGCCTTTAGTTTTGACTACTTCTCTTTACTTGCTTTCATAAGATAAGTGTTTTGAATCTTCCATGTGTGTTCTAGTGATCTCGTGAGTATGATCCATTTTAATATGTCATAAAGAAAACAGATCATTTGGGTTTTGGCCATGAGCTGTTGTTCATTATGATGATGTCTGTCATTTGCAAAAATCACAATAGATGCTCTGCACCATGCTGATCGATGGTGCCCCATGTGCCCCATATCCAGAGGCTGCTGGATTAAAAAAGGGGGAGTCTGTCAGACCGCCGTGTGACCTCCCCTGCCGGACACTCCGGCTAAGAACGATCCTCTACAACTCCGAGGGGTCAGAAGGGACCCGCCGGAGCTGTTAATCACGCTCTGATCACACGGCCACGGTTCATCCACCAGACTTTGGTTCCTGTCTCCTTAGGTCTCAAGGACACAGAGGTACGAGCCTATAGAACAGATCCTGTTCAAGTAAGGTCGTGCCCCTTCTGCATCACTCCCTTCTTTAAATACCCATTTTCCTTGGAGCGGGATTCCGATGTGAGACTTTTCGGAGGTCGCACTCCATCAATGGAAAGGTGATATGGATGAAATATAATTAAGTACTCTTTTATTGAAAAATGAAAATAGAACCAATATAAAATTTTATGTAAAGAATATTACGCCGCTCCCTCCACCGGTTTCTTCTCTTTTGTTTTTGTGTTTTTAATTGTTTAGTACCTTGGCAAGGGGGGATTCCTAGTATTTTAATTGAAGTGATTGTGCATTCGCTTCTCTTTCTTGTCCCCATGCTGGAGAGAGAAAGCGAGTCCCAAACACGTTAAATGGGATAAGACGATGAGAGCCCCAAAGCCCGCCACCAAATTATTGCCCTGCGAAGTTTACGTGAAAGAATACTGTTGGGTACACTTGACCCTGGCCTTGAGATTTAGGGAAACCAAGGGCATTTTGGTAAATACATTCGCCAAGCTAGAACCTCACGGTTTGAAGATCTTGGAATGGCTCGACCAGCAGTCGAATGCGTCGGTGGCGTTCCTATGCTTCAGGAGCTTTGGAAGCTTCAACGAGGAACAAGTGAAAGAGATTGCCTAGGCATTGGAGCGGAATGGGCGTCGCTTCCTGTTGTATCTATGGCGGTCGCCTGCGAAGGGCAAACAAGAAGCCCCCTAGGATCATGCAGATCCTGCAAATGTCTTGCCCGAGGGGCTCCTGGACAGGATGGCTAGGGTCGGGAGCCCCTCAAGTCACGATCATGGCCCACCGAGCCATCGGAGGGTTCATGTCGCATCTTGGGTGGGACTCCACCCTCAAGAGCATATGGTTCAGCATGCAAATCACCACGTGGGCCCAATTTGGGGAGCAAAATCATATGAGAGTATAAATAAATAAATAAAAAAGCTTTTTAAGTAAAAGATGAACAATAAAAATCCTTATTCACCAAAAACAATAATTCAAAAGATGAAAATGTAATCACGTACAATTTATAAATAATAAAAAGTTCAAACACGTAACATATAATAGCAAAAATTGGCGAGAAGTTCTGATGGAGAACAAATGACAAATGAGTGCTTAGAATAAAATTTAAGGGAAAAGAAATGATGGTTTTGGTTTTTTTAGCTTATAAAATCAATTATGAAATGGTTCCAAATTCCAAAATAGGGCGGCTACTCGGAACCTGTTCCCAAACCAATTATAATTAGTTTCAAAAATTTGAAACCTTTTCCCATATCGGCTCCAATGGGAACCGATTTCTGGACCTGTTTTTTGGGTAATACAACCGGTCTGATTGCATACCTCTCTTTCTCTTAGTCTTGGGCCTTCTTTTAACTGATTGTGGGCCATTTACACTATAATCTGTACATAGAATAGTGGCTGAAACACTAGGAGTAAAACATTTTGGGTTCAAAACCAAAAGCCCACTAACATTACCGGTTCTTTGGGTAAAAACATAAATTTAAGTGAAGAAATTTCGAAGTTCAACTAGGACACTAGCTCCGAGTTCGCCGCACCTGGCGCCGCTATTGCCTAAGGGGGGCAATGGTGGATCGTGTGCTTTCGCTGGGCTGTATTGAGCACGTCCTGCGCGATGATGATCAATGCAGCGAGCGAGCTCCAGGTCCCCGCCGACGTGTTCTTCGCATTGAGCCCGGCTTTCCCGGACCGATGCTGCTCCATCTCCAGAAACCGCAGGACGGGCAAGGCATCGACACGACCGAGTTCAGACTGGGACACTGAGTTCCACCTCCGAGCTTCTTAAACTCGCTTTCCGCCAGGTCTTGGCCCGCCCCCAGTTTACAGTTCCATGCCGCAATTAAAAGGGACAAAAAAGATGAAGTCTGTCAGACCGCCGTGCGACCACCCCAGCCCGAGGACTCCAACCGAGAACGATCCTCTATCGCACGGCCACAGTTCATCCACCGGACTTTGGTTCCTGTCTCCTTAGGTCTCAAGGACACAGAGATACGAGCCTATAGAACGGATCGTGCTCAAGTAACTCTTCTTTAAATACCCACTTCCTTTGAGCGAGAGCCCAATGTGGGACTTTTCGGAGGTAGCACTTGGCACTCCATCAATGGAATGGTGACGTGGATGGAATATAATTAACTATTCTTTAAGGTAGAACGACAACAAAACCAATTTAAAATTATTTAAAAAATATTACACCTATCCCTCCATTGGTATCTTCTGCTTTGTTTTTCGGTCTTTTTAATTGTTTCGCAGCCTAAGAAGGGGAGATTCGTCATATTTTAATGGGGTTAATACTATGAAAAACCTCAAATTAGTATATTCGTAATAATTTTAATTTAAATGAATTTTTTGACTAAAAAAATTCAAATTAGTAAATTTAAGATAAATTTATTCCAAATGACCACAAAAAAATTCAAATTGATATACTTGTGACAAATTTACCACAAACTAATTTTTAAACTGCAAAAAATCCTAAACTAATACATTTTTAATAAATATTTTCATCGATATGCAAGGACAGCTTATGGAATTTTACCAATGATGTCTTTTCGAACATTTTGTTGAGAAATAGATCACTATTATATTCCAGTATATTTTTTTTCTTTACAAGATTATATATACATACATACAAGTACTGCTAGGGTAACAAGCGCCTATTAGGTAAAATATTCGCTTCTATATGCATTACCCCCACAAATCAACTCGCACAAATATAAATATTTTCTTTCTATACATATCACTCCTACAAATCAGCTCACGCCAACACTCCCCCTCAAGTTGGTGCATAAATGTCACTAATGTCCAACTTGTCAAGTGAGCTGTAGAAGGCTCTGCTCGAGACTGCCTTCGTCAATATATCTGCTAGCTGATCTTCAGACCTCACAAACGGGAATTGAACTATCTTTGCATTCAAATTATGCTTAATAAAATGACGATCAACCTCAATGTGTTTGGTCCAATCATGCTGCACAGGATTCTGTGATATGTCAATAGCTGCCTTATTATCACAAAAGAGCTTCATCTCGGATCTAGGAGGAAATCCCAATTCGAACATCAGCTTTCTAAGCCACAAAAGCTCACAGAGCCCTTTGGCCATCCCTCTAAACTCTACCTCTGCACTCGACAAAGCCATCACTTTATGTTTCTTACTTCTCCAAGTGACCAGATTCCCCCTCCCCCCCCAAATGTAAAATACCCTAAAGTTGACCTCCTGTCGTACACACTCCCCGTCCAGTCTGCGTCCGTGTAACCTTCAATTCCAAGATGACCATTCCTCAGGAATTTTAACCCTCTCCCTGGAGATGCTTTCAAATATCAAATTATTCTCACCACAGCATTCATATGGTCTTCACTAGGAGCATGCATGAATTGACTTACGATACTTACCGCATATGCAATGTTTAGACGCGTATGCGATAAGTAGATTAACTTCCCCACTAACCTTTGGTATTTCTCCTTGTTTGTAGGTACTTGATTGAGATACTCTCCAAGTTTATGATTCTCCACGATTGGGGTATCCACTGGCTTACAATCAAGCATCCCTACTTCTGCCAACAAATCTAGTACATACTTCCTTTGAGACAGGAATATTCCCCCTTTTGATCTTGATACCTCTATTCCCAAAAAATACCTCAATTCTCCCAGGTTTTTCATCTTGAACTCTCCATAAAGCCTCCTTTGGAGTGAGGTGATTTCTTTCACGTCATCCCCTGTAATGATTATATCGTCAACATAGATAATCAATACAGCTATCTTCCCTTCTTGTCGTCAAAGAAACAAGGTGTGATCCGACTCACTCTGTTTGTATCCATACTTCTTCATTGCCATACTGAACCGACCAAACCAAGCCCTTGGTGATTGCTTCAAACCATACAAGGACCTTTTCAATTTGTAGACCACACCTGGATGTGAGGAAGACTTGTATCCTAGTGGTACATCCATATAAATCTCCTCCTCTAAGTCACCATGAAGGAATGCGTTCTTCACATCAAACTGATATAGTGGCCAATCTAAATTAACTGCAAGAGACACCAAAACTCGAATAGTATTGAGTTTTGCAACAGGAGAGAAAGTCTCTTGGTAGTCAATTCCATACGTCTACGTGTACCCCTTTGCTACCAATCTTGCCTTGTATCTTTCGATGGACCCATCTGCCTTATATTTGATAGAAAACACCCATTTGCATCCCACTGTTTTCTTTCCCTCAGGTAAGTCCATCAATTCCCACGTTATATTTTTTTGCAATGTCTTCATCTCTTCTTCCATAGCCTGAACCCACTGCGGATCCTTCAAAGCTTCTTGTACTCCATTTGGAATTTGAACCGAAGATACAACCAACACAAACTGCTTCAATGGTTTAGATAACCTTCCTATTGAGACATAATTTGCGATGGAATATTTCGATCTCCTTTCTCCAGCATCTGGTGAGTATCGATTTGGGGCCTTTCCCCGATTATGCCTAACAAGTAATTTATATTTCACTGACATATTAGATTCATCAAACAAACCAGAAGCAGTGGAGGAGATTACCTCAGGAAAATCCTCACGAACTTGGTCGGGTACTAGAGGGGAAGGGGGTTGTTCAACTTGTTCACGTGTGGGTATTTCGCCCTTTGTCGGATCCCGCGAGGCTTCTATAGCTACACCCGTCGCAAATTCACCAGCACTAGCACTATCTACCACCTGCTCAACAGTTCCACCATTAATACCAGTCGTGCCAACACCACCCACGGTTGCTCCAACATTAGTCAGAGCTTGCCTAGCCCCGTTATCACCAGTATTGGAGTTATCATCGACACTACCACCACCCCTCAACAACTGTGTCTCTTCCTTCGGGTATAACCCCAACAATAATCTCCCACCAATTCTCCTTTTCTAGCCAATTCTCCCCTTGAAAGGTAGAATTGGTACTCGGGTAAAAGAACTCTCCTTCGACAAATGTGACATCCATAATCACATAAGTTTTTTTAGTAGATAGGTTGTAGCATCAATAGCCCTTTTGATGAGTACCATACCCCCAAGAACACACACTGTAAAGCACATGGATCAAGTTTGGTACGTTGGTTCTTCATAATGTGAACAAACGCAACACATCCGAACACACGAGGAGGAATTGTCAAGATTGATGGCAATGGGACAAATGCAAAGAGTGATTGTAGAGGCATACAGAAATCTAGCACTTTCGAGGGCATTTGGTTGAGAAGATGCACCGCCGTGGCAACAGCATTATCCCAAAAACGTGAAGAAACATGTCCCTCAATTAAAAGGGTTCGAGCAGTTTCGAGAATATGGCGATTCTTCCTTTCGGCCACTCCATTCTGTTGTGGAGTCTATGTACACGAGGTCTCATGAATGAGACCATGTTGTTGAAAGTACTCTTTGAGATGTCGATTCACACACTCCCCGCCATTATCACTTCGAAGAACTTGTAGCTTAGCATCAAACTGTGTTTGAATCATCTTGTGAAATACTTTAAACACATTAACCACTTCATCCTTAGTTTTCATCAAGTAAAGCCAAGTCATACGTGTGCAATCATCAACGAATATAACAAACCACCGACAGCCCAAGATAGCAGTAATAGGAGAAGCACCCCACACATCAGAGTGAACTAACGAAAAAGGCAAGTTATTCTTATTCAAACTTATGGGAAAGGAAACACGGTGGCTCTTAGCCAAAATGCAAGTCTGGCAACGAAAATCCAACTCTTTTAGATCCAAAAATAATTCAGGAAATAGCTTTTTCATATAGCCAAATGAAAGATGTCCCAATCGTAGATACCAAAGCCAAATCTGTTTTTCTTTATTGCTAGGTGAACCCCGGACTTGATGCACACTTCCAAACTTGAAATCATCCAAGTAATACAGCCCCCCCCCTCCCCGTTTAGTACCACGTCCAATGATCTCCTTTGTGAGGATATCCTGGAAAAGACAGAATTGATGATACATTAGGACAATACAATTCAAAACTTCAGCGAGCTGTCCAATAGAAATTAATTTTGTGGTCAATGACGGGACAAGTAAGGTGTTAGGCAATGACAATTGAGGGGAAACCTCAACCACACCAACCCCAGTCACTGGGTATGTATGCCATTTGCATTTGAGATACCACATCATCTTGGTTCTGTAATGCTCACAAAATCATCTCGGCTAAAGTTCATATGCTCCGTAGCTCCCGAATCAATAACCCATCCATCACAACTACTGTGATTAGGGAGAACCGGTGCACAACCACAATTACCTTGGATATTACCTGAATTGGACGTAGCCGATTGGTCTTGAATTTCAACTTTGGGCACCAAAGACAGCTGAGGTTCCATCTTAGCAAGAAAAACCTTCCATTTTCCACTGTTAGTACCCCCGTCGGCTTGTTTTCGCACCTTCAATTCCTTCCACCACTCTGGATAACCGTGGAGCTTAAAGCATGTCTCTCGAGTATGCTTAGCATTCCCACAGTGTGAGCATCCTCCAGATGAAATTGTAGTTCGCGAACCGTTATTCATCCGCCCACCCCCTTGCATAGCTCCTGATTTATTCATTTGTAGAGTTGGCATTACTAGTGATTCTTGGACACCTGTCTGGCTTCCCCGTGCCACCATGGCAGCAGACCCAAACATGGAATCAGTATGGGTGAGCATCACTGACTATCTCGTATCCTCCCTACGAACCCGTGCATATACTTGCTCGACAGTTGGGAATGGTTGCATTTGGAGAACATCTACTCTCACTTTGTCTAGACGATCGTCCAACCCATCAAGGAAGACATACACCCGGTCTTCCTGAATGGCAAGATTCAATATCAACTGGGCATGTCATTGGGTTTGGACGACGGAAGTCGATCTCCCTCCACAAACCCTAAAGATTATTGTAATAAGCCTCAATTGTCTCTCCACCTTGTCTCATCCGAGTCACCCGCCTCTTCAAGTCATAAACTTGGGGGCATCACTTCCATCAAAGAAGGTTGTTGCAACAAAGTCCCATACCATCTTTGCAGTTGGGAAACGAATAAAATTTCCTATTAATGCAGGATCCATCGAGTTGATTAGCCACCCCTTCACAATTGCATCCTCAGTCTTCCACTTTCAAAATTGAGGATCGGTAGGTGAGGGCTGAGGGAGATCATCATTAATATAACCCAACTTGTCTTTATCGGAGATGAACATCTCCACCACTTGAGACCACAATCCATAATTTGATCCATCCAATTTGACTAAGATTTGTGTAGTGGATGGCTCCTGGGATTGTGTTGATACCTGAGTCGAACTCTGAGTCAAAATCTGTGTCAGTTTCATCGTAAGATTCTCTAGAAGAGAAGCAGTTGTTGAGTTCTCCCCTTGGTTTTGATGAGGTATCTCATCAGTTAGCTTTGTCATGGTTGCCAATCACAATTCCTTCGCAAAGGAATTTCTGGTCAGGTCAGATTAGTGTGACAACAACACAAGTAAATGCTACGGCAGCGATCTGATTTGGCCGGTGAGGTGGCAGCACAAGGAAAAACCTAAAGCTGCAGCGGCGATCTGATCCGGTGGAAAGAAGGTGGAGAAAACTAAGGTTCTTGCTCTAATACCATGTTGAGAAATAGATCACTATTATTCCAGTATTTTTTTTTTCTTTACAAGGCTATATATATATACATACAAGTACTGCTAGAGTAACAAGCGCCTATTAAGTAAAATATTCGCTTTCTATATGCATTACCCCCACAAATCAATTCGTGCAAATATAAATATTTTCTTTCTATACATATCACTCCTACAAATTAGCTCACGCCAACACATTTCTATATATGTCGTTACCTTTGCATATTACGGATCGTGGGCCAAACCCAAATTGACTGGCTCCACAAGAAACGTGTCAAGGGTCACGAAAATCAAACATGGATTATAGCCACAAAAACGCTAGAATAATCAAACATGGATTATAGCCATGGAAACCCTAAAACATGCCCTCCAAATAATCATAGCATCAAAATGCCAACAGCACTCAAACTACCATGTAATGATGAGCTAGTCTCAATATGAACTTAACGCTTTATTTTTCTACAAAAGTGGTCCTCAAATGATCACCATACAAAAGTCATTTTCCCAATTTTATCATGCCTTGTAGTCCCTCGATTCCCGTGCACGAGAAGCCAGCTTCATGGCATTTTTTAGATTTAGTTAGATAATTGGAGTTAATTTCTCATTCTTATATCTAAGTGTACCGTTTGAGTGAGGCATTGTGTAATGAATTTGTTCATTCTTTTATTTGCTTAAGCGCTGATGCGGGATACTTAGATACTATGTTTTAAGAATGAAAACCGATAAAAAAAATTGCACAAAATAAGCTTTTAAAGGTCGCAACACATACAAATTTATTTATTTTGCTTTACAACATTCTACATAATTAGGGGTGCACACTGAATACAGAGTGCACAACCTTGTTCTGATACCAATTGTAGGGAATTCGAGGGCGCAACTCTCTAACCACTCATTGGATATGTGGAAGCACCGTGGCAGTAATGCGAAACAGCTCGAGAAACACTCCATATACCAAAGTCCAATTAGGACTTTTCTTTTGACCGGCAGATTGCACCCCGAAGGATTCCAGCTATCTCCAAGATAGTCCTAATGTGTAAATGGTTCGGTTCGGTTCAGTTTTCCAAAAAAACCGAACCGAACCGATAAGGAAATGCAATGAACCGAACCGAACCGAACCGAACTGAATTTCAGTTCGGTTTGGTTCGGTTCGGTTTTTTGGTTTTTCTTGACTATTTTTTTTTTCAATGAGCTTTTTGAGTCCATTTTCAGTAAAAGCAAGCTGAGAAAGACAACAAGAGATGCATTCCCATTGCCTAATATCTACATCAGAACCACAGAGAATAATAAAAGGTTACCATGTAAGAAGAAATTTAAAACGCCTCCCATCACCTATTTAAGTGCAAAGAAAATCAAGTTCAAAGTGATCTACTCCAAGAGCAGAACTGAGAGCAGGGATAAGTTTCTCAAAAAGACAAATGAGTCTCCACAACCTTCATGTCTGTCTTGCCCAAATCAGGGACTCCACTGGTCAAATCATGCCACGAGGAACTCCAAAGGTGAAATACAAAAGAACGTACAATTATAGTTTAATAGTTTACCCAAAGGCTGATTTAGATTACAATATGCCACATTGTCACATACCCAGCCACCATCTTATGGTTGAGGTGATGTTGATTCAGTGATGCTCTTCATTCCATAAATTTACAAACAAAAAGCAAGTTTTTTGGCACCCACCTGTCACTCCCCCAAACCTGTGGCATAGCTTCTCGACAAGAGCTTCCATTTGCTTGTCCTAAAATTTCAAAAGATGGTAAATTCAATGTTTCGATTTCAGAGAATTGCTAACTGTAATGCTTCCAGAGATAATCAATTCATAATATATGTTAAAATTCTACACAACATCAAAATAATGGAATAATCTACATATGTCACAGTAAGAATGCAGAAGTTCAGGAAAAAACTTTAAAAGCCCATGCTTCCACAGATGGTTAACACAGAGTTTAATACCAGGGCGCCAACAATGGATTCCAGAGCAGCTAGATCACCTATGTTAGAGTCAACAGCTAGACTGACTAAATTTTTAGCTGTCTCTACTGGGTTTTTCCTTATGTAAATTGTAATAAAGGCATTCTCCACAGCTTCATAGATGGATTTGTCTGGAGAAAACACCTACAATATAGTAAGTATAAGATTATAAATGTCAAGTTCATTAAAAAGCTTCCACATTATTATTACCAAGCCACCAGCTTTTCCATAATTTCAAAACAATGATGAGGATAGAAATTTACCAATGGCAACATCTTACGCAAGCAGGCTTCCGAGCCATCAATCTGGAACTGTCTGCACCTCATCAACAACAGTATAGTGTTCTCAACATCAGTGGCAGAGGATGAAGCCATCAATTGTACGAGATTCGGCATCGTGGCTGATACACACTTAGAAAATCTCAATCCAGCTTCAAGAGATGCAACCAAGGCTTTGGTCTGTTCCAAGTTGCCGACATCTGGCACAGAACTATCTTTATTAGTGACCGCATCATCCATATGTGGGAAACAACTATCAGGTAAGCTATTTTGCTCTTTCTGAGACGAAGTTTCAGCATTGCAATCTTCAATTTCTCCATCAGCTCATCCAGCTTCTTCTTGTAGTGCTCCAATGTAGTTTCAAATGAAGCTATTCTAAGCTGTGGACCAAAAGGGTTATGCTGCAACATTGTGATAAGTAAGTTAAATGCCGATTTTCTGACAATGGCATTAGCATACAAAGGTTTTAACAGAAGAAAAACCCTCAAGGTGCACAAGCACCTCGACTGTGAACAATTAAGTCTGAGTATCAAACCAGAAGTCTAAAAGCTTACTTGTTGAACTTGAGCACGTAATGTCTCAAACTGAGTCTCCGTACAGCAAATATTTCCACTTATAGTTGGACATAAGCTTTGAATCTTGGCAGACAAAAGTTCATCAGGCTGCAAAAAAACAGGTGTTAACTCTTAAAAGGCATCGATATACCCATAGAAAGGCGATAATTGTTATGGGCACTCCTCTTATCAATTAGAAATAGGTAAAGTTCAGGATGTATTAACACAAACTTTTCTGCAGAAAACCACCTAAACCCAGAAAATGTATGCACGAAAGGAGATAAAAAATGCATTCTCCAAAACCCTATAGCGCGCAACACGCACTTCCACCACCAAACAACAATCCCCTCCTCCCAACCTCCACTCAAGTGTAAGCACAGAGAAAACCTAATCCTCCCTCACAAACATATGAAGAGAAGAAAAACATCCGACCCGAGAAATCGAAGCATGAATTGGGTCTGAGACAGGGCCAATACCTTCCAATCGACGACCCAAGTTGTTCTCCGTACATTACTGGCAGTCACTTTGTGTGATCACGGCATGTTTTCAACCACTGGGATCTCTTCCCAACTCGCTTCCCCTTCCCTTCCTTTCTCCATTGAAATTTGGGAAGGAGTTCACGACCCATCTGGAGGAAACCCTGCCGGAGTGGAGGGGCAAGTTCCTCTACTACAAGCCCCTCAAGAAGCTCCTCAAGAGGTTCCCCTCCTCCGCCTCCGCCGGGGCATGTGAAAGCAAGAGAAATTCCGATGAAGGCAACCGAGCGAGAGAGAGATGGAGATGGATCGAGGCGGAGGCGGAGGCGGAGGCGGAGGCGACCGAGTCAGAGGCAGAGGCGGCTCGCACCGGAGATGGAGGCGGAGGCCGATCGCGCTGGTAACGGAAGCGGAGGCTGATCGCGCTGTAGATGGAGGCGGAGTGTGCCAGAGACGGACGAGCACCGGAGGGACGGAGACGATCTTGGTAGTTTTTGTTTTGTCCCGTGAAACGCCGGTTCAATTCGGTTAACCGATTTGGATCGGTTAACCGAATTGGATAGATTCCGAACCGGGATAAATAATTTGATTTTTTCGGTTAACCGAACCAAAACCAAACCGAACCGAAAATACATGAAATTTCGATTCGGTTCGGTTCGATTCGGTTTTCGGTTTACGGTTCGGTTACTGACACCCCTACCTATAATGACCAAAGTCCTATGACGACTTGAACTATATAAACTGAGCTCATTGGTCGAGAGTAGACATCACGCAATAACTTCTAAATTGAAAAGATATCGTATGGTCTATAAACTATATAAGCTGACCTCATTTAAATTGTTGGTTATGTAGAAAATACTATAAAGTATCGAGTTCAAATGACTTACGGACCACGCAATAACTTATAAATATGTCATGATGTGACATCCATCATATGAAGCACCCCATGTTCTCTCCTTGGTTTGACTTTTCGAGCATATCGAAGGAATCCAAAGCATCCTAATTTTTAAATTTGGTTCGTGGAGTAAACCAATGGCAAGCAAAGCAATAAGAGCCTCCCTTCGCCTGGTGTTTATCCTTCGCATTCGAGCCAACTCGGCAAGGGAAAAGAAGAAATTTTGGAGGCATCGTCGTCATCGTGATATGGGTACTAAATCTCATCTCGTGTTCATCCCATGGCCGGGCCTCGGCCACCTGGTGCCGATCGTGGAATTCGCCAAGCTCCTTGTGGACCATGACGACCGGCTCTCCGTCACCGTCCTCATCATGAAGTTGCCCTTCGACTCGGAGGTCGACTCCCGCATCAAGTCGCTTGCAGCCTCTGTCGCTGCTGGTATCCGCTTCGTGATCCTTCCTTCGCGAAACGCCTCACCAGATACGTCCCGGGTGCCCTTCCTCGCTCATTTCATCGAGAGCCACAAAGCTGACGTCCGAGAAGCCGTGGCTGATCTCCACAGTGCGGATCCCCACGACTCACCGGGCTCGTCGTTGACATGTTCTGCTCTACGATGATCGAAGTGGCCAGCGACCTTGGCGTCCCTTCCTACGTGTTCTTCACGTCGAGTGCTGCAGCTCTCAGCTTGATTCTGCACCTCCAGTCGCTCCAAGACGAGCACCACATGGACCTGACCGGGCTAGAGGGCTCAGATGCCGAGATGGACTTCCCGGGCTTCAGGAACCCGCTGCCTGCCGCCAAATTCTTGCCCTCCGAAGTATTCATGAATGAAGGCCGCCGGCTACTCTTGAGCCACGCCCTAAGGGCTAGGGAAACCAGAGGCATCTTGGTAAATACATTCACCGAGCTGGAACCCCGCGCGGTGGAGGCCCTGGCGGGCCTTGGAGTGCCGGCGGTGTACCCCGTGGGGCCCATAGTGAACATCAAGGTTGAGAGTAAAAAGGGGCCGGAAGGTAATAATAGTCCACAGGGTTTCGAGATTCTGGAGTGGCTCGACCAGCAGCCGGCCGCATCAGTGGTGTTCCTGTGCTTCGGGAGCCTTGGGAGCTTCAACGAGGACCAGGCGAAGGAGATTGCTCGTGCGTTGGAGCAGAGCGGGTGCCGCTTCCTGTGGTCCCTACGTCAGCCACCTGCGAAGGGCAAGATGGAAGCCCCCTCGGACTATGCGAATCCTGCAGAGGTCCTGGACCCAGCTGGGGTCGGCAGAGTGATTGGTTGGGCCCCGCAGGTCGCGATTCCAGGCCATCGGAGGGTTCGTCCCACTGTGGGTGGAACTCCACCCTAGCTGGTGGTGGCCCCAGTATGCTCAACAGCTCAACGCCTTTGGCTGGTGGTGGAGCTCAGAGATCAAGATGGATTACCGGAGAGATCTCGCCAAGGGGAGCAACTTCGTGACGGCAAACAAGATAGAGGGAGGGATAAGGAAGTTAATGGAGGGCGAGGAGGCCAGGGAGAGGAGGAAGAAGGTGAAGGAGGCGAGCGAGAAGAGCAGGAAGGCTTTGATGGAGGGTGGCTCTTCTTACTTGTCTTTGGCTCGCTTCATCGAGGATGTCCGGAGACAATAAGCCTTTAGTTTTGACTACTTCTCTTTACTTGCTTTCATAAGATAAGTGTTTTGAATCTTCCATGTGTGTTCTAGTGATCTCGTGAGTATGATCCATGTTAATATGTCATATTAAAAACAGATCATTTGGGATTGGCCATGAGCTGTTGTTCATTATATGATGATGTCTGTCATTTGCAAAAATCACAATAGATGTTCTGCACCATGCTGATCGATGGTGCCCCATGTGCCCCATATCCAGAGGCTGCAGGATGAGCGCAGCAACAAAAATCATCGGAAGAAAAAAGATTGAAAAGGGGGAGTCTGTCAGACCGCCGTGTGACCTCCCCTGCCGGACATTCCGGCTAAGAACGATCCTCTACAACTCCGAAGGGTCGGAAGGGACCCGCCCGAGCCGTTAATCACGCTCTGATCACACGGCCACGGTTCATCCACCAGACTTTGGTTCCTGTCTCCTTAGGTCTCAAGGACACAGAGGTACGAGCCTATAGAACAGATCCTGTTCAAGTAAGGTCGTGACCTCTTTCCCTCACTCTCTTCTTTAAATACCCATTTTTCTCAGAGCGGGCTTCCGATGTGGGACTCTTCGGAGGTTGCACTTCGCAAGCGCACTCCATCGATGGAAATGTGATATGGATGGAATATAATTAAATATTCTTTTATTGAAAAATGAAAATAGAACCAATATAAAATTTTATGTAAAGAATATTTCGTCGCTCCCTCCACCGGTTTCTTCTCTTTTGCTTTTGTGTTTTTAATTGTTTAGTAGCTTGCCAAGGGGGGATTCCTAGTATTTTAATTGAAGTGATTGCGCATTCACTTCTCTTTCTTGTCCCGTGCTGGAGAGACAAAGCGAATCCCAAACACGTTAAATAGGATGAGATGATGAGAGTCTCCAAAAATGAATCTAATCTATTATCTTAAAATAGGCATGACCTCCTAAGAAAAGCAAAGAAGCCGACGATTCATGCATTTCACCGCCAACCAAGTGCAGCAACTCATGCGTCGGATTAAACAAGGAAAAAGAATACGCTCGCGCTCCGGACGACCGTCTCAGCTGGCTAAGAAACTCTAAAACCTTAAAGATAAAAGCTGGCCGGCATCCATGTCGACACTCGCGAGATGATGTTCGCCAGTGGGTGTTGTTAGGCAGGCGATTTTCAGCGCAAATGATCGTTGAGCTGAGCTGGACTTCCGGTGCTTTGCGAACCCAAAGCCCGCCCCCAAATTCTTGCCCTGCGAAGTTTACGTGAAAGAAGACTGCTGGTACACTTGACCCAGGCCTTGAGATTTAGGGAAACCAAGGGCATTTTGATAATTACATTCGCCAAGCTAGAACCTCGCGGTTCAAAGATCTTGGAATGGCACGACCAGCAGTCGAATGCGTCGGTGGTGTTCCAATGCTTCAGTAGCTTTGGAAGCTTCAACGAGGAACAAGTGAAAGAGATTGCCTAGGCATTGGAGCAAAGCGGGCGTCGCTTCCTGTTGTATCTATGGCGGTCGCCTGTGAAGGGCAAACTAGAAGCCCCCTAGGATCATGCAGATCCTGCAAATGTCTTGCTCGAGGGGCTCCTGGACAGGATGGCTAGGGTCGGGAGCCCCTCAGGTCGCAATCATGGCCCACCGAGCCATCAAAGGGTTCATGTCGCATCTTGGGTGGGACTCCACCCTAGAGAGCATATGGTTCAACACGCAGATCGCCACGTGGCCTCAATTTGGGGAGCAAGATCATGTGAGATTATAAGTAACAAAAAAGTTTAAAGTAAAAGATGAATAGGCGAGGGTCGCCCTTGTCCGGACTCAGGCGAGGGCGACCCTCGCCCGACGCTGGGGAGAGTTGGCCCCACAAGATTCGGTGAGGGTCGCCCTAGCTGAACGCCACTACCAGCAAGGGTGGCTCTTGCCGGCTTCCCTCTACCGGCCATGGCAAAAGGAAGAAAAAAAAAGAAAGTAAAAAGACAAAAATGCCCTTCAGTTAAAAAGTTTGGAGTAAATGTGTCTTAAGTATAATTTAAGGTTTTTTAGTAGCAAAAAAAAAAAGTTCATGATAAAATTGTCCCGAATAGTATAATTTGAGGTTTTTGGTAACACAAAAAAAAGTTTATAGTAAAATTGTCCTAAATAGCATAGTTTGGGATTTTTGATAGCACAAAAAAATATTTAGGGTAAAATTATCCCAATGAGTATAGTTTTGGGTTTTTTATGGCATTTTCCCTAAAATTTAAGGAAAAAGAGATGAGGGTTTTGGTTTTTTTAGCTTATAAAATCAATTTTGAAACAATTCCGAATTCCAAAATAGGGCAATTACTTGAAACCTATTCCCAAACCAATTTTAATTAGTTTCAAAAATTTGAAACCTTTCCCCATACTGGTTCCAATGGGAATCGATTCCTGGACCTATTTTTTGGGTGGTAGAACCGGCCCGATTGCACACTCCTCCTTCTCTTAGTCTTGGCCTTCTTTTAATTGATTGTGGGCCATTTAAACTATAATCTATACATAGAATAGTGACTGTCTATGAGGAGTAAAACATTTTGGGTTCAAAACCAAAAGCCCACTAACATTATCAGTTCTTTGCGTGAAAACATATTATTTAAGTGAAGAAATTTCGAAGTTCAATGAGGACGCTAGCTCCGAGTTCGCCGCACCTGGCGCCGCTATTGCCTAAGGGGGGCAATGGTGGATCGTGTGCTTTCGCTGGGCTATATTCAGCACGTCCTGCGTGTGATGATGATCGACGCAGCGAACGAGCTCCAGGTCCCCGCCGACGTGCTTCTTCGCATTGAGCCCGGCTTTCCTGGGGCGATGCTGCCCAATCTCCAGGGGCCACAGGACGGGCACGGCATCGACACGACCGAGCTTCTTAAACTCGCTTTCCGCCAGCTCTTGCCTTACCCTGCATCTTGTCAAGGAGGCCAGCCCCAAGTTTACAGTTCCATGCAACAATTTAAAGAACCAAAAAGAAGAAAAAGATAAAAGGGGTTCAGTCTGTCAGACCGCCGTGCGACCACCCCAGCCAGAGACTCTGACTGAGAACGATCCTCTACGATTCCGAGGAATCCGAACGGGACCCACCGGAACCTTTAATCACGCTCTGATCGCACGGCCACAGTTCATCCACCAGACTTTGGTTCCTGTCTCCTTAGGTCTCATGGACACAGAGGTACGAGCCTATAGAACAGATCCTGTTCAAGTAAGGTCGTGATCTCTTCCGCTCACTCTCTTCTTTAAATACCCACTTTCCTTTGAGCGAGATCCCGATGTGGGACTTTCCAGAGGTCGCACTTGGCAAGTGCACTCCATCAATGGAATGGTGACGTGGATAGAATATAATTAACTATTCTTTAAGATAGAACGACAATAAAACTAATTTAAAATTATTTAAAAAATATTACACCTATCCCTCTAAGTTTCTTCTGCTTTGTTTTTGGTCTTTTTAATTGTTTCGCAGCCTAAGAAGGGGAGATTCGTCGTATTTTATTTTAACAGGGATAATACTATAAAAAACCTTAAATTAGTATATTCATAATAATTTTACTTTAAATGAATTTTTTGACTGAAAAAAAATTCAAATTAGTACATTTAAGATAAATTTATCCCAAATGACTACAAAAAAATCTAAATTTGTATACTTGTGACAAATTTACTCCAAACTAATTTTTAAACCGCAAACAATCCTAAAGTAGTACATTTATAATAAATATTTCCATTCATATGCAAGGACACGTTATGGTATTTTACCAATGTTGTCTTTTTGAACATTTCTATATATGTCGTTACCTTTGCATATTACGGATCGTGGGCTAAACCCAAATCGACTGGCTCCACAAGAAACGTGTCAAGGGTCACGAAAATCAAACATGGATTATAGCCACAAAAACGTTAGAATAATCAAACATGGATTATAGCCACGGAAACCCTAAAACACGCCCTCCAAGTAATCATAGCATCAAAATGCCAACAGCACTCAGCTCCCAGCCAACCCTGCCTCCTAGCTAAACGAAGGCTCATTGACTGCAGACATCCTCAATGAAGCGAGCCAAGGACAAGTAAGAAGAGCCACCTTCCATCACAGACTTCCTGCTCTTCTCGCTCACCTCCTTCACCTTCTTCCTCCTCTCCCTGGCCTCCTCGCCCTCCATTAACTTCCTTATCCCTCCCTCTATCTCGTCCGCCGTCACGACGCCGTCGCTACCTTCGACGAAATCTCTCCGATGATCCATCTTGATGTCTGCCGCGAGGCCGAGCTCCACCACCAGCTGGAACGCGTTCAACTGTTGCTCCGCCTGCTGGGGCCAAGCGGCGATCGGCACGCCGAACCATATGCTCTCTAGGGTGGAGTTCCACCCACAGTGCGACACGAACCCTCCAATGGCTGGGTGGGCCAGGACCGCAACCTGCGGGGCCCACCCGATCACTCTCCCGACCCCGGCCGTCCTATTGAGGAAGCCCTCGGGCAGGACCTCCGCGGGATCTGCGTAGTCACGGGGGGCTTCCAGCTTGCCCTTCGCCGGTGGCCGTCGTAGGGACCACAGGAAGCGGAACCCGCTCCGCTCCAACGCCTGGGCAATCTCTTTCGCCTGGTGCTCGTCGAAGCACCCCTTGCTCCCGAAGCACAGGAACACCACCGACGCATCCGGCTGCTGATCGAGCCAGTCCAGGGTCTCGAAACCCCTTTTGCTCTCAACCTTGATGTTCAGTATAGGGCCCACGGGGTACACCGCGGGTGCTCCCAGGCTGGCTAGGGCCTCCACCGGACGTAATTCCAGCTCAGCGAATGTATTTACCAAAATGCCCTTGGTTTCCCTATATCTCAGGGCGAGGTCCAAGAATATCCGGCAGTCTTCTTCCCTAAACACTTCCATGGGCAAGAACTTGGCGGCAGGCAGCGGGTTAGCGAAGCACGGGAAGTCCAGCTCGGCATCGGAGCCCTTGAGGCTGGTCGGATCCATGTGTTGCTCGTCTCGGAGAGACTGGAGGTGCAGCATGACTCCGAGGAACGCCGCGCCCGACGTGAAGAACATGTAGGAAGGGACGCCGAACTCGACGCCCACGTCGATCATCGAGGCGCAAAACATGTCGGTGACGAGCCCGGCGAGCCGTGGTGAGCCGCGGGCAGAGAGCTCGGCGACGGCGTCTCGGACATCGGCTTTGTGGCTCTCCATGAAGTGATGGATGAAGGCCCGGCGAGACGTCCTCGGGGAGTGGCTTCGCCTAGGGACGAGGACGAAGCGGATGCGGGCAGCAACGGAGGCGGCGAGCGACTCGATGTGGGAATCAATCTCGGAGTCGAAGGGGAACTTCATGATGAGGACGGTGACGGAGAGCCGATCATCGCGGTCGACGAGGAGCTTGGCCATCTCCACCATCGACACCAGGTGGCTGGCGGCCGGACATGGGATGAACACGAGCTCGGATGAAGCACTCATGGTGCCGATGATGCCTTCGAAAATTCTTCTTTTCACAACTGAGTTCACTCGGTTGCGAAGATGATTACGAGTTGGAGGCTGTTATGGACTCAGTTAGTGGGAGTAGAGGAGGCACTCAAAAAAGACACGGATAGGAAAAGAAGAATATGATTAAAGGTGATATGGAGAGAATATAATAAAATATATTTTTTAATAGATAGTGAAAATAAAACGGATATATTCCAAATTTTTTTATCATTGTTTCGTACCATTGGGGCCATTCATAATACTTTAATTGGCAAATTCTTTACATTCAATAATGATGGGGTACTTTACTATTTAATTGGCAAGTTCTTTACATTCAAAAATTATTCCTATTAGTTATGCCATTGCAAGATTTTTATTATATTGTCTCAATATGACAATCATGGAAGACCATATATCCCAAGTGCTAAAAGGCACGAGTGAACACATAAATATAAAAACTTTAAAAATATATACTTAAGTGTAAAAATCATAGAAGAAAGGAATACTTAAGTATCAATGGCAAGAAACACTTAAGTGTCAGTGGCGAGAATTTCAAGCCAAATTACTAATGTGACTTTTTCCAACGAGATTTTTTTACTGATGTGGCAATCTTTAAAAAAAAATTATCCATATCAAAATTTGATTTTAATATAAATATTAATTTAAAAAAATTTTAAAAAATACATTTTAAAAAAAGAGGCAAATTCAATAAGGGCCTCCACAATTCTCACCACTATCACCCCACCATTGCCGAAAAGGGCTGGCGACGGTGAGGTGAGGGTCGGTCAAGGTCGTCGAGCCCTAGCTAGTGATTGGCAACCATGGTCGACTGCAGCCAAGGGCCGCCACTATCTATGGTGGGGCTGGGTGGCAACCTCACCCCAACTAACGGCGATTCTTGGCTAATTTGGGCAAGGATCGACAATGTTGGCTAATTGTAGGCGAGGGTTGGCAATCCTTGTTGGATAGGGGGGAGGGCCTAGCCCACGGTAGGCCAAGGTTGCTAGCCCTTTCCGGCAGTTGTGTGACTCAGGCCCCACCATCACCAACCCTTTACAACAATGGTGGGGCAGCAACAACAGCGAGGGCTGTGGAGGCCTTTACTAAATGACGTTTCCTTCTTTTTTTATTTAGTTTTTAATTTAATTTATATTAAATATCAAATTTCGGGACAAAACGACATCGTTTTGGGACAAGAATTGCTTAGTAGACATTCCAGCTAGCTATATAAACTAATTTTATTATTAAAATAATGCCGCATCGAATTTCCAGCAAGCCTCATTAAAATTGATATTTAAGTATTCACCCGTGTTAACTTTTAACACTTGGGGTGTACTTCTTCCCATTATCATATAAGTAGTTATACAAAATTTCTCTATCATATCATGACGACAATTAATAATTTTTTAATTGTGACCGAGTTCTATATATTTTACATAAATATATCATATAAACACAAAATTCGACCTTTATTTTATTCATAAAGAGAACGATTGATGTAAAGAGCAAGAAAATCCAATGCACTAAATTGAGAAATTCAAAAGAGAGAGAGAGAGAGAGAGAGATTAAACGCCATTTTTCTTATACACATTTTGCAGAACAAAATAGTTTTGGGACTCATTCATGCCCATTTGGCCAAGAAGGCCATACAACCAGCACCGAAGAGGAGGAAGCAATTGCACAACAGTTGGAGCCTCCCGTTCCCCTGCACCTTGGCGCTCATGAAGTCCGCCGCGAGCAGGTCGACGAGCGCCATGTAGACCAGGATGCCGGCGGACGCGGCGTTGAAGACGCCCTCGATGATCAGCGCCCTCGGGCTGCTCTCGTCGTACGTGTCGGATATCCCGATGCCGATGGCGATCCCGACCGGCGTGGTGAGGGAGAAGAAGAGGGCCATTATTATTGTGGCTCGTGCCTTGAACTTGGCCTTTCCAAAGCAGAGGAAAACCAAAACAGTGATTAATTAATGGGTAAATAATCATTATTATAATTCATTCGTGAAAAGAAAAACACGTGCTCTAAGTCAACGGAGGCCGTGGGTCAACGACATCGTCTGACGATAAAATCATTAAATAACGCGAAGCATCGGAGTCTAATGTTCTCAACTCGATGTCGGTAGCTCAAATCTTTTTCCTTGTTTAATTCCACATACAGTATCAACTAACATGGCATGGATGCGTTACAAATCTAATCAAAACATGCATGAGTTTTCACTACAAACTTACCTCGACATCTCGAAAATGCTCATGGAAACAAGTGACCTCTTAACGGTGGATAAAGGCCGAGTCAAATTTGACGACTCGAAATTATTATAATGTTGAAACATTATTAAGGCAATAATATATATATAAAAAAAAGTGGGAGAAGCTCATTAGGTCAAAATGAATGGAATGAAATGAGTTATTATTTACCTGAGTGATGCATCCGCCGAGTCCCATGCCTTCAAAGAACTGATGGAAAGTCAAAGCAGCCATCAATGGCTTCACCGTCTTCGCACTCCCGGAAGTCCCCAGCGAAATCCCTATTATCACCGAGTGCACCACGATCCCCAGTTCCAACACCTGTTTATTTTATCATTTTGCCCCCCGGAAAACACCATATTTGCATTCAGGTCCTCCGTACGAATATCTTGAAGAGAACCCATTCGAAGGAATTTGGAAGATTGATCAGTGTTACCTGCGATACGACTCTATGGCGAAGAAGCTCCGATGTGCCCGGTTCTTGATCCTGGTAGGCCGAGCCGTGAGAGTGGCCGTGAGTCGCGTGGGTGTGCACGTGCAAATGCCCGCCGTGATCTTCGCCGGCGGAGGCGTGCTCCTCGTCCCCCTCGCTCGCCACCGGCCGAGCCTTGCTGAAATGGGACCTCGTGTAGTAGGAGGTCGCGTACGTGTCCACCATCAGCGTCCCGATCGCGGAGACCATGGCCACGAACCCCGCGAATGGGAACTTGCCCCAGGGGTTCTTGTCGAGGCACGGCGACGTCAGGTGGTCGAACGCGTCGGGGAGGACGTGGATGAGGCCCGTCGCGAGGATCACGCCCGCCGCGAACGCCTTGACGAGGAAGAACACGTCCTTCTCGGGGCGCAGGGCCGGGAAGACCTTCCCGAGCAGCGGGATGCACACGCCGACCGCGCCCGCGAAGAGGATGGCGGCTATCGCGCCCACTTTGTACCTGAGAGCCTCTTTCTTGTTGCGCCCCCCGCCGGCGCCGCCGTCGCACGTGCAGTCCCCGAGGACGAGCGAGGGAAGAAGGACGAGAACGCACAGTATCAAGAACCGACACGAGCAACGCCGGCTCAGCTCGCCCGCCATTGCAATTCAATTCCCGGAAGCGAACCCGAGAGCAGGAGGACGACGACGACTCGAAGCGAAAACAGAGTACCGGGCTTGCTTGTTCCTGCATCAGCCGTGCATGAAAGCAACCTGTGCTGCGGCTGCCTAATGGAGTGAAAATGAGGACACTTTCAGACCAGTTCGACAATGATAGACTGTCTCGAAACCCTATTTTTGTATACATCTAGGGTGATGAGATCGCTGCTATTCAACTCAAATTATATTTATAATATTCGCAACAGAGGCATTATTTGCAGCAGGTACAGAACGTGGAAGCAGGCAAGAAGGAGGGTTGGAAATTCCCCGGGGAAAGTCAGAACTGACAAGCGAGAGGGGACAGTTCCGAGTGTCGAAACAATGTCGACATAACTAATCTCGAGGGGAGCAGTTTCCAAACCCCGTCGTGTTCCAGCTTGTTGGCTTAGATCTGCTGGAAGTCAACGCTTTGCGTGTGGACCGTTCTCTAATAATTCATCTAATAATCGCTTGCCATTATACAAAGGAGCAAGAGATAAGAGTCTCAGTCTTGTCCGGTTTCGAGGTGTAATAAAAAACCAGATTAGGAGGACCTGATTCCTCATTTCTAGGTTCAGGGATCAAACTGGCCGATGGGATTATGAATTGAATGTTGGGGTTTTACGCAACATGTATAGAAAAAAATTAACATAAACGCAACGAAAGCAAAAATAAAACTCTGTTATATGCATCTTCAAATGCGTTATTCATGCATTTTAATCAAAAAAATCAAATGGGGTTTTACAGATTACCTCTTAAAGCATGATTTAAATAAATTGATAAAAATGCTCTTCAGTTCGAACTTCACAAACGTCAAATCTTTAGTTCAGACACACCACCAACGAATGTTAAATGGAAGAGAGAACTCGTGAATAATCGCCACTATAATTGTGCTAGCAATCTCGTGAAGACAATCCTCCACACGCTTGACGTTTCAATCACGGCTCGAATGAGAGAAAAAATCTCTCTCTCTTCTTGTGTACACACTACACAATACACACTTTCATCACACACACGCCTCAGCAACTGTTGCTGATCATCCTTTTATGAGGCTACCAGCAATAGTTGCTAATCGCGTAGTGCACGATGCACTTGTGCATGTCGCACACGGTCAGCAACGGTTGCTCATCGTGTGCTGCACACAACTAGCAACCGTGTGATGAACACAATCAGCACCATTGTTGATCACGCGATGCACACGATTAGCAACTTACTGAATGATTAAACAAAGAAGTAGAGAGCATTTGCCCCAAGCGTCAAGAGAGATTAGATGAGCAATGAGCCGATCGTTATTCACTCGAAAAGCGCAACGCCTCGTGTTCGATTCCTGCTCAGTCCACCCGCGTGGGGTCGGATTGTGAAGAAGTGAGATTGAAATGGTGATGTTACCCGACCCGACCCTTATTGTTTGGGTCGGGTCGTGTTCGATTCCTGCTCAGTCCACCCTTATTCCTCACTGAGGCGGGTTTGGTCCGGCCAGACGATGTTAAGACAAAATCAGACGTTTGATGCGTTGTCAAGCCACGCAAAATGCAAAATGAGTCATTTAAGGAGATACGTACGGAAGAATATGATGATGCTGTGTCTTATGGGCTTAGATCTTCTCTCCAATGACGGAGCTCCCAGCCCATGCACTTTCCCTTGGAAGATCTTCTTATCATTTCGTTTGTTTTATTAAAAATAAATAACTAAAAAATAATTTCTTATATTTTTTGAAATAATTAAACGATAGAGAATATTTTTATTATTAATAATAATTTACGTATAAACATTTTCATAACAATGAAAATATTTTTTATTCATTTATTTCTGTAAGCGATATAAATGATCATTTTTAAAAAAATAATTTTTAAATTATTCATCTTTCGTAACATATTTGTCCTTTGCATCAATGTTATTGATGGCATCTTGGCAAGAAAGGAAAAGGAGCGATACCCTAAAATCATGGGGAGCATGTTGTATAGGATGACAAAAAAAAAGTGGAATCTATAGAGTGGATAGAAAAAAATTTTGTAGATTGGAATGTTGGTAGGCAATACGAATTCTCAAGTCTCTCGAATGTGATTCTTTCTATTAGTCAATTCAGTACATATAAAGTCAATCGTGACTAGATTTAGGGAGATTAAATAGGTCAATCCTTCTTTTCATAGAAAAAAAAAAAAAAAAAAAGTTGTGTTGACTGCATTTATTCGTTGGTGCATATGAAGTCATCCGTGACGAAGGGTAGAAAAAAGTAGAACAAGTTAGGTCTGCCCTTGACATAAAATATGTGTGTCATGAGGTCACAGGATCTCTCTTTTTCTCGACCATCATTAGTCAAAGAAATTGTTATAAAGTATAAACTTTGATGAATATCATGACATCATTGCATAAGATTGTGATGGTGAAAGCCTACAAACTTAGTATGAACGGATGCCGAATTTCTAGATAAAATGGCTAGCAAATGCATCTTTCTTACAATAAAATATATCTCATCCGGACCACCCTAGAGCCCATGGTAGACCCAATTATCACATGCGGGACATTGCATTTACTCTATTCAGACTTTCTAAATAAAACCTTTCTTATTATAATTCAACGAAATCTATATTTGAAATTTGATGACATGGCATGGATAGCCCTTATACCTTTCAAATAGTGCATGTCGGTTTGACAAAAAATTTAAAAAAAGAATTATTTTCAAACGAAGGAAAATAATTTGTAACTCATTTTTGCAATTGAGCCAAACGCTAGAAGATTTTACCAATTTGTTACATAAATACTCAGATAGCGGGTCATTTGAATGTAAATAAAATTAATATAACAATATCAGTTTTATCTTTATTTAAATTTTCTTATAGTATTTTAGATCCCTTCTCTTAGTCTTGGGCCTTCTTTTCACTTATTTTGGGCCATTTAAACTATAATCTATACATAGAATTGTGGCTTAAAATACAAGGATTAAAACATTTTGGGTTCAAAACCAGGAAACCCATCAACTATATTAGTTTTCTCATCCCACAATGGATGTCTCATATATCTATTCTCTCTTGAGCCTTTTAAGGATCTACTCAGGTATGAACTATATTAGTTCCTTACATGGAAAACATGAATTTAACTATATGAATTTTGAAGTTTGACAAGGACTTTTGCCGTGAGTTAGTCATGCGTGGTGCTATTGTTGCCTAAGGGCAAGGTGGATTGTGTTCTTTTGATCATATTGAGAACATAATTTAATTTGACACATGAAAGTTGACTATTTAATTATAATAATAAAAAGGGTCAATACCATGAAAAATCCCAAATTGGTTTTTTGACCTCTAGAAATCCTAAACTAATACACGTGTGACAAATTCACCCTCCGTTAATTTCTGTTAAATTTTGCTGTTAAATTGTTAAATTGGATGACACTTAATAATTGATGGGTACGCCAATTTGAGGTTTTATCCTTTGTTTGTCACAGGTTTACTAATTTTGTGATTTTCTGTGGTATTAATCCATTTTAACGGAAGGTGTTTTTGTCACAAACATACCATTTTAGAGTTTTTTGTGGTTAAAAACATTAGTTTGAAGTAAATTTATCACAAGTGTACTTGTTTGAGGTTCTTGGTGGTAGTTTTGGGTAAATTTATTTTGTCAAGGGTATTCCAATTTGGGGTTTTTGTGATCAAAAAGTTAGTTTGAGATAAATATGTTAGATGTGTACTAATTTGGGGTTTTCCGTGGTATCAACCCTAACAAATATTGAAAGTATTTCTTTTAGTTGGAGAGACTATTGAGAAAAATGCTTTGGATTGGGAAGATATAAAATCAAACTTTGAGGTGTGATAACACTCTCTTTGAGGAATTATTTGCTCGACAACGTTACTAATGTGTCTAAAAAAAAAATCCTCCAAGATATAGTAAAGTCTCGAATGAGAATAGCATATAATAATTGTGATATATCTCCATGAACTCAAGAACTCTCAAAGGAAAACAATTGGAAAGAAAGTTGTATTTTTTAAAAGAAAATTTGACAAGACTTGATTAACATTTACTCCAAAAAAAGAAAAATCGACACCCTTCAAAAAGGGTTGCAAAGTAAATAAATACGTTGGAAAGACATATTGAAAAGTGTGGAATTATTCATGCTCCCGCACGCGAGTATGGCAGGGTCTAGTCCACAACTCATTGTCTTCATCTAAACTAGTTAGAAAACATCCACAATTATATAGTGGCCTACATACTCCTAATTTTCCTATGTGGGATAAGAAAAAATACCATTTTATCTAGGGAAAATTCCAAAAAAGAGCCCCAAGTCTCCTAATTTTCTTAAACAATGACTCAAAGTGGACCTTGTTTCAAGCAAAGGCCTAAAGTGGCCTTAGTTGTTTCAAATAAGGGCTCATCCTCGTTGTTCGACAGCTGGCTAAATTTTCTGATTGGTCAATGGCATTTTCATCCAAAAAAATTTTATCTTTTTTTCTTCCTTTTTTCTTTCCTTTTTTCTAATTTTTCTTATTTCTCTTTGCCTGTGGCCATCGGCGATGCCCACATAGGGTGGGACGAGGCAACCCTTGCCCTGGGGGAGGCCGCCCCTCGTGGCCATCCCCAAGGTCAACCCTCACCAACCCCAGGCAAGGTCAAACCTAGCTAGATCTGGCAAGGGTAGTCTCACCCACAGTCGACGAGGGCTCAGCAACCTTGCCAGCTGCTAGCGAAAGTCGTCAAGCCCTCGCCTAGGGCTGATGAGGTTCGACCTTGCAAATGGCCATGAGGGGAACCTCCTCCAAGGCCAAGGTTGCCTAGCCTAGCCCAGGCAAGGCCGTCCCTCGCCTGTGGCTAGCAAAGTCGCCTTATTTGAAACAAGATTCACTTCAGGCTTTTATTTAAGAAAATAATAACACTTCAAGCTCTTTTTGAAATAATTTTAATTTTGAGCCATTTTTTGAAATTTTCCCTTTTATTTGTTTTACTAATAAACAACCAACAAAAACTACATCTCCAGTCTCTCCAAGACGAGCAACAAATGGACCTGGTCAGTCTCCCCTAAAGACCAATAAGGCCCTCGAGCAAGTTTTGTGAGGTTTAGGTCTCTTGCCAACATTGAACCTAGTTCGTTTATGTTCGAAATTGCTCTCACCATCAACCAAACCGCGTAGAGCCTACTTTCGTGCACTAAAACCTCCCTTGATTACTTCCCTATGTAGGAGAGTTGAGGCCAAGACTTGAGAGAGATGGGATGTTAACTTCAGGGCCCATCCACTTGGGCCTATTAAGCCTTTTGGCTCATCTTCATGGGCTGATACTGGTCCAAAGGAATTAATTCATGAGCTTGAAGTCCACGAGGTTTTGTGGCGTTGTTGCGGCAACCATGGTGGCGGTAAATCCAAGTTGACGTGATGATGTGGTGGCGTTGTGGCAAAGTGGTGGCGTAGAAATCGCTTGTCATGGTGTCTTCGAGATGCGACGAAACAGCATGTCATCGACGCCATGTCCGTGGGTTCGCCAAGTGGAATTGTGATGCTCCGACTAAACACAATGATAGTCATAGTGCCTCTAGGCATAAGGCCATGTTAAGCGAAAATCTGGATGTCGCAATTAAAGAGAGTGTGAGATCAAGAATTTTGATCACACTTACTTGAGTCGAGTATATTTAGGTGTTGCAACTTCTGATCAGTTCATATAATGAAATCCAGTCAATAAGTTGTCAACGCGGGAGAGCGAACGTAGGCTTGTCAAAGCTAAATCACTATAACTATTGTGTGCATTTTTCTATCTCTTAAACTTTTTATTATTTAACCACTGGGATTTGCTCTAGTGGTCATCCTTTTCACATGATAAAGGGAAGGTGAGGATTTGAATCTCTACCTTCTTAGGGATGTTAGGGTGGGGACAATTTAATTTTAGGAGTGAATTTCGACTCCATGCCCTGCAAAGAGAGAGGGCAAAAGTCTGAGTGTTAGAGTAAAAATAGAGTGAGACCGATAAAAAAAAAAAACTCTTTATTATTTCCTATGATAGAATATTGCATAGTAGTAAGATATGATCATCATACGCTTTCTCATCAAACGTTGTCCTTTAGCAATATTAGATTAGATTGTTTTAAATTTCACATTTTCACATATCCACCCCCTTGAGGTGATAATTATAGCCCTAACAATCAATATCAAAGCTCGGTTGCTCATTATTTCTGAAGTGCTATATTACTTATGAGCTAACGATCTATCATAGCTAGTAATATTGCATCAGGACTTATGAAATGACAAAGTGACACAAAGCCTCCATACTCCGATGGCAAGGACTAAAATATCTGGAAAAACAAGATGAGAGCATTCATCAAATTCAAGGATTCCTTGGAGTGGGATGTAATTCTTAGAAGAATAAGGCCAAAAGCTTCATCGCCAAAAAGGAGGGAGACAACAAAAAGCTTGCAAAAAGCTTAAAACTGAAGCTTTGTCTGATGCTGATTTACTTAAGAGAGAAGCTTTAAATGCTGAATGTTCATTCACTAACTGGGTGACCATCTTGTTGCATGTAAGAACACTAAAAGCCATAAGAATCATCATCATGATCAAAGCAAAGCTTGTGTTTGTTCCATCACTAAGCTCCTCGTCGGATGCGACAACCCCCGCCTATCAATCACCCTTCCTAATCATGAAGCTTCCACACATAGGGGTGAATATAGTTTCAAGATAAAACTTGGAACTTGAGAACCACACCGATAAGAACTTATACGTTCAAGGTTCTAAGATATGTAGGGTAGGTTCTAGATTCCAAAATTTGAATAACCTATTTCGACGGATAAGTTCAATGTTCTAAGTTGGTAGAACCTGAAATCTGGAACCTAGAACCTAAAAAATATTTTTATATTTTTCTTAGTCTATGTTTTCATGTGATTCTGAGATATTCCATGACATTTAATAATAAGTTTATAATGTGAAACTACTAATCTGAACTTTCATTTTATGATTGGGAATTTTATTTTCATAGATCATGAGACTAGTGGAAGTTCCAATTGCTTCTTTGATGCAGTTATGTTCAAACAATTGCTTCTTTCAAAATAATGATTATATATAATACGATAGCAATCGACGCATTGAAAATTGTAAATTTCCTAAATACTATTCAATAGTTGTATATGGACATTTGCACTTAGACAATCGATAATAAATTCATTATTCATTTTTATTGTTGCGTTTATTTTCATTTTACTTAACTAAAGATAAAAAAGTAAAAAGAACCTATTAAAACTTGGAACTTATAATAGGATAGGTTCCAGGTTCCAGGTTTCAACGAGTAGTTCCAAGTTCCAAGTTCCAAAAAATGAGGAACCAATATCCGAGGGTAGGTTCCAAGCTCTAAACGGAACCTGTAAAAAATCTGGAACTACTTACCCCTATCCACACTAATCTCAAACCGGCATCGACCACCAAAGGCGATTGCTTGCCTGACTCTAGTGGCCAAGGCTACTTTCGTTTCTTTCATCTCCCTCGAGTCAATCCTAGTCACGAGACTATTGTAGAAGCAAGCAATCAAACAATAAAATAGACATAACAAGAAAATAAATTGGACACCAATTTATGTGGTTCGATCGTAGTGACTTATATTCACGGAAAGAGCAATAATGAATTCCATCATAGATCAAGCGATACATGGAGATTACAACTACACTCGAATTACTCAAACACTCTCAATGTTTCCCAAGCCCCGATTATCTCCAATAATGCATGTAGTGTTTAGCCCCGAATTTCTCACGAAGAAATTCACAATCCAACACTAATTTTTGATATAATTCACAAATAAAATCAATGGAGAAACCCACGGCCAAGCACTCGTGAAACGGCACTTCAAGACTCTGAAAACGGTGTGTCCAAGATCTCACGTAAAGTGGCGCTTCTCTACATTTCATATGCTCCATGAAATGAATATATATAAATAACCGTAAAAGAAACAAACGATCGAGAAAAAGGCCGAAATCAATGCTGTACTCAACATGTTCTAACATCAGTAAAATATCTAATTCAAAAAATTCGGACTCATCTTGGGTTCAAACTCAAAACATATTTTAACAGAGACCAACCACACCAATTTCCCCATGAGCAACCTCTCCCTGTGGAAGTTTGCAGACCTCGCGCGTATTAAGCACACTTTATCATTGCAATTGCGATACGAACGGAATATAATAAAATGTTTTTTTAACCGATAATTAAAAAAATCGCATATATTCCGTATTTTTTTATCATTACTACGTACCGCTGGGGCCAATTGTAGTATTTTAATTGTCAAGTTCTCTACATTCAACAATGGTGTAGTATTTTACTATTTGCATCCTCCCTCTTGACTTCTCCTACGAGGTTATATCAGTAAAAGATTTATTATATTCTCTCGATATCACAACCTTGTCGTTGATTATACAAAACTTCTGCACGTCATATCACCATGACAATAAAGAATTTCCTAACTATGGTCGAGTCATCTATATTTCACATTAATATATCATACGAACACAAAATTCCACCTTTACTTTATTCAAAAAGCAAACGATTCATGTAAAATCAGATACATGAACTGTTTAGCAAGCAAGAAAATTCAATACACCAAATTGAGAAATACCAAAATGAAGACGAATTGAACTCCATTATTATTATATACATTTTCGAAGAACAAAATAGTTTTGAGGTTCATTCATGCCCACTTGGCCAAGAAGGACATACAACCAGCACCGAACAGGAGGGAGCAATTGCACAACATTAGGAGCGTCCCATTCCCCTGCACCTTGGCGCTCATGAAGTCCGCCGCGAGCAGGTCGACGAGGGCCATGTAGACCAGGATGCCGGCGGACGCGGCGTCGAAGACGCCCTCGATGATCAGTGCCTCCGGGCTGTTCTCATTGTACGTGTTGGATATCCCGATGCCAATGGCGATGCCGACCGGTGTAGTGAGGGAGAAGAAGAGGACCATTATTATTGTGGCCCTTGTTTTGAACTTGGCCTTTCAGAGTAGGGAAAAACAAAAGGAGCGATAAATTAATGTGTAAATAATCATAATTATGATTCATTTGTGAATAATAATAATCATAATAATTCATTGGAAAATTTCAAATAAAAATCTCAAGTGTCATCAATTTCTCAAATAAGAATCTGAAATAACTATTGTTTCAAATAATAGCATGACAATAATCTAACCTGACGTGCCATCATTTTCTCAAATAATAACCTGAAGTGAATATTATTTTAAATAAGAACATGAAGTACCATGGCAGTCTCAAAAAGAGGTCAAACCTCACTAACTTATCAAAGACATTTACTTTCATTTATTTTGTTTCTTTTGTCCTTTTTTTTTTTTTTTTTGCTAAAAAGTCGAAACAAGAAAAAAATTTAAAAATTTAAAAACAAAAATTCAAGTGGGGGTTACGGTCGCCCCCCCACCCCCACCCCCCCCCCACCTATAGTCGCCCCACTAGCAATGGGGCGGTGGCCATGGCCAATAAGTGCCACCAATGACTATCGCCTACCCTCATCAAGGCATCGACCACCCCCATTGACCATGGCCGCCCCACAGGCGAGAGGGCTGACTCCAACCCTCCGCCTAACCTTTTTATTATTATTTCTTTTTGAAAAAATTAAATTTTTTTAATGTGTTTTTAGGATAAAGAAAAAATAAAAGAAAGAAAACAAATAAAAAGTAAATAATGGAAATGCCCTTGATGAGCTGATATGGTTAGCTTGTTTTTAAGACTAACATGGCACTTTGAACTCTTATTTAAATCATAATTCACTTGAAACTCTTATTTAAGAAAACAAGGACAATTTAAATTATTATTTAAAATAAAATTCATTTCATATCATTATTTAAAAAATTAAAAATATTTTATGCCTTTATTTAAAAATTTTCCTAGTTCCTGTGTCAGGACCAGCCGCACCTGCTTTAAAGTCAACTTAAGCTGGAGGTAAACGGCACCGGGCAGCAATCATTAAAAAAAGCGAAGTCTCTCGTTTTCGTGTGATCGTAGTGTTTTAGAGGTCTATGATCATGCGGTTAGCTCATTCTATTTCATTGTTTATGTTCCTTAAGCAGGCGAATTCGTAAACCTCCCTCTTCTATTATACTACTAAATCGACAAAAAAATAATCATACTACCAAAAGACATAGGATGTGGATTAAGACTCCGTCTGCATTGCCACAAGCCGTAACAATCCCGTAAATATTAATCTCGAATTACGCTTGAAAAGACATTTAAGCACGATTAAAAATCAAAGCTCAAGGCCACGAATGCATTTAGGTTTTATGGGGAATTTCCTTTTACCCTTGATTTCGGGGTTGGCGAACGTTAAAGTTCAAAACTTTTAAAAGATGCTTGTCCCCTTCACATGCCTTTTAAAGAGACGAAGTGCCAACTTTTCTTCTCCGCTCTCAAGTCATAGCTATAAGATTTAAACCCTATACAAAGGCAAGATTGCCTCTATTAAATGTTATGTCTTGTTAGATTCCATAGACAACAACTTCGACCGATGCGGCCTGCGAGCATCACGAATTTGATCGAACTGTCTGAGTTATTCCCACTTACCTTGACACGTGAATATCACTCGTGGAAACAAGCGCCTCTTAACAGTGGACTAAGCCCGAGTTAAATTTGACGACTTGAAATTATTATAACCTCAGAACATTATTAAGGCAATTATGTAAGGAAAAAAAAAATATTTGGGAAAAGCTCATTCGGTCATATAAATGAATGAAATTGAAATGGAAGGACTTAATATTTACCTGAGTGATGCATCCGCCGAGTCCCATGCCTTCAAAGAACTGATGGAAAGTCAGAGCAGCCATCAATGTCCTCACCGTCTGTGAACTCCCGGAAGTCCCCAGCGCAATCCCTATTATCACGGAGTGCACCACGATCCCCAGCTCCAACACCTGTTTATTTTATCATTTCACCCCCCGGAAAACCCAAGATTTGCATTCAGGTCCTCGGTTTGAAGATTTGAAGAGAGAGCTATTTGAATGAACTTGAAAGATTGATCAACGTAACCTGCGATATGACTCTATGGCGGAGAAGCTCCGGCGTGCGCAGTTCTTGATCCCGATAGGCCGAGCCGTGGGCGTGCCCGTGAGTCGCGTGGGTGTGCAAGTGCACATGGCCGGCGTGACCTTCGCCGGCGGGGTTGTTCTCCTCGTCCCCCACGCTCGCCGCCGGCCGAGCCTTGCTGAAGTGGGCCCTCGTGTAGTAGGAGGTCGCGTAGGTGTCCACCATCAGCGTCATGATCGCGGAGACCATGGCCACGAACCCCGCGAAGGGGAACTTGGACCAGGGGTTCGGGTTGAGGCACGGCGACGTCAGGCTGTTGAAGGCGTCGGGGAGGACGTGGATGAGTCCCGTCGCGAGGATCACCCCGGCGGCGAACGCCTTGACCAGGAAGAACACGTCCTTCTCGGGGCCGATGGCTGGGACGACCTTCCCGATCAACGGGATGCACACGCCGACCGCGCTCGCGAAGAGGATGGCGGCTAGCGCGGCCACTTTGTACTTGAGAGCCTCTTTCTTGTTGTCCCCCCCGCCGGAGCAGTCGGGCGTGCAATCCCCGAGGACGAGGGAGGGGAGAAGGACGAGAACGCACAGCAGCATCAAGAACCGATAGGAGCAACGCCGACCCGGCTCGCTTGCCATCGCCATTCGTTACCCGGTATCAAGAATGCGATCGAATCGAACCCGAGAGAAGAAGAAGAAGAAGAAGAATGCACGCGAAGAGGGACTGTGCTTGCTTGTCAAGAGCGAAAGGAAAAGGCCTCGTTAGGCTCGTCGCGTGTCCGCAAGCTAAATAAGGAAGAGTGTTGCATCAGGACTCCATGAAAGGAATCTGTGCAGCTGCTGCTACTGCCGCCGCTGCCGAATGGAGCAAAAATGAGGACACTTTCAGCCAGTCTTGACAATGACAGACTGGCTTGGAACACTAGTTTGTTCCCGTGTGGGGAAATGATGAAGTCTCTACCTGTTCAACGCAAACGTGGAAGTGGCAAATAGGGTGTTTGGAATTCCCGGGAGAAGTCATAAGATGTCGAAAGAATGTCGACATAACTGGTCTCCAGGGGAGCCGTTTTCGAAAACCCCCCGTCCCGTCCGTCCCGTTCACACTTTTCGTGGCTTGAATCTGCTGAAACTAAAAGTCAACGCTCGCGTGCGGACACATCTGAACTCGCTCGAACCGGCCAGTTTCGATTAGTCTAATAATGATCGCTTACCATTTTACAAAGAAATTACGTTTCTTCGTACCAGAAAAGTAAAGTATTTGCAACGAGTGATTCAATGAGTGATAGACTAATTGTTAAGAGGGGTAAACATAATTTCGGGATAGAACGAAGTTCTAAAATATACACAGTAAATTTCGGATTTTGAATATTAGGAAACTTGTTCTCAGGTAAATTTAAAGTTCCGAAAATTAAAACATTTGTTTTGACCGATAGGTTCCAAGTTCTATTTGATTGCACTTAAGGTAGAACATGAAACTTAAAATAAATTTTTGTGTTTTTCTTATTCTGTGTTTTCGCACAATCTTACAATATTTCTAGCATCACTAGTCCAAGCTTTCATTTCTGGTATATCCGAGACTTTCACTTTATAAATATTTCATATTATTAGCATGTTTATATATAAATTGTGATCAATGAATTGTAATAATAAATAACAGTCTTTCAATGTGATAAATTGCTTTAATTATTTAATTAAGAATATAGATGAAACATGAGGAGGATTGTTGGAGTGTCAAAACAATGTCGACATAATTGATCTCTGGGAGGAGCAATTTTCAAACCCCCCCAGCTTGAATCTACTAAAACTAAAAGTCAACATTCACGGTGGACATATCTAAACTAGGTCGAGCCGGCGGATTGCGATTAGTCCAATAATGATTGCTTACCATTTCATAAAGAAATCACAATTCTTCGTACCAAAAAAGTAAAGTATTTGCTCAAATGTGATGCGTGCATGGGCGAGTGATTCTAGGAATGGGGGATTTTTTGGTTAAGTGTATGGGAATGGTGAGTGTGGGAAAGGTTATCAATGGGTAAATATAAGAGCAAGATAGAAAATGATTGCCACCACATTGTAAAGAACGTTCCACCAACCGATGATAAGGATTGGGATAGATGAAATTCATCACCAAGGCTTAAAATATAAGCCACCAGCCGAAGATAAAGGACTTTAGGATAGGGAAAACTCACTATCAAGGCCTAAAGGAAAATCCATCGGCTAAAGATAAGTGTTTATTGGCTCACCACCAATGAGTAATTCACTTGCTAAAGATAAAGACTGAAATAGGAATTATCCACTCTCCAAAAATATCCACTCACACAAAGGAAAATCTCATGTATTCTCATTCATCAAAAATCTAGTATGCATTACAATTCAAAGTCTTCCTCTATTTATAAGAGAATTACAACATAGTAAATGAACAAACAATAAATAGACATGGGAACTACCCAAACAATAAAGAATTTGGAAACTAGAAACCATAATAAAGACCTACAAACTTAGGAATGCAATTAATGTCTTGGAAACTTGCATCCTTAATTCTTCAGTCTTGCAAAATCCGTGCTCCCACCTTGGCTAGGAGATAACCATCTTGAAAGCTTATCAAATATCCATGGAAATTGCCCAAAATAGCCTCCCATCAATAGGTTATTGTTTCGATCTTGAATCCGGCATATTATATGATAAATTGACAACTCCATAATTAATTTCATGTTCGATGGTTTTCTCCTTTGATAATTTCAATTCTTGAACCATCGAATCACATTAGGCCCAAATCCAGTCATAGCTTAGGTGAGCATCGATGACACTAAGTTTGTCGATGGAACTAAGTCAGATACTTCTGCATCAAAATGAACGAGAGATTCAATGAGTGATAAACTAATTATTAAGAGGGGTTAGTAAGATTTCATGATAGAACAAGAAATGGTAATCAATCCAGTTCCAAGTTGTAAGGTATGCGAGGTAGGTTTCAAAATCTAAAATATGGGGAACTTGTTCGGATGGGTAAAGCCCAAGTTTTACCTAAGGTGGAACCTAGAACTTGGTATAGGCTTTTGTATTTATTTATTTTTCGCATGATCTTGCAATATTCTATAACGTCCGATGATAAATGTATAATCCGAAACCACTAGTCCATTCTTCCATTTCCAATATATCTATGACTGAGATTTTTACTTTCTTAATATTTCATATTATTTGTGTACCTATATAAGAGTTGTAATTAGTGAATTGTAACAACAAACAACAATCATTAGAGGCGATTATTCACTATAATCATTAAATTACGAATATAAGTGGATCTAGATAAACCTTAAAACTAATTCCGAAACCAATGACAAGATAGGTTTCAAGTTTCAAAGAATGCAAGATAGGTTCTAGGTTTCAAAAATATGGAAACCAGTTCTAATGAGTAGGTTCTAGGTCCTAAGTGCAACCTAAAACCTAAACCAATTATGAAACCGGTCACCCCTAATCGACAATTGCTTGAGAAGCGCAGCATCTCATGTTTGATTCTTGCTTGATCCAGCAAAATGCGATTGGATTATAAAGAAGTGATTTTATTACCAATACTCTCATTCCACATTCAAATTGACTAATCTTTGGTTGGAACGAGTAGGGAGCTTGTTAGGATTAGACACATAGACACAATGAATTAAATAGTAAAGCGAGAGAGAAAAATCAATATACAATGTTTATCCCGGTTCACCCTTAAGCTAGGACTATATTCAACAAAAAATTCCATTATAATTAACGCATCTTGTATCTCTATTATAATTTTTAATTTTAAGAGAAAAAGATTATGTATAGGCGGCACAAGTTAATAGTTATTTATGGATTCAAATAGAAATTGTCAATAAAACATTGGCCAAACTTATAAAAGTCTCCCGACGGCCCGGAACGTGATTTCTTATGACTGTTGCCAGGGCGGCCCTCGGATCCCAGCCAATTTACCAAAGTGTGGATCCCCATGCCTTTTAATCAATTGAGAGTGTGAACCGCACCTTAACAGAGCTTGATTCTCCGACCAAATAAAGAATGAATTTTTTTCCATTTATTTGATATAAAAAATGGTGGGCTAGATTGGGTTTAAACACCATGGCTGGAGGAGGAGGAAGAGTGGGGCCAGATGATGTGAAGACAAAATCAAACGTTTGGTGCGTAATCCAAGCCGTGCCAAATGAGTAATTTAAGGAGATGCGTCCGGCAGGATTTGATGACGCCGTCTCTTCTGTCGCGGGTTCACATCTTCATTCCGATGACGCAACTCCCATCCCCTACCCTTTGTTTTCGAATTTCTTTTCACATTCCATTTATCTCATTAAAAATAGATGATTGAAAATTTATTTTTTTTAAATTGATTATTTATATCAATTAAAATAATTAATCAATAAAATATATCTTCATTATCGATAACAATTTATGTTTAATATTTTTGAAAACAATCAAATTATTTTTCCTTCATTCATTTTTGTAAATAATATAAATTATCTTTTTTGAGAAAATATTTTTTAAATCATTCATATTTCAAGAAAAAAAAATGCATCCTTATGTATATGTCCTTTGAATCGATACTATTTCAATTGATAAGTTGATGAAATCGTGGAAAGAAAGGAAAAGGAGAGATACCCTAAATTCAGCGGGAGCATCTCCTCCCTTCATATAGTGACTCCATATTGAAGTGGAGCATGCCCTATATGGTGTCCAAAAATAAGTGGGATCTATAGAATGGGAGGGAGAAATCTTTGTGGAATGGAATCTTGGTAGGCCATACGAATTTTAAAATTTCTTGAATGCAATTTTTTTCCATGTCGGCTCTGTACGAATAAAGTCAGCCACAACGAGATTCAAGGAGATTAAGTAGGTCTTTACCAAAAAAAAAAAAAGGAGATTAAGTAGGTCAATCCCTCTTTTCACAGAAAAATTTGTGTCGATTGCCTTTTATTTATTAGTACATATAAAAAGTCATTCATGACCAGAATAGTTAAAGTAGAACAAGTTGATCCCACTCTTCAAGTATATGTCAGTGCGTGTGTCATGTGATCATGGGATCCCTCATTTTCTCGACCATCATTAATCTAAAAAATTGTTTAAGTATAAGCTTTGTCAAATATCATAACATCATTGCATAAGATGTTGATGGTGAAAGTATACAAACTTGACATGAACGGATACCGACTTTCCAAATAAACCAAACTGATCTTTATCGGGTCAGTAACTGCCAATTATATCTTTGTTAAAATATATATTTCCTTTGGCCCACCCTAGAGCCCGTGGTAGAGCTAGGAAATTGCGACATGCGGGGCGTTGCCTTTACTCTATCCGAATTATTTAAGTGAAATCTTCTGGTTTTATGATTCAAGGAAAATTTATTTAAAATTTGATGATATAGCATTCATAGCTCTTATACCTTATACAATAGTTCAAGTATCTTCAGAAAAAAACTAAAAGAATTTTCTTTCCATATGATTGAATATGATTTTTGACTCATTTTCGCGATTGAGCCAAACATCAAAAGATATTAGCATTTTGTTGCATAAACACTCAGATAGCCGGCCATTCGAATATAATTAAAATTAATAGAATTCCTCATAATATTAATTTAATCTTTTTCTTTTTTAATAGTAGTTTAGATCCCTTGTCTTAGTCTCAGGCTTTCCTTTCGCTAATTGAGGGCCATTTAAACTATAATCTATAAATAGAATAGTGGCTGAAATATGAGGATTACAACATGTTGGGTTCAAAATTGAAAACCCATTAACTATATCAGTTCTTTGCATGACAAACATAAATTTTAATAAAGAAATTTCGAAGTTCGGCGAGGGCCCTCAACCCGAGCTAGCAACAAGTGGTGCCGCTATTGCCTAAGGGCGACGTAGATGGTGGACTTTCAATCGCATTAAGAATATGATTTAATTTGATGTGTGAAAGTTTAGCCATCTAATTATCGTAATAAAAAGGAAAAATACCATCAAAAATCTCAAACTATGTCATTTATAACAAATTTACTCAGAACTTTTTTTGACGATACTAAAAACCTCAAATTATGTTACTTGTGATAGATTTACGCTAAACTGTTTTTTTAAACTAAAAATCTCAAATTATGCTTATTGTGACATATTTATCCCAAACTTTCTTTTGTAACACAAAAAATCCTAAATTTGTACTTATGTGATACATTTATCCCCAAACTTTTTTACCAAATGACATTTTTATCTTTTCATTTTTTTCTTTTATTCTTTTATTTCCTTCCTTCTCTCTTTCCTCTACCAGAGAAGCTGGCGAGGGCCATCCTCACCAACATCAGAATTGGGCAGGGACAGCCCTCGCCCCCTCACCCGCCCAGCCCTTGCCCAACTCCATGGCTGAGGGAAGAGAGAATAAAGAAAAAAAAAAACAAAGAAATGAAATGAAAAAATAAGAAAATGCCCCCAACCAAAGAGTTTGAAAGTAAATGTGTTACATGAATATCATATCTTTTTTATCACAAAAGAGAGTTGAGAATAAATGTGTCATAATGGGTATAATTTGAGATTTTTAGTATCACAAAAAAGTTTAAGGTAAATCTATTATAAGTAACAGTTTGAAATTTTTAATGATATTTTTTTAATAAAAATCAAAAACATTTTGATCTTTGGGAGGCAAGAAACATGCCTTATGTCTGAAGCTTGGCTTACAGATCGTGGCCTCCCGGGGAAGATGCATGCTAAGAGTGTTCTGGTGGTGGTGTCACTTCCCCCGTCAGTAAAAATGGTCAACTTGGCTTGGCTATTGGCCTTGATGTGATTGATGCGTTGACAATCAGGACTGAAGTTTGGCAAAAAGAATGGATTTAGGCAGGATCATAGTAGGGATTGCTTCTCGGGTCCCGTTGACCCTAAAAAACAATTTTTTTTTGGGGGAGGGAACTTGAATTTGTTAATTTAGGAGATGAATATTATAAGTGATAAAAATGATATACAGCGCTCAATTTAATTCTAAATTTTTCTTTTCAATCATGTATGTACTAAATCTTTTGAAAAATGAATTTTTCAGTGTCAATTCCGATCTATTTGGTCGGAAATTCAATATGATTGATGGAAAAGTGTGATCAACATTTAAAGCATAAACAATGTGTAAATAGGTACAAAGAGAGAGGATCTCCTTCCCCAATGCAAATCTAGCACTGCCCGCGAAGATTGGTGACGTCTCTCTTGTTTCTCACCATTTGTTATCGCAAGCATGTTCAATTCGTTGCTTTGTTTCTAGATTCTGCTCTTCAATGGTCAATTGAGATGAATTGATGTCAATTTGATGAGGAAATTGCAGAGGAAGAGAGATCTTGTAAGAGGGGCTGGAGACACAGAGAGTCATCTCAATCCAACGGGGGCACAATGGTAGGTGGTGATGACGGAGACCGACGAAGTTCGACGGCGGAAGTCGGCAAGGTGCGACAGAAGCAAGCGAGCAACGGCGATTGATGCTATCAAAGCAATGGCAACAATGTGGGAGGACCGTCAAAGGGAGAGGTGCGATGGTGACCAAGGGTCGAACTAGATCCATCAAATGGATGGATTAGGTCAAAAATGGTCTGATCCATATTGACCCATTTAATCCGTTTTGACTCATATTCATGTAATATATATCTAATGACATATACTCGACCCAACCCATACCCGACCCATATTGGTAAAAGCCATTATTATTGTAGAGAAACCCAAACTCACTTTAAGCTCTATGCTAAATGAATAAAACTTCAAATCAAATTAAAAAATAGTAAATAAAATAAAAATGTAAAAAACCTATAAATTGAAATATTTTTAAAGAATTTCACCAATTAAATTTATCTTTGTAAAAAACCTATAAATTGAGATGAGGTGGAGGCGAGCGGCGGAATGTCGTAGTCATTGGTAGATCACCACCACTCACCGAGCTTGAGGATAACTCAAAGAAGAAAAACACATTATACAGTTGGGTTAAAAATGGGTTAAAAATAGGTCGAAAATGACTCATACGTTCTATAATTGGATCGAAAATGGGTCACACATTCTAACCCATTTTCGACCCATTAAAATAGAACATGACTCATAAAATGGGTCCATGACCCATCTTAACGCCCCTAGGTTGAACTCAACAAAGGAAGGGCGTCATTTTTTGTCGAGCCATGGAATGGTGTCGTTTTGGGATTATGGTGCCACGTTGGAAGAAGTAGCATCATTTTGCAAGTCCTTAAGGATGAGATTTTTTAAATATAATGCCAACTCATATTAAAAAAAATTTAAATAAAAAAGCCATGTATAAATTTTAGCCAAAATTTCTCACCATTGGCATTTAATGATGTGTATGATAAACATTCTATTTGTGTTCCAGACTTATTTCTAGAATAGAAACCCGTTTAGTAACATAATTTCATTTTTCTATATTTGAAATAATTTTTTAATTCAAAAATAGTTTTAGAATAGAAATGAAAAGTAAAAATTTCTTGCTTCTCTTTTTCTAAATCAAAAACAATAAATAAAAACTCTTTTCATTACTCATCCTCGCTACTAGCTGACTGCCCACCCACTGCTGTCGCCTACCATCTGTCGCCGCCGATCGCCGCCACCCCCCACCAGTCACTGCCGTTCGCCAATTGCCGCCATTTACTGCCGCTAGTTGTTGCCCCCTGCTTGCCACTAGTTGCTGTTGCCAATCATTGCCAAGCATTAAGGCTATACATGGTAACAATTTTATTTCTATTTCTAGTAACGATTTCTATTTTTGACCTATTTCTGGAATAGAAATCCATTTGGTAAAATAATTTCATTTTTCTATTTCCAAAATAGATTTCTATTCTAGAAATAAGTTTAGAGTAGAAATTAGAAACAAAAAATTTTTACTTTTCTATTTCTAAAATAGAAATCAAAAATTATTTCTCTTTCTTACTTCTCACCCAAAAGAAATTCTTGCCATCCACCGCTCACCACCACCCTTACCCGTCGGTCGCCAACCATTGCCACCGCCGGTGGTCGCCCACCACCGGTCGCTGGCCGCCATCCCTCCCATTGTCGCCGCCACTCCGGAAAGTGAAATTTTATTTATTATCAAACGAATTTCTATTTCAAAAATAGAAATTTTGTGTCATTATCAAACACATTTTTCGCTTAGAAACTCATCCAAAAACAGAAATAGAAAAATTTATTTCTCTTCCAAAAATGTTATCATTTATGCCCTAACTGCCCTTAGTCATCCGCTGCCCTAGGAGGGAGAAATTTCATGTCGTTATCAAATAAATTTCTACTCCAGCAACAGAAATTTTGTGGCTTTATCAAACATGTATTTTTGCTAAAAAATTCATCTAAAAATAGAAATAGACAACTCTATTTTTGTCTTAGAAATCAATTTCTAGCCATATTAGTTATCATTCGCGTCATAAGTAATTGTTTTTTCTCCGATTTAACACTTAAATGATTCAACAAAAACTTTTGATACTAAAGTAAGCATCATATACAACTTTTGGCACTTCCAAAGTCCTCCCATTAGAATTTACTTGAAATTGTGGTGACGTCAATCACACCTACGTGTGATAATGTTATTCATAGATTGTGATTAACTTGGCGTGGAAGTTCATTTGGACTTACGGTTAGTAATATATTTTTTTTATGGATCGCAGTTTGACGATAGAGTTCGTGACGTGGAAATGTTAATATTCAATAATTAAGCAATACAATAGTAATATACTTTAAATTATTGCAAGTGATCCTCAGTAACTGTAATATTTCGAGAAGTCCTTTAAGTAATGGATTAGTAAGCATCCTTTATATGCATAATTTAACTCAGACTTCCATAAGTAGGGAAATCCTGACATGCGTAGGTTTCTGCCCAATTAAAAAAAAAAATCGTAAAAACCTGAACTTATCCTAACCATTTTTTCTCTGATCTTAGTAAATTATCTCGATGGTTGCAACATTACTTTTCTTGGATTTAATAACCTACTAATGAATGATTATCGTCATAAATGCAACTTTCCTTGATCAATAGTAACATTGACAACTTTATAATCGGTAATTTTTCTTAGATGCTCGTAAGTTACTATCTTTTCAAAATCATCAACGGTGGAAGTTTATTCTCTCTTAATCTAAAAGCCCGTATCAAACAGGACCGATCTCGTATTTTTCTACATTTCCAAGTTCCACTTCTGATGCTGTCTTTCAATGGCCCTCGCACTCTTGATGATGCAGCTGCCCCTCTAGTCAAGATCCCAATCTAGTGAGGATTTGACGATCTGGTTGGACCAACACGTGAGTCGGAACGAGAACCACTTCAATCCTCGGAATTCAAGAATTTATTTGAACAAAATTAAAGTCCCACAACCAAAATAGGGCCCATCAGCGAAATTTAAGAACCAAATTGAACGCTGACCGACGCGTTCACGACCATTCATAGAATCCTCCCGGAAATCTCACCTCTTCTGCTTTTATAATGGGGAACATGTACGTACGGATCAACGCACCACTAATGATGCAAACATGCCTGAACACCGAGTCGTGAAGGACAAGACAACGACAGCGCATCTTACATCGTCAAACGGGGTTTACAAGATCCCTAGGCGTTGAAAAAGCAGAGGAGAGCAAAAGCCTAACTTAAAGGTGAGGGGAGTCTTTGGAAATCAATAAAGAAAAGAAGTGAAATTACATGCTCTCCACATTCTAGTTAAGATAGGAAAAGAATAATAAATATGTAAAAGCTCCAATTCATAAAACTAAACAAAAAGAACAAGGTTATAACAAAATACATCTAACCGGATATGACATTGCCCTTGCCATATAGCACTCCAAGGATAATAATAGCACACAAAAGCTTAAAACGAAAAGTCCCCGCGCTTGCGAGTCGAAACGCTTAGCTCTTTTTCTGCACTTCCTCAGCTTTCTCTTCGTAATACTCATTGTTATCGTAATACTCTTCCTGTCCATAGTCATCAAAGTACTGGTCATCTTCATCGGTGTCACCGTCGTCATCCTTCCCATTCTCCAATAGGTCGGCAGAATCTCTCAATAGCTGACTCCTTATGCTCTCTTGGATCCGATCCTTGATGGCCGTGCCCTAGCGAAACACAGAAGTTGCGAGTGAAAAAAAAAATGCACGTTCAATCATTGGAAGCTACGAAAGCTGATATTGCTCACCATCTTATGGCAACCTTCTTCAAACATTTCGAGAAATCCAGCAACCCAGCGATCAGCATTTTCAACCCACTCATTCCTATGCATGCCAGCAGTTTTTGCCACAGTTTGAATCTAACATATGAAGAACACACAAAAACATCATCCACATGGGGAAACAAAATGTAAGTAATTGCTGATGTTGGAAGTTTTCCTTTTCAAGAAAAAAAAATTGTTATCCGCTTATGTGGAAATTCAAGAAAGAAAGTTTCCCTCCGAGTTCACATGTAAGTAAGACAAATAAACTGATTGGAAAATGAAATTCAAAATAAACAGCGAAATGCATCAGAAACTTAGGGCAAAAGAATGAAACAAACTGGAGCTGATCTTCTCCTTACCCTCTCTTGCTGTTCCCTCACTTTTTCATGTAGCTTCTTTAGTCTCATATTCACCCGCAGTCGCTTTTCCTGCTTACATCATTGCACGAATAACTATAGTCTCTAAAAATGACAGATTATTCATTGCTATGTAAAATGTAAAAGACATATTAATGCCTAACCACAGATAATTATTTGGAGCTACATCATGACATCAGAAGGACCATATTCACATGAAAGAAAAGAGTCATGCCTTCACATAGCTAACACCAAGATCTTTTCTTGAATAACCCCTGTCTAAGTTCCGCATCACATATTGGTTGTAGTCTTTGACGATCCTCATTATGATGTCTGATGTAGAAATCCCTTCAGTGCGCTTGGTTTCTTTGAATTTCCCAATAGCTTTGACCTGTAAAACTTTTGTTAAGATAATAGTGAAGAAAAATAACAGCAAATACAAGAAGCAGAAGATCTCTTACGTACAAATTCATATACGTCGTTTCCAGCTCCACTGGCATCAGCATAACTATGCAATTTTCATGAAAGATTATATAAGGGCAACATGTCTTGCAAAAAGTTTAGCTAGGTAAGTTATTATCATATTGAAGAAAAAATTAAATATGACCTTCCAATCTTAGAAGCAAACATATCTACCATTTCAAGTCGCATGGCTAGTTGGGCGGGGCCTGGACAAGTCCCTGATTAATAGGGATGGACACATGTATGAAATTTTAGGCCCAAGACCGGCAAGGCATCGAGCAGACTTTGGGGTATTGTCTAAATACGTATCACGAGCCCATCCAGACTCTACCAACCATCAAGTCTATTAACTAGATATAGATGAATAAGGATTGCAGGCATGTGGGGATGACCGGTTGCCAACCCGAACCAGAGAAGGGATTGTAGTGAACTAACATAACATGACTCTGCCGGCCAGGACACCAAGGAATCCACAATTAGCATGTCATCCGTTTGGTCCAAATGCCGTAAGAGATATCCTTCACATATTTGCGAACTGGATCAGATAATGATGATCATTTTTCATAAAGTAACTCTTATTTTCCCATATTTGTAAAGTCATTAAAACCTTTAAACTTTCTAGAGGTCCATGCAATTCTACTACCATAGGTGCATGGGAACTAAAAAAAGACTTAGATTGCAGTACCTTTATAAAACAGACAACACAACATGAAATGCACCTATAAGCACAGCCTATGGGTGAGACCCTAAGGAATGGATGTATCAAGACAGTCCTAATATGCTTGTTTACAGCAATCACGAGAAAACACTAAATTATCTTTTCTTTTCTTGTGAAAGGCCTAGAGCAGTATGTTTACATGGCACTTGAATCAAGTAAAACGTCAGTGATCATTCTAAATTCATACCAACACCCATGGAGACAGCACAAGATATAGATAAAATACATCCTCCTATCTCCAACTTTTTCTGCTATCTGACATGGGAGAGATTTCAACAGCACAGAACTTATTTTGTGACAACAACAGAAAGCACCATACTCTACATATCCTCAATAGCATAAAAACATTGCCTAGAAATTTTAGGCACAAACTATTAGGCAAGTGATGAAAATTCAGTGATATTACCAATTGTTCCTCGATGACAAATAATCAGCTACTTACAGGGATCATAAGGCACCAGCAGGCAAACAGCATTCCCACAATATACTCTCACCTAGCTACTTATCAATTCTTATCCAACAACATTGCAAGTAGGTTACCACCGCTGTCCGGGTTAGAATGCAGGACACTTCTTTCTTGTCATGGTTAAATCTCTCTCTCATTCTCCTTTACAATAAGGGCCCTTACAATTCCACCCAGAAACATGGCCTTTTCATCTCCGACACCATCTCTATCCAGTCCATTCATCACAAAATCAAGAATTTGGTTTAGTAGTCTTACGGAAGGGCGTCATGGGCTACGAAATCGATGTTGTGCTTGTCAAGAAACTCTTTCGTGACCACCCAAGGTGCGTCGGGAATAACTTCATCTACCCATCTGACAAAATAAATAGATCCACAAGTAAATAGTTTGCGCTTCCTTTCTTTCATACAAATATAACTGAATAGCCGTGCGGCGCCCTGACTGCTCAAAACCTTCTTTCCCATTACCCCATCTTCGGCTTCATATTCTGACAAGGGATCGACCGAAGGAACGAGCTTTCAAGACAAAAAGGGATCGAGCGACATACTTGCAATGACGGAGCGATTCGTAGCGCTCCTCATCCGTCATGACGGTCTTGCCTTTGAACTTATGGGTGGTCTCATCGTTGCAGCATCCGACGAGCAAGTAAGTATTCGGAAACCTACGGGCCCAAAACCAAACAGGAAAAAAAGGACAAATCAGCGCTCGGGAAAAAAAAAGAAACCCATTTCTCCCCGCATCGAACACCAGATCGAGCCAAAAAAGAAGCACAGGAGGACACAGCCGGAGCAGCCACTTCAACGCAGCACCCAACAAAACTCAACCCCGCAAGCCAACACGAGCATCAACCCCACGAAATCGACGTCGCTAATCGAACTGCTAATTAAACCGGAACGGCACATGGAGCAAGAAACGAAGGACCCAAATCGAACGAAAAATCGAGGATTTGAAGAAGTAGACAGCGGGGGGACACGAACGATTTCTTGGCTTGCTCGAGGGCGCGGGCGTGGCCGAAGTGGAAGAGATCGTAGATGCCGTCGGCGTAGACGCGGACGGGCTTGCTGGAAGGCATCGGATCGGCGGTGGAAGGGGGAGGCGAGGCGGCGGAGGGCGGCGGAGGAGATGGAGGAGGGAGCGGTGGCGCCTGATTCTCCATCGCCGCGACGATCGAAGGCTACAAATAACCGTCAAAACCTCAGGAATCGGTCGCCCAGGCTTGCAGCAGCGTTGAACGGGTCTTCTCTCTTCCCTTTTCCTTCGGCCTTCGAATTTCTCCCTTTTTTTATTATTTTATTATTTTGGGATTCTTTTTTATTTATTTTTTTTTAGTCGTAAATGCGGTCGAAATGTGGATGGACGGAAGTTGTGCTTCCCGTCCCCCCTGCACACGCACCACCGCATGGCGACCACTCGTTTGCCACGTGACTCTCCCATCGCCGCCGATTGGCCCAGTGGTTAACCGCCCAGATGACTTTCGCACCAAGATGCGAGCGAGAGTCCGGCCGCATTTGAAAAAACTTCTCGATTTTGTCGGATTTTTTTTTAGAAAAATTCTAGGGAAATGCGAGAAAATTTTTCTTTTTTCGGAGACTTTCAAGAAAATGTGATTTGCTAAGGCAACATCTAGGGTTGCTCACATCGGAATTGAATCTTCAAGGAAAACTTTATCCTTTGAGCCGCACCTCAGGCGACGTTGCCTAGGCCAAGCGGCTGAATTCCATCGAAAAATGATTTGAGAATTAAAAAAATTAATAAACGTTATTTACAATGTGTAATTCTTTCCAAATGGTAGCCACTTATGTCGAAATTACTTACCGATGTGTTTTAAAAGTTTTTTGCATTTTTCCAAAGACTTTACCCCTAGAGTGTTTGCAATAGCGGTCAAAATAAAATTTAGAATAGGATATACATTCGGTACCTACTCAAGATAGGATAAAGTCGAATATAAGGATAACATAGACCAAATAAAATTATCCCATGAGGAGATAGAATAAATATTGATAAAATTTCTAATTTCATAATAAGAAAGCAATTTTCTCAAATAACAAACTTTTAAATTTACAAATCTTAAATAATATTTAAATTCTAATATAGGAAATTTAAAATAATAAAAAATAACAATTTGGTTTTTTAATTTAGTCTTATTTTTATTTATATATTCTAGTTTAATTCTATCTTATAATATAAATTCAATATACAAATATATATTTATTATATATTTTAGGTGTTTTAGTATTTTAGATATATTAGTACATTTTTATATTTAATAAAATTTTATTATAAAATGATAGAAGGGGAAGAAAGAAATAGAAAAGAAATTAATTAAAAAAGAGAGTAAAATAAAATAAAAATAAAGTATGCAAGAGTATCATCATAGATTTTTATTATCTTTGTTTGTAAAATTTGTAGTTCATTTATATTAATATACCATTTATACCAAATAATATATGATATAATATAAATCATCAAATAATGGATAGGATATAAAAAAATCCATTGGATTTCATATTTTATCATATCTAGTCATATCTTGGATAAAAATCCAAACGATTAAACATAGCCTAAGAGAGAGATAGGTTGAAGGTTGTTCGTTCATGGATCGACTACGGTCTTCATTTAGGAAATCTTTAGATCATGTCGATTCATCGGACCTTGACATTATCCTAGTTATGGCAACAATAACAACTAAAGAGATCCCCGAGCAACAGAATCCATGTCTGCCCCGGTAAAATCTTACGAAAGAACTTAGCAACTACTCTAATAACTTCATGGCCAGTGATTGAAGAAAACATTAATAACCATTAACAACTTGACATCAATCTCCTATTCAACACATCAAAGATCATGTTAGGATATGCATAAGAGCGAGTGTTTGTGGCTGACAATGTACCATGCATTTTGCAAAATGACTAATCATTTTCCATTGTTAATACCTAGGATTGTTGAGCGGGCATGGCACGTGGTTACGATAGTTATTTAGGTTTATCAGGTCAAAAATAAAGGGGTAGCAATCATTTGCATTATGTCACACTCTTTGGCAACTATCAACTCTTTCTGTTTCCTCAATTCTCTCTCCGTCATTGTGGCGACTCTCGTTTCCTCTTTCTTCCCATGCCAGGCGTTTTTACTTTTTTATTGATTCTGTTTCTTCGGTTCTTGGAATAAGTCGAGCTTGTTTCTTCAGTTTGGAATGAACCGAGCTTGTTAAAAGAAGAAGTGAAATAGCTTTGTTTGATCCTCGAATTTCTACTAAGGAAAATCATGACAAATCGGAATCCTTTTGTCAAGACAATGGTTATCAAGAACTGCCACTATGAGGTTACTATCATGGTCCTTTAACTCATGCAATCTTAGGAATTTCTTCTTTAGTCAACCTTAGTTACACTCCACTCACAAAGATCCTAGAGAGAAACTCTAGGATATATTTTTACTCATGAATGAGTTGATTCAATGACAAGGAGACCCATATATATAAGTACAAGACAAATTATATTTGTAGATTTCTCCTCGATCTAATGGGTAGATGACTACTCGCATTTATTATATATGTATACTATTACCATATTGCCCAACCTCAAGAGTATTTAAGAATACTCAAGAGCTTTGGTCTTTTAGCATTTTCAGAATATTTATAAATTTTTTTATTCTAATTTTGTCCACGTTAAACTTTCATAATTTCTAAAACACCATCATCTTACGCAACCTTAGGAGGCTAGCAAGATTTTTATTAAAAAAAGCAAAAATTATTTACTAAAAATTATTTTTCCAAACACTATTTAAACCAAATTTGCTTCCTAATATATTTTTAAATTACACTTTACCAAATATTATTTACATTTCGAATAAAAAAAACATTTAACCTAAAATTCTTTGCATCTTTCCAAATACTCTCTCAAAAAATCCAACCAAACACAATCTCCAAGTGTGAGCCTCGTGGTTTATCGAGGCTTTGCCAGTTTCGTCATTTGCCAATTTTTCTTTTTTTTTTTTCCTTTTTTTTTTTCTAGTTCATCTTCTTTGTTGCCGGTGGCCGACCGGCCACCAGCAAAGCCCATAGAGGGTTGGGCGAGGGTCACCCTCACCGCCACAAGTGAGGCGACCCTCACCTCGTGGCAACCCGTGAGGGCGAGACGACGATCTGGCGAGGGTCGGCCTCGCTCGTGACCGGCAAATGCCAACCTCGCAGGTGGTCATGAGGCGAGGGTCATCCCACCCTTGCCGGCCTCACATGTGGCTATGAGAGGCAGCCTCAACTAGGGCGAGGGGGGCCCTCACCGGATTGGGGCAAGGGTGACCCTCACCCAACCCTCTATGGGCTTCACCAATGGCCAGCTACCCATCAGCAACAAAGAAGAAGATAAACCAAAAGAAAAAAAAAAGAAAAGGAAAAAAAGAAAACAATAAATTATGAAAATGCCATTTATCGTTAAAAAATCAAGCCCTATTTGAGAAAATAATAACACTTCAACCCTTTATTTAAAACAAAGTCCACCTCAAACCCTTATATGAAAAAATGTGAGTACTTCAGGCCCTTTTTTGGAATTTTCCCTAGATCGAGCATGGTATAAATTAGGTTGGGTATTGATCACTAAATTTGCATGGTAAAGAAATAAGTCAAAACAGAGATTAATCTATTTAGGTCAAATCATTTTCAACTCAACCCACCCATTTAATGAACCTAGCTCGCACAAAATAATTAGGTCTACTTATGTGATTTTATAATCCTAGAATGCAAAATTGATAACGATATAGAACATTTCTAGAACAACCACAATTTCTAAGTTTAACTTCTCATTGGTCGTCAAATCTTAGATATATAAGGTCTTTTTTTCCATCTTAAACGTCATGATCTTATGCTTTGCAGCTATGCAAATTGGCTAATGGGGGGAACTATACATGGATTTTGAGTTAAGAAGTACATTCAATTTCCACCTCCTATGGTTATGATGAGGCACACCAAGTAGCAAATTCATCGAAGGGCAGAGAAAACAATAAAAGAAGAAGAAGAATCCAAAACTCAATTGTCTGCGAGTGTAAAATGCAAACTAAGCTTACAGGAGAATATTGGTTGGGATGATACAGGGAAAAGAACAATCCAATTTCGAAGTCAAAGTATCTAAACGGATACCTTATTTTCGGCAAAGCTAAATCAATAAATTGTTTGTGAAATCCAAGGTAAATCCAGATACCTAGCTGAAGACCAAATGCATCACGGCCTGAACTCATCCGGTGAAAAAAGACTCGAGTTTTCACAGAAACTTCGGTTTCGAAATAGAATATGGATAAATAGCTAATGCCTCAAGTGAGCAAAGGGGCCAAAATAGTCGAACCCTTCAAAATCCAAGAAAAACATACTGCCTGGAGACGCAAAGAGTTCAAGGTAAGTTAGTTCGCAACTGTTCAGGCACCGGCCAAACTTTTTTAGCATGCTAAAGGAAAATTAGTTGGCCCCCTGCAAAATCCAAGAAAGTATACTGGAGATGCAGACACTTCAAAGTAAGTACTTCTCCACAACAGTGCGGCCAAACTTCTCTTGAACGTCTTTTGGAGTTTCAATCTGTAATAACATTACATCAATAAATATCATCATGTTGAGAAGGCAATGGAAGGAAAAATAACTTCAGGTGAAAGAGGCAGGGTCTACTTACCGCATTCAAAGCTTTGAAAAGAGCTTTAACGGTATTATGAGGATTCCTCGAGCCAATGACCTATGGAGAAATTAAGATTACAACAGAGCTTACAACTGAATAATCACTTTAACCATCATTTGTAACACAATGTGTTACCTTAGATTTCACGTTCTTGAAACCAGCTAAATTCAATATTGTTTGAACAGTTCTTCCAGCTTTCATACCAGTCCTGGTTGAAGCTGGCCAGAGATATACCTAACAAGCAGCCATCTTCAGATAGATTTTTTTTTTTTTTTTAAAACACGGGAAGCACAGGATCTTTAACCATTTAAGTACAGTACTCAAAACCCAGCACAGTGTAAGAGTAAATTTAAAACCTTGGTTTTCTTGTAATTTGTCTGTACAGCATGTGCAATTGTATGCTCTTCGTGTCTTTCCACATAATGAAGATTCTGGAAGCATTTCTCGTAGGCCTGATTGATTCAAACAATATAAGATAAATGAAAGGATTTTTTTATCCACCCCAAATTCTTGAGATAATCAAACATTCAACACGATTAAATTAAAGCAGCTCTTCTCTTCATCACAGTAGTTTGAGAGCCTTCACATGAACCTACATTCAAGCAAGCATACATAGAGTAACGAGGAAATACCCCTACCACCAAAAAGAAAGGCACACCTTGTATTCCTAGATTATGCAGGACATTTCTGTCCAATGTCTGTTCAATCAGCATATACTTTGTTAATGAATTCGACCCTTGAAATTCAAATTCCTTCTTAGCAAAATAAGTAGTAACCCCTTAAATCCCACAATCATTAAGAACAACAATGTTCAGAAAACAATCCTGGCTAACTAGATATAACATGTAAGAGTTCCAACTGCAATCAACCAATACTATACCTTTTGGAGAGCAATGGGAACAGCAGGGCCCTTTGCTTTTGCAAAACCAACAACACCATGGTAGTTTCCACAAGCCAACATGGCAGTGTACTTGATCACTTGCCCACCCTGAGAATAGGGCCACAAATTTCATTCAAGCAACTCGATATCAATAAAGGATTTGAAGCACTTGCTTAGCTCTAAAGCAGATGATACCTTTGTAACTTTACAAGTCCGATTCACATCTATCAATTTCACATCAAACCCCTGTCATCAGTAAAGAAACTTCATCATTGTCTATTATTGAGTCAAACGATTTCAAAGGGCAAAAAGCCTTTGAGCCAGAATAATGGCATGTATTCAAACTACTAATTTCTGAGGCAAAAGAATTCTACATGCCAAAGAGATTAAGTTCCATGAGGTTGCCTTTTCTGTCTTATCTTTCCTTAAATATTACAGAATGAAGTCATAGAATAAGATGCAAACATATTTAGGACGTAAGAGTCTTTGGAAGTTGTTCCAATAGCAATGGCTACAGTAGTTGTCAACTTGTCACCACATTGAAGAAAAAATTCCAATGACCTATGGCAGCCTTTGGTAGTCTGCTATGTGCAAGAGTAAATTAAGAGAAAAGGGCACACAGACCAGAAATCCCGGTTCCTCTAAGAAGACAACTGTTACGCATGAAATAAAGCAGAAAATGCCACCATTACTTACTTTCCTGTAAAGAGGCCTTCTCTTCTTTTCAGTTAAATCATTTCTTTCCTCTGCGAGGTCCCTGATCTCCTCCTCTAGCGCCTTTCCTTTCTTTCCAAATGTATGATCCAACTGTGCCAGCTTCTCTTCAAGTATCTTATCAATTTCATTAATTTTCTCTATCAACATGTCATCCTTCTCTTTCATGTCATCAAATTCCTCATCCTCATCATCATCAACCCCTTGTATAACTTGCCTCTCTTTCTCAAAGCCAGCCTGATTTAAAAGATCAACTGAAGGACCCACTTGCTCATGTTGAATGACTCCATAATTGGCAGAATTATTAGGATCATAAGCCTCCTTCCAATCTATCAATCTCATAGCCCTATTTAGTTTCTGCTGAAGAATAAACTTTTCCTTCCCTTCTGCTACTTTCAAACGGTTCATCAATTCTCCAACAACTCGATACTCTGGACGAAGCCTGAAATGTTTATCCTCAAACCTATCGATTTTGTTCATCCATTTATATGCATCATCAAGTGTATCTGTTACAAAGCACACAGAAACAAAGAGGGATAAAGCAGTAACATAGAAATTGCATTTGTCGCAGGAAAATTGCTCAAGCCCAAAAAAAGCTTGGAATTTTCAGCAATCTAAACTGCAGTGGACATAAAACTAACAAGTATAACCATTTAGCAGATCTAACTCAATCCCACCAGTGCCACTAAGACAAATTCAACAGAAATCAATTCTTGCATTGGAATGGTAAGACCGTCTTGTACCAACTCAGAATGATGATGAAAAACTCTACTTACCTTCGACCAGCACCAACAATCACCAAGGAATTGAAACCATTGAAGAGATAGAGGAATAAAACAAAGCAAAATGCAAGTACCAGACTCAACAAAATTCTTGAGATACTCCTCGTGGCGCTTGAACTTCTTCTCAAATTGCTCGAACCTCTTCTTGAGATTGTTTGGACTGAATCGCTCATCGTCGTCGTCGGATTCTGAGTCAGTGGGCTCCTCAAAAAAATCAAGATCAGCAGAGGCATCGGCCTTCAGCTTCTCCTTCTCAAGCTTTTGGATAAGTGGGCCTACACCCATGTAGTCTTCTTCATCTTCTGCATCGATATCTTTGGTATCAAGGCCAGCCCTCCTCCTAGCCTCTCTCTCTCTCTGCTTCTCCTTCTCCACCTCCGCCAATAGTTCATGGACAGCTCTCGATGCCGCCTCTGGGGATGTGAAGAAATGGCATTTGGGAAGATGACGGAAAGCGAGTTTTCTGCTAGAGGAATAGCAAATATCGGAGTACAGGAAGGGTATAGTGTGTATTGATCTCTTGGCAAGGCCCGGCTTGAAGATAAGACTGGACCAAGAGATTGCTACTTGTTGGGATAATCTACGGGCACTCATACTCTTCCTCTCCTCTTCTCGCCAGCTGCTAACTAAGACGATAAAGAAAGCTATCAAAGCTTCAATGCTAGCAGAACTGCATTCATAGATCCAAAGTTCCAGATTTATGGTCAGTAACTTGTCAAATGTAGCTTCACTGCAGTACACTGTTTAACTATAACTGTTGAATCATTTTGAGTATAAACCAGTAACATCAGAAACAAAGAGCAGGACACAATGGAAATAACAATGCAGAAGCACCAGGTTCATATGGACTTCATAGAGAAAATATGATGACTCTCTACTTTCTGGCATAAAAGAAAATTTGTTTAATTCGGCACAAAGAGGGTGCTTATACACTTGGATCGCAGGGGAAGAATAATGTAGAAACTAGATAGAGATGCATATTACAGAAGATGTATAATCCAACAACTACCAGCAGGAAAGTATGTCCCCTCCCTCTCAAAATTTCTCCTTTCCTTCCTTTGTTCTTCCCCTTGTACCTCTCCCCTCCACAACTACTCTTTTGTTATTACAGTCTCATTGAGCTCAAGTTACTGGATTCACATCATGACTCGTTCAACGCATCCTCAATCACCATCCTAAATCACAACGCCCAAACAACAAAGAAGTCGATAAGTACCCATCATAGCTATGACCTGCATCTATGAATTCTCTCTTTCTTTCTCCAATGTATGCCATTGCCACATTCACTTGCCAAACAACCTCAACGAAGAGATACACACCAGCTAAGCCGGTAAAATTAAAATCCCATCTTCCTCTCACCATTACACGAAAACCCAACAGCAAGAATACAGAAACCTCTCGTCTTACACCAACAATAATAACGAAAGAAACGGGAACCTTCAGCCCCGTCTCGGTCCTCAAGGGGCGACAGCAGTGTTAAAACGTTTCACGAACCGCGCATCGCCGAACTGAATCGAATGACCACCCACGGGATGGTTCGGCCAAAGACTTCGAAGTACCTACTGAATTCATGGACAGCGAAAGAGAGAGAAGGCGAGACAACGAACCCGGCTTGGCGATGGTGAGGCCCGGCGGCGGCGACCCTCGAGAGAGTCGGGCGCAACGAGCGAGAGCGACGGTCGTGAGCGGGGCGAGGGAGTGAGAGCCGTCGACGCTCCTGTGACGGCGAAGACGAGTCGTTGCAAGGACGGCGACGGCGGCGAATGGCTGCTGCTGTCTGCTCTTTTCCAAGACCGGCGTTGGAGTGTGAGGCGAAAAGGCGAGCCTCTCGCTGTTTCGGTCACTCGGAGAAATTAACATAGGAAAAAAATAATAATAAAGAAAATCAAAGAGGACTAGGGTTTTAGAATAATTTCATTTACTTTCCTATACTCTTCATGTAACAAGTGAGCAATCGAGGTGGGGATCAGACCGAACAGACCAGTTCGAGCTCATTCACACAAGGACCGGTTCCTAGATCAAACGTGGGGAGTCTGTTAGTCATAGTCATTTCACGCCCATTCATGCGAGAATCGATTCTTAAATAAAATGAGAAAAAATTTATCTTTTTCGTTTTTTATATAAAATAAAAACTTTATTTTGATTCAAGAACTATTTTAAATCGATTTTTAGCTTCTTTCCTTTTTTTTATACATTGGATATCTTCAAATTTAAAAAACCTAATAAATCCATCAATGCTACATATTATTCATGAGATGTATTATCTTATTATTATTACTTAAAGTTTGTTTTCTTGATAAGGTAGGCCCAATTCTCGACTCAATTCTGAAATGATTAGTATGATTCTTAGTTTCAAAATTCAGGGAATCAATTCTGATATAGTCATTCCACCCACTCTAAAATTAATTACCCTTTAATTCATGTAATCGGTTTTTCTATAAATATAATTAGGGAATGTTTTTTCGGTAGAAAAACCGATTCATTATACAACATATTTATGATACAAACAAAGTTTTTGGGCTACATTTAGCTTCTAACCAAAATACCAAACATCAAGATCAGAAGTAAAGGCCCAATCTACAAAATCAAGAACAGATCTGAATACATCATCACCATCATCATCAACATCGACTTCCTCCTTCCCGGAACGAGCAAGTTCCGTCTCCGCACACATCAGATTTCAGACTTCATTGGTACTGACGTAGCCTCAGCCTCACTCACAGCTGCAACTCCCAAATTGAGCAGAGACGGTTCCAGCTCTAATGTTATGTCCCTTGCATGCCTTCTTTGGAGAAAAATCTCTACTTCTATCTTTCTAGTTTCTTCCTCTTTTTCTTCAGTTTTTTTTCCGTTGTGCTGAGTGCAACATCATAGCTTAGTTGTCCTAAAAGTAGACTATTGAAAAGAGAAACAAATAAAGGAGAAAAAATTATCCAAAAAAACAAAGTATTAAATCTATTATATGAATGCCCATTTTATTTTAAATCTTTTAATTTAATGTCAATTCAGTCTATTTCAATTAATTTTGGTTGGATATTGCTAACATGGCACCACTAGCACTAATATGACAAATTTTAATAATATTTTTCAAATTTTTAATTATTTCTTATAATTTTTTTCTTTTTTATTTTATTTTTTTTTTTTACCTTTGGCAAGGCAAGTTGGCCTCACCTAGGTGAGGGTCGCCATTGTCCACCAAAGACAAGGCTTGGTTGGGCGAGGGCGAGGGCTCCACTCGCCAAATCTTGCGAAGTTGATCTTCACCCAAGCTGAGATAGCCTCGCCAAGCATCGCCTTCGCTCTAGCAATTACCAACAAGGCTAACCTAGCCTAGGCAAGGGCCGGCCTCGCCAAATCTGGCGAGGGGAGCCCTTGCTGAGGCTCGTCCTCACCTAAGCCAATGGTGAGCCGACACTCACCTGGCTAGGCCTCTCCTATGGTGGGCAACGGCAACCTTTGCCCTCTCATTCCAGCAAAAGGAGGAAGAAAGGCCAAAAAAAATGAAAGAAAAAAAATCAGAAAAATAGACCGGAAAATCCAACATGTAACATCCACTTGCAAATCACTGGGGAAAAATTGGAGCAACTGTTGCAATGAGTCAATGACAGTGATGAGTCCCAAAAGATCATGAAAAATTATATGCGAACCTATTTATCAATATTTATATATTTCGAAAGTTTTTAAATGTTTCGAGTGAGATTTAAATTAAGTAAAAAAAATTTAAAATCTATCTAACGAAACTTTAGATTTTAATTGCACTTTCAAAATGAGTTTCAGAACTTTCAAGTATTTATTCGATAATTCTTTTTGATTAAATAGTTTTTTTTTTCCTCTCTCCTTCCGATACGCAATCTTTTGATAATGGCAGGCACACCGACCCACTAGCGAAGGCAAAACGCAATTGTAGCACCAGAAAATAAACCAGTCAGATAAGGTAGTCTAAAATGATATGAAAAGTTTATCAAAACACAGCAAAATGCTCCACCAAAAAAAACGGTGAACGTTTCCCTCTTTATCTTCGGTTTTCTTTTAAGGCCAGTGGTGCTGGCACTGAGCTTGGTCACTTACTCGAAACACGAGGCTTGCCGTCGATGGCCACCGCCCCTCTTTCGCAGCACTCGCTCTCCGTCGCCGCCTTCAACGACGGCTTCAAAAGGAGCGATTTTGGGCCGATGGGTGTCTCCAGATCGCATCGATCTTCTCGCTCCTGCGCCGCTAGGCCGAGGGGGCCTCGTGTCCGGTACTGTTTGGATACTGCTTAAGTGGAACCGCCGGATAACTTCCCGTTTCTTCTCGTCTGGTTTCGCTGGTGCTTGTTTTTTGGCTTTTGGAGAAGCTCTTGTGTGGTGCGCGGTGATGGGCAGTTCATCGTGGAATTTTTCAGCTGAGGGGAGGGTGCGAAGTTCGAGTTTGAAGTTCGGGGCGAATGCAAGAATTGTCGATTAGTTTCTGAATGTTGTTTGGCCTTTTGAATCTTGGGTTAATGATATTGAATATTGAAATTTTCATTCTCAAGTGAAAAGACCCAATTTGTTTTTTTCCCCCTCCTCCGTGCCTTTTTGCAAGAAAACTGAAAGAGAGTGAAAACTGTGTTTTCATAAGTTCGGCTATGGGCTAGGCCTAGGGAGTGTTCTGTTTGAGAGAGTCTGAATTCGGGGAATGGATAACTGCCTTGAGAGATACAATAAGAGTGTTTGTTTCTTTTCTGGATTTAGTTTAATGCTAATTTGATTTATATCTTAAGAAAACACCCCCACAGATTTCTTATGACTTGAGGCAGAGTCTTGGGTGAAAATGGTAATATGGAAACTGTAGTGAAGTCCTAATGGTCTGTAATAGAGATGTCTGTAATTTTTATGGTCATTTTACAGCATGGAGTCTCATTGTAGTTTATACAAACTCGTTGGAGTAGGAAAGTTGCACTTTTCCACATGCTGCTCATATAAACTAATTTCAAATTACCAAATAAACAGAAATGATTCCTGTTTTTTGTACTGCTAACATTGCATGATTGATTGAGCTTCACTTTGAATGTTTATTATCAATACTTTTAATGACAGATGTCAGTCAACAAGTACAGATGAACCAAAAACAAAAAGGAATCTTCTTGACAATGCTAGTAATCTTCTTACTAATTTGTTGAGTGGGGGAAGTCTGGGATCGATGCCAATAGCTGAAGGTGCAGTGACGGATTTGTTTGGCAAGCCTCTCTTCTTCTCACTGTATGATTGGTTCATAGAGGTATTCATGCAAATCATTGAAGTTCTTTGTCGACTTACTTATTTTCTGCTTGTCAATAAGGCTGATGGTTGACATCCAATTAACTTATGGTGGTCTCGCAAGGATGTCGAATCAAAGTACCAGGCTTCTTAGAGTTCACTATTACGTGTTGCTGCTTGTCGTTCTTTATAAATGTGTAGAAAGTTCATAATTCAATTGAACTACCAACTCAGTTGTTTTGTCTCTGCAATTTCTTATAATGCCAATCATACCAAAAAGAAAATTTCAAAGGTACTTTATCTTCTATCTTGTACTGGTTGTGAAGGCACTTAGTCTCACTTTACTCATTGTGCAGCATGGAGCTGTTTATAAACTTGCTTTTGGACCAAAAGCATTTGTTGTTGTATCCGATCCTATAGTCGCAAGGCACATCCTTAGAGAGAATGCATTTTCATACGATAAGGTAATGAAGTTGGATGCTCCTGTGACCTGTCAAGGTTCATTTTGTACCATCTATGTGCTTGTGCTGGAAAAATTAAATAGCAAAGTTTTCCAATTTTGTATTAGAGACTATCTGGTCATGCAAAAATGATCCAACAATCAGATCCAGAGACAATTTGGTAATTGAGTATTTGCTAAATGCATGGGATTTCTGTCACAAGTTTGAGAAAGAGAGAATGGAGTCTACAAATTTTGGATGATCAATATAGGCTACATACTTCAGTTTGAGAGTTCCATCACATGTTAGTATCCATTCTAAAGGTTCACAGGCAAGTGTTTTGTGCTATAATAGGGAGTTCTAGCTGATATCCTAGAGCCAATAATGGGAAAAGGACTTATACCTGCTGATCTTGACACTTGGAAGCAAAGGAGAAGAGGTGAGCAAGTTAAGATTATGCCATTATCAGGTTTGGGCATGGGTTTAGACCAATCTGGAGTATCTGCCAATCAGTTTAACTCGAGTATAATGCCCTTTCCTCCACATGAAGTAGTGTATATGTAATTCAAAATATTTTCCTAGAAAAAGTTATTGGCCTGCTTACAAGTAATACAGTGTATAAATTATCTCGAGAAGCAATAAACAACTGTTTGAGAGAAAAAAAGTATACAATGATCAACTTAATCCAGATCCTTGCTTTATTCATAACTGCATACTTTTCCTTCAAATGGGTATCTAGGAGATCAATGAAAGATATATTATTATGGTTTAGCTTGTTTTGCATCAATGACATCGATTTCACAAAATGTCTTTAAGATTTAAATCAGAATTCCTTTTGTTTGATCAGAGTCCCTCGGATGACAATGGGAAGTTGGATGCTAGTGCCTCAAATAATTTCCTTTAGCATCGCACCTTTTGTTTTAAAATAATATATTTTCAAATGAATACTTTGATACTTCATCTAATTTTCCTGTGCTTTGTCAACCTATCATTAACTATTTGTTGTAAGCTATGGCTGGACCATTGCCAGCTATTCAAAAAGCTTAAGCTATTAGAGTATGATGAGAATATATTAATCTTGAATCATCAAATGTTATTGTAGTGAAGTGTTGTGCTCAGTCTATTTTGGTTAATGTATATGTAATAACTTATTTATTGCCTTGGTCATCTACAAACTATCAATATTCTTGTTTAAATTGCATGGGTAATGCAAGTGTATGTGGTCTTGTCTAAAAGTTAGCATAACTCGTCTTGAAAACTACAGTTATTGCTCCTGGGTTTCATTTGTTATACTTGGAAGCTATGACTGAAGTGTTCACAAAATGTTCGGAGAGGACCATCCAGAAACTTGAGGAGCTTTCTGAAGGCACAAATGAACATGGAGAGGGGAAAATTGAGCTGGATCTTGAAGCAGAGTTTTCGAGTTTGGCTCTTGATATCATAGGCCAGGGCGTCTTCAATTATGACTTTGGTTCAGTCACAAAAGAGTCACCCGTCATCAAGGTTTGATGAGTTGTGTCTAGTTTTCTTCCTTTAGTGGCATTCGTTTTGTTTGATCTTTTAAAGATGCTTCCTTCTCGTGTATACTGTTCTCAGTTCTATCGCAGTTAAAAAATCTATGTAAACTTAAGGCTTCAAATATTTGTCGGTTAGAATTTTGATTTCTTGTGTGGTTTTGATTTTACTGCCATCATTTAAGGGAAAAAGGTGCCACATAGGACCACAATATCAGAATAATGACCCATTGAGTTCGCTTTCAGAATAATGACCACAAAATAAGAATAAAGACTAAGATATGGTGGGACTTTAGTGGATATATTTTGCAGCACTTATTTTCTTGCAAGGTACTTTCACATTGATCAGGTCTCATCCAACATTGCTTGAAACATCTCATTTTACAGTATTCTCTCATTATTATTCATGTCCCTAGAATTGACAAATAGTTTACTGGATCTTAAAGACACAATTTAAAATTATTAGCTCATGATGTCAATCTCACTTTGACAGCTCCATGACTATACCTTTTGTTATTTTGGTGTAGGCAGTGTATGGCACTCTTTTTGAAGCAGAGCATAGATCTACCTTTTACATCCCTTATTGGAAGGTCCCTTTAGTTTCGTGGATTGTGCCTAGGCAGCGAAAATTCCAGAAAGATCTCAAGGTTATCAATGACTGTCTTGATGGTCTCATAAAAAATGCAAAGGAGACCAGACAGGTGAGGAAATCCGCTATATAGTGTGTGTGATATAGCTGTTGAGATTCAAAAATATGTAATGCTTGTTCTCTTGGCAACGAAAACCTTCACCTAGACAGAGTTTATGTTTGATTGAGGGAAAGAAGCTTCCCATCACTTTAGCGGAAGGGCTCGGAATAGGAGCTCTGTATCAAAAACATTAGAAGTTGGAAGAAAGTAACTGATGATTAGGTCATAGCACAAATAAAAGCTCCATAAATAGCAAGGACCAACCAAAGTTCAAGTATCTTGATGTTCATTTCATTGCGATAAAACCTGCATATATTCATAGAAAAGTAGATGCAACTCAATATCTGGTGGTTGATTTATCGTCTTGTAATTGGTCACAGTGCTTGAGTTTACTCTGTTGGCAGTTTTTGTGATAATTTTGAAGATGTATTCTTGGGTGGTGTAATCCATGAAAGTTAATCCGCCCTCCATTTTAGCAGCAAGAACACCATTTTCAGAGACCTGAATTGCGAAATGCAAATGAATTTCATCTATGTGAAGTAGGAGCAGCCCGTGTGAATCCTTGCTGTTTAATTCTCTTACTTTCAAGTTAAAACATTTGAAGATTTTTCTTGATGGAACTATACTGCAGGAAACAGATGTTGAAAAGCTGCAACAGAGGGATTACTTAAGTCTCAAAGTGGGTAGACATGTTTTAATTTCTTTTTCCTTTCAATTGAAGAGTTGTTTGCATAAGTCAATGAGCATATAAATTATCAAATCCAGGCAATGTGTTTTTGAAGTTTGCAGGATGCCAGTCTTTTACGTTTTCTAGTTGATATGCGCGGAGTAGATGTAGATGATCGCCAGGTAAACTATGACTCCATTATCTTTCAAAGCTTCAGCTAGTTGAAGTTTCCCCAGGGGTTAACAGTAAATTGCTATCAGTTTCCTCGAACAATGTGACATCTCACTCTGTGCCATGCCTCGAGTTGTTCACTGTCCGACATATTTTGTTTTGAAATCATTGTCATGCCAAGATTTGTTAGGAAATGTTTGCAAGCTAAACTGGAGAAGTGAAACTTCTAAATGAAACTAATATTTTTTTTCTCGTTTTTTATTTGACCATTACTGCTATTTTAAAGGGTTCTTAATTCCAATTGGTTTCATAAGACTTGTATCCACAATTTTAAGTAATATTTTTCAGTAATTGCAGGTAACAAAATAGCCGTGATTCCATGTAAAACATCTTTTCAACCTGAAGATCGACGAGCATTTGAGTGCTTGTATAAATTTAAGTAAAATATATAGAGAAAAATTTTAAGGATATCTTTGGTTTACCAGTTTTGGCTTACTTTTGAGAAGGGTGACTCTGAAAGAACACCAAATCAATCAGTTTCCTTTTTCTCAACCAAAGCAACCAGATCAACCAAAAAACTGAAGAATACAGCTCAGTTCAGTTGCACTTTGGCAGTGTCATATTCCTCTTTGCTTTCACCTTAATTTTCAGCAACTGTTTCTATTTGATCATCTTAGACGCACATAGCCCTACGGGGTAGTTAAACTTTGAACTAATATCTCTTGCAAAGTCTAAAGCCAGGATATTAGTTCTGTATCCATCCCTCGCTAGAGCTATGCTCACACGTAGTGGATGCAAGTTGCTCATGCCTAAACTGGATCATATGCTTCTAAAAAGTACATCATAGTAGTGCACCTATGCTTCTGGAACTCATTTGGCTTTTTCTGAACAACTCATTTTAACAGTTGAGGGATGACCTTATGACTATGCTCATCGCTGGCCATGAAACAACAGCTGCTGTTCTTACCTGGGCTGTTTTCTTACTTGCTCAAGTATGTTTCCAATCACCAACTTCTTTGTGGAGCAATTGCAATCTTGTATGTTGTTAGAACGAGTTTAACATGTCTGTGCTGCTTGAAATTTACTTGCCTGATGTTGTCATCTGAATCACTGATTTAGTGTTCTGAATGCAGAACCCATCAAAAATGAGAAAAGCACAAGCAGAGATTGATTCTGTGCTTGGTCAAAAGAGGCCAACTTTTGAATCTCTAAAGAAGTTGGAGTAAGTCATGTATCTACTCGTATGATGTTAAAGTATGTTTAGGATGATCTTCCCTGTTTTTTGGTACATATTTGATTACTATAGTGATAAATGAGTGTTGATGTTGATTTGTGCCCATCTTTGAGAGATTTTACACCCTTTAAGGGCAATAATTCTTTCCTCAGAATCAGAGCTGCTGTTTCACGAATCTCTTTCTTGAAGACAAGGCTTAACTAAATGGTAGTCATTGGTGCTACTTCTGCAGACAATAATCTGTATATGTTAATCTTGCGTTAAGAAAAAAATATTTCACCTCCACGTGCGTTAAGCACAAAAAAACGCTGTACATTAATTTCTCTGCTTTTACTACTCAAAGCTGATTAAAATTGATTGCATTTTGTTATGAGATGTTTATTTCTGTTGGACTTGAAAGAAAGAGTGAGAGAGAGATAGGAAGATTGTTAGCAGAATTGTTCCCTCGATCGTTTCCAGTGATGTTATTTGTTATATCTGTAGCTGCAACTTCTCATCTAAGTGTTTTTTATATACTTCGCCCGTAAGACCATTGTAAAGAAAGATCTCCTGGAAGTGCTGTTGTTTTCTCTTCTGAAATCTGAGTACGTTAGTAGCAAGCTCATGCATGTTTATGAACTATATGAAATAATGGGATGGTTTCTCTTCTCTAACCTGTGGTTTGGTAATCCCTTGATTGGTTTTTTCTCTTGACTATATATTTCTTTCTTGATTTTCAAAATTCATTTACCTTTTCCATTCTATCAGGTACATTAGATTGATAGTTGTAGAGGCACTTCGTTTGTATCCTCAACCACCTTTGCTTATTAGGCGTGCCCTCAAATCAGACCGGTTGCCAGGTAATACTAGCTACTAAAACATGATTGCTAATTAAGTTTTACACTTGATAATTTTTACCGATGGTACCTTGGGATAAAAAGTCTGGTTGTCGCTTAATCTCCAGCTATAGTTTAGTGATCATTTGGTGCAATAGCAGATAACAGGAAAAAAACGCTATAAGTGATTGAGGTGACTGCTTGTGAAAGGAGATAGTGAGCCACTTGTGGATCAAATAAGAGAGAGAAAGCGTATTTGAAAACTCTCACTCACAACAAATTAATGTCTCAATAGATTCAGTGTGAGTGGGTCATGTTGATCTGCAGGCATTACCATCTCAAGTTCATGTTGAAGGAATCACTTTTGGTGGTTTTCCAGTAGGTCATCCTTAAAATAAATGATAAACATGTTTTGCAATGAGTGGCCCAACTTCAAGTTCTCTTCTCTGTATTGAGCTAAAGAGTTATCCTGGGAAGTTCCTCATATTGTTATTTTTATTCGAGAAATTCTACATTTTTAATAGGGAGTATCCCATTGACCAAGTGAAATTCGAACAAGCTGCTAGTTGAGGGGGCATTATTCCAAGGGAGAAAAGTGTTTGTTCGATGCATCACTGTAGTAGAAGCATGTCAACGGCAAATGAAGACATTGTTTCACTTTTGGAATCATTTCTCTATGCTAGTCCTCATCTTATTTATGAACTAGAATTCCACATTTTTCCATGAACTTTGTTTTTCAGGAGGTTATAGAGGTGACAAAAATGGTTATGCGATTCCTGCTGGCACAGATATCTTCATTTCTGTGAGTTTATGCATTGTGTGTAAATTAGTTCTTATCAGGTGGTACTGCCACTTTTGTGAAGCTACCCTTCAGCTTCTGCTCATTCTGGGAAGCATGACTCCTTGTCCTTCCAATTAAATTATTCAGGTGTATAACCTTCATCGATCTCCATATTTTGGGATCGCCCGGCGACTTTGAACCGGAGAGGTTCCTGACACAGAGAAAGAATGAGGGGGTTGAAGGGTGGGCTGGGTTCGATCCAACTCGGTGTCCTGGAGCGCTATATCCGAACGAGGTGATCTTCCAAATTGGAATCTCCATGCTTCAAGCACTTTGTCTCATTCTACTTGGCCAAAAAAAATGGCTCACATCCTTTGTCAAATGTAACATGTTTGTTGTGATGATCAGATTGTCTCGGATTTTGCCTTCTTGCCATTTGGTGGCGGGCCTAGGAAGTGCGTCGGGGACCAATTTGCCCTAATGGAGTCAACGGTGGCATTGGCTATGCTGCTTCAGAAATTTGATGTGGAGCTGAAAGGATCTGCCGACTCTGTGGAAATTGTTACGGGCGCGACAATCCACACAAAGAACGGATTGTGGTGTAATTTAAGGAAGAGATCTGATCGACTGTAAATCTAATCATCAAATTTCGTAATTTTTTCTAGACTTCTTGGTAATTTCGAAATTTAAAAATAATTTGAAACTTTTCAAGATTAGTTGATAACTTATGACCATATTAAGAAAAATAGGAATATGATGACTATTTTTTTTCGCAGTGATTTGTAATTCCTCAACTATGGTTGTAACTTTCACATTAATAATTTTCGCCAACATATTTGTACTTCCCATCAAAGTTAGACTTTGGTAACTTCAAGTCCAAAGTCTTCTTTTTTACTAAAAATCTTACTAGAAATCCGACACGCCACTTGCCAGTCAGAACTCCACTCGCTTGCGTGATCAACGGCGCTCATCATTTCTTCGGAAACGGACGATAGAGATGCCCTCGAACATAATTATTTCGGAATTTGCCTAATCATCGACAATGAAAATGGCTTTCGTGATCACGTAAGTCCACAAGAAAGGGGCAAAAACTAGGCAAAAGTGAAATTTTTGATCTTTGACATGACAAGTTACGTAATTATTAAATTTTTAATTTATTTAATTTAAATTTAAAATTTTAAGTTAATATGTAATGCCATCCATAAGTCTTTAATTTATTTAATACAATTTCCAAATTTTCAATACATGTTCAAATTGATCCATAAATTACATGAAAAATATTCAATATTACCATAAACTTAAATTAATAAAAAAAAATAGCATGGAATATTTTCATACAATGTGAGGGTTAGTTTGAACATATCTCATAAAATAAATTATAAATTGAGGGATGATATTGTAATATTAAATTAAAATTCAAGAATTATATCGAGTAAATTAAAGATATAGTGATCAAATTGTATTTGGATTAAAGATTAAGGATTATTAATGTCATTATAAAAAAAAAAAAAGTAAACTTAAAAGTTAAGTGGGACCCACCAGACACTCACGCATTTAATAACGTCACCCACTCACCTGCGGCTGCTCGTACGCATGTCATCTGTACATAGACCATACCCCACAATTTTTCCCCGCTAAAGTTTTTATCATATTATTATTTATTTTAATTTATATATTTATATGTTTTTTCTTCTCCTTTCATTTTTCTCGGCCATTCTCTCTCTCCCTCATCTCTCTCTCTGCTCCCTCCGTTGCTTTCCGATTCCATGAATCTGCAGCTCCGCTCCTCCTCCGCCTCCTCCGCCTCCTCCGCCGCCACCGTATCGCTCCTCCACGGCCGTAATGCCGGCGAGCCCCGCCGTGCTGCATTGGCGGCGCTCTCTCAGTGACTGAGCCGACAGCATTATCTCGTCAACGGACGGTCATCATTGCTTTGACTCGGTAAAGGGAGCCTCTCCTGTCAGTCGCCGGCCTCGCAGTGGGGGTGCGCGTGTGTGGGTCTAGGGTTTCGGCTCGTTCGGTGGTGAGAAGGGACGTGGGCCGGTGCGGAAATGGTGAGGAAGCACGGATGGCAGCTGCCCGCCCACACTTTGCAGGTATTGGACCCCGGCTCTTCTCGTTTTGTGTTCTCATTGTTGTTTCCGGTGGAGTCCTTGCTCGTTCTTGAGCTGGACTGTGATGCGCTGTTCTCCCCGCGCGCTTTCCCCCCTGGTTTTTTCAATGTTTGGTTTCTGAGAAATTGATGGAGAGGAGGTGAGCTTTCGACGGGCTTTGCGGTGCATCTGCCTTTAGAGCGTGCTCGTGGGGTGGAGAGTAGGTTGGCCTACTTTGCTTTAAGCTGGGTTTTGGCACTTATGAGGGAAGCACCCATCAGTTGAATTTCTGCAATTTTGAGTTGAAGCACGGTTCTGTTGGGACCTTCTATGTTGCTCTTGCCAAAAAGGAAGTGAGAAATCGCTAAAGAAGTGCCAGGAGCTGTGAAGTTTTCTTTGGTTACTAGTGAGAAATTGGTGTAGTTTGAGAAACATGAAAACAGGCGAGTATGAAATTGGTGCAACCTTATAGTTTTATTTTTAGTAAAAGAATTGTTGATATGAGACAACACAGCTATATGATCTGTGGGGACAGTTTTTGGTAAATTGGATTCATGAATCGATCAATATTAGTGGAACTTTACTTGCTCTAAAGGATGTTACACACGACCATCTAAAAAATAGGAACAAACATTTCTCTTAATAGCACACACAGATGAGAAAGTCGCCCTTTGTTGGTCGTTTATACAAAAAGGGATAAGACGAGGAGTTGGACAATTTCATGTCCATTTCCAAGACAACTTGATAAATAGGTAACAAGATACGTAAAAAATGTAGCCAGAGGGAATGAGATAGATTCTTGCACTGCTTTGATTTGCCAATCTGCTTCTGGTTCTACTTCCTGATGCTTGATTTCTTTCGGAGTGCAAGGTCTGTATTCCCATTCTTTTATTGTCTCGGGGGTTCAGCTGTTGCTCTTTTGTACTTGTGCCGGGGCTTGGATATCTGTCATCCACATTACCACTTGATTTTTTGTTAAAGAACTCTTCTTTCTTAGAGAGGAGTGCTGGTTATTGTCTTTTAATTGGTTAGACTTTTGGATTTTCATCTGTAAGACGAGTTTTGGGATTTCGTCCCTCTTCTTCAAACTCCCTTAACTCAGTTTCTCTTCGGCTCTGCCTTCCTGGGTCAGTCTGCAAACAGTGCGAGTTTGTGCGACGCAGGCCCAGAACCGCAAGGTGAGCAAAGAAGGAGAATTACCCGTCTCCTTCCTTCTTGGGTTCGTGCTGATTACATCTTCAAAATCATGTCTTTCGTCCTCCTCTTCTTTTTTACAAGGGTATGTGTGTTTTTTGCATATGAATCTTGAGATTGGAGTTGGGTGGCTGCTTGTGGATATGAATTAGGACATACGTAGATTCATATCCCTTTGGATTTTCTCAGTTGCTGTCGCTTTTTGAAAGTGAAGAAAAAAGATGGGAAATCAAGCAGCATTGACAGGTGGCGGTGAATGCTCTCATACTGCATGTCGAGTTTTGGGGTGCTTAATCTCCACAAGTAGCCTCTCCAGATATGTTTAGTTTTGCTTGTAAGGTTGAATCTGTGTAAGAAATTGTTGGAATTGGGTATGATGCTGCAAATTGGGTGATTAGTCCCAAACACTTTTGGCTAGGTGGGAAGATATGGGATTCTCGTGGTTCTGCCATTACCCTTGCTGTAGTGATTTCTCCCCCGAAGGAGATGGATGGGAATGTCTGCGTCTCAACTCAAATCATACGGTCAATATCATGTATTGGGCAATTTCGTAATAGTGGCCGATGGTTCAAAGATAATGACTAAGGTATAAAATCATTAGAAATGGTTAAGGATTGCAGGTCAAATATATGAATGCCTCAGGAAACCAAAAGTTAGAACTAAGGTAGCAATTGAATTTGTCAACTGAGGAGAAAAAGATTAGAAGCTGACGAGAACATAGAATTAAAATAAAAGAAGAACTTGAATTAGGAAGAAAGAAGAAGAATAACGAACTTGAGTAAGAGAGTATTCGTATTCATTTAAATATATGGTCTTCCTGTCGAAAACACTGCGTTATTTATTCTCAAAGCTGAAACTCACGGTTGTCACAGAAGTCTGACTATTTCCCTCATCCCTTGTCTAGTTTTTATTCTTGATAACTACTCCTGCCAATTTTGCTGAACTTATGTTTGACCTTTACCTCTGGTCCATGAGAGACATGACAAAAGGTTAACTAGCAACTCCGTGAGAGACAACTCCAGAAACAGATCGTCAGTTGTCTAGTACCACTTACCAATATCTTGGTGTTTTGGGAACTATGAAGGTATACAGTATTGGGAATGGATCTAATGCAAAACATAAAAATTATCTGGATGTAGAATACGTCATATCCCAAATTGTTCTCGAGTTTAGATCATGCACATTGATTTAATACTTTCCATATGTTAGTTAAAAATGACATATCTGTGGATGACTAGAATGACATTTTGCATTTCTTCAGGTAGCCTGTGTATAACAGGTCTGGTTATCTCTGTGAGCAAGAAAACATACATACCATATTAGTTCCATTTTGAGGAATGTATATCAATTAACTTCAATTAACTTGCATCACTTCCTTCATAAGGTGCTTAAGGACAGTTGCTTACGCACATACAGGCTCTTGCACAGACAAGTGATGGATTTTTGTGCATGTGATTTTTGTTCAACAAAAATTTGTGCAGTTTGGTGCATCCGGTTGATGATATTTAGGGTGTAATTAAGTTATACCAGACAAAGGATACTTATGGTTTGCCCGATTTAAAATATGTCAGATGATATAAATTAGCAAACGGGTTATCACAGGAGGAAATAAAGGTGACATGCCAAATGTAGTCTGCATGAAATTGATCTAGAGCTATGCATATGCCTAATGATTGTTTTTAATCATTGTAATCTAGCTTCTGTGACCAAAGCTGTCTCTTGTTTCTTCTAGTGTTTTGGATGCGTTAATTCATATGCATTGTTAGACTATTTGCATCCTGATTCTATGCACTGACCTCTAATTGTGATGGATGTCTATGGTTTCCGAGTTTTCACTTGGAAACTCTGTGCATTGCCTTTTCTTTTAATGTTCATACCAAGTAATAAAGGCTTTTAATATTGTAGACCGTTCCGATGTTCTGCTTGTTACATAGTTGATGTCTGTTGCTTTGATTCAGGTCTGATCCTCATATTTCTTCCTAATATTTGGTGTATTGGGATTGCTCTTGACAGGTATTATCAAAGGTTACCATTTTGCTTTAACTTGCTCAGATTTATATATTTTTGCCTAAAGTCCAGCTGAAATCGGCAGGAGGTTGGTCAACCTCGTAATCTCATGTTTGCTCATGATACTAATGGAGGTTAAATACTTATAAATCTAACATTATCAGATGTAATCATGGAATTTTCTCTCCCTGTCTCATCCCATAAAGATCGGCTCATCCCGGAATTCAAGTCCAACTTCCTTCCTCCAATTTCTCCTTTCAAATTTGCAAGGCATTATTTACTTTTTAGGCACCCTAATAAACAATTTGCCTACAGTTGTCCTTGCCATTCAAGGCTGAAGATAGTTAAGAACCCTTCATTGGACAGGCATGTGGAGAAGCAAAACAGAATTCGCTTTGTTCTGAAGCTGAAAACACTGCTCCTCTCTAAACCCAAACACTTCATCCCGCTTCATATTCTTTCCAAGTGCCGGTCCTACCTTTCACTCTCGGATTCTCGCTCTATTCTCTCCATGATACTTCGATATCCAACTATTTTTGAGCTCTTTACCATCCCGACACCTCCCACACCATTTAATGCAACAAAACCGTTATCACAGCTCTGTGTTCGTCTCACGCCAGCTGCATCTGCTCTCGCAGCCCAAGAATCTAATCTCAAGTCAGCTATCTCCAATGTCCTGGCTGCCAAACTGCAGAAACTTCTTATGCTTTCTTCTCACCATCGCCTTGTTTTATCCAAACTGGTTCACCTTGCCCCCGATCTGGGTCTACTTCCAAATTTTCGTTCTCGCCTTTGCAATGAGCATCCAGATAAATTTAAGACTGTTGATAAAAAATGGCTCACATCCTTTGGAAGGATTTTGCAACTGTAAAATGTTTGTTTTAGTGATGATGGACAGATTGTCTCGTTCGTGATTTTATCGCCTTACAGGGACAATGGAGAATTCTCTGATGATGGTTTTGAGCTTGCCATTTGGGATGATGGCGATGATGAAAGTGATGAGCTGCTGGGGGAAGGGGTGAAGTTTCTTCTAGTCTCAGAGGGACAGACGCGCATTCAGAAACTTGGTGATAAACGAAAAGTAATGACACTGTGAGTCTTCAAACACAGTTTTAAGGTAGGATGAAGTCCTTAGTGGTACAATTGTTAGAAACTCACAGAACCAATTTGCCCATTCATACTAATGGCAGTCAACAGGTGGTATCATTGGCTATGCAAATGCCAAGAAGTAAAATGCTATTAGTGATTGAGATGACTGCTTGTGAAAGGAGATAGTGAGCCACTTGTGGATCAAATAAGAGAGAGAAAGCGTACTTGAAAACTCTCACTCACAACAAATTAATGTCTCGATAGATTCAGTGTGAGTGGGTCATGATCTCAAGTGTTTTGGATAAACATGTTTTGCAGCTCTTCTCTGTATTGAGCTAAAGAGTTATCCTGGGAAGTTCCTCATATTGTTATTTTATTTGAGAAATTCTACATTTTTAATAGGGAAATTATTCCAAGGTTTGGATCTGCCGACTCTGTGGAAATTGTTATGGGCGCAACAACCCACACAAAGAACGGATTGTGGTGTAATTTAAGGAAGAGATCTGATCGACTGTAAATCTAATCATCAAAATGCATTACAAGCTATTGAAGGTTGGGCAAGTCAGCCTTAACTCTTAGGCATTACAAGCTATTGAAAGTTGGGCAAATCAGCCTTTACTCTGAGGCATTACAAGCTATTGAAAGTTGGGCAAATCAGCCTTTACTCTTGGACTCGACTTCACCAGCACGGTACAGATTCAACCGGCAAAACCCCTCTTCCCCTACTAAGAGTTGAGATCAGATGCAAGAATCTGGTGCTATATAACATTGACTCTTTCTATGAATTCATGTTATATGAGACTTGAATAATTAGTCATGCGGAAAAACATAGTGAGCACTTGTTGCGTGCATCAACTTGGATTCTGTAGGTTGTATGGATAGAATTGGTTTGCTACCAAAAGAAAGTGAATGGCTTCATATGGCAAAAAAAACAAATCCGGGTATTAAGTGGCCATCTTATTGGTTGTGAAATTTCACTTTTCCAATATATTTAACGTTTTTTCCAGCACGGAGCTGATCGTTATATTAGGCACTTTACCAAATATTGCCGATAACTGCAGCAAGTAACCAATTGACAATTCGTAGCTTGATTTGGCACTACAAAACAGTTTCTGATTTGCAACATGAATCTAGATTGAATGCTTATGACAGGAAGGAGAAAAAGGTTGCCACTACGACCGTGCAATATAGAGAGAGAGAGAGAACATCATTCGGTTACAAGAAAGGGATCCCTATACACTTGTGATTTGTCACCTATGCTCAGCTAAATTGAATATACATGACTTGCTGCAATTTGTCACTATGCTCAGCTAATCTGCAGAAAAGTGAATATACATGACGTTGTGAGTTCCTTCTTTTTCCCTTACAGATGTTGGAAGCTAATTGAGAATGCTCTTACCATTCTCACCATTGTCAACTTCAAAAAAATCCACGGGAAGGTCAATAGGTAGATTCACCTATGTGATTTCTTATCCTGCAAGTTCTTCAATGCAATGCCCTGAAACTGCAAGTGCATCGAACCCCCAGGCTGTCCCTGCACAGTGCCAAGCTTGTTGTCCAATACAATCCGAAAGTTAAGAAGAAACGGCATAACTTAGTTATTAAGATGCATACAGTGTTTTGAAAATCGCCATGGACAGTGAAACACCCAGGAATCTCTTGTGCTCTAAAACCAACATGTCCCTGAAATCAACAAACTTCCTCCATCAATTTAATTGTTGAAAGAAAATCTCCTCACCCAGATGTTGGTTAATAGATTCTGCACCAGTTCCTGCAAACTTTGTTGGGTCCCACAGTGGAAAACTCGCGATGATAGTGAATGTAGACGTCCCTAATAAGATCAAGGTCAGGATCAAAGACCAGACAATATGGCCAAAAGGATCACAGAACTATGCATTAGAATTAAGGACAGAAGGTGAGCATGTAACACATAAACCAGGCCACATCGAATCTAGTTGTCCCCGCATGTAGTAGAACAAAAGAGCTCAATACCACTATCCATGACCAGCAAAATCTGTTTAGCAAAGATGATAAGATTCCATACCACTCCTTCCATACTTTGATGGGCATCGTCATGGCCATCTAGACTTGCTGTTCTGAAATTTAATGCCTGCACAGTTGAAAGACAACAATATAAGAGAGACAATGAACACAGCATAATCCTGAAATTGTGTTTATAAGCACTTTTCATACTGGATACCATGTCTTGCATGCCCTGTTGGGAAATCCAATGGTTGTCTTGGCCTTCTGTTCTTGAACTTGCTTGTTCCTACAGTTTAATGCACAAAGCTAGTTGAGTTAAAACCATCTCTCGATGAACAAGTTGACACTACCATAATAATGGAATGAACTAAAATGAATAAGCCTAACCATATCATGGAAGTTATCTTGAGTCCTGATAGCTGCACCTCCTTGCTCAAAATGCACCACCTGCAACATGAATAAGGTCATGCTCAAGGGCTGGATTGCGCGACATTGCTACTCAAAGTGTCAAATACTAAGCCTAAACCGACCTTTCTTTTCTTACATATTTTCTTTCTCTTAAGTGACTTGACCACATTCCCATGATTCTCTTCTGGGGCTTCAGCATTTTGGTGAACAGTAACTAAGCCAGGCTCCAAAACACTCCACCTAGAATTAACCCTTGAACACTGTCTCGACACTTCCTCTAAGGCCTGACATGCAATGTTGTAAGCTTCCTGAGATAAAGACCCCTGTTCCCCCAGTTTAATTGCTCTCTTACAAAGATCATTAAACCGCTGCATTCTGGAAGCAGGCAATTCTTTTGATTTTTCAGATTCAGTTTCCCTGATCTTGGCATTCTTTGTCCAGCGCTTTAAAATATATTGACATGGGATGCTAGAAACGCCAGATATTTGAAGAAGAAGCATTGCATGTCTACAAAGGATAACCTCTGTATTCAAATGATTTACATGAACAAAATATTTCAGAGTCAGCTTCCTTCCAAGTAACAACAAAATTTTGACTTTTCCTAAAATCTTCAACTCGAAAGATTGCAGCTGGTTCATTTCCGTTTTCTCTTTGCAGATGACACGACTCAACTCCCAGAACCTCGTCCTGAAATTGCTCAAAAACTGCATTAGTATAGATTGTTGACATTTGCTTCTCAAATGTTAAGGCAGACCTTAATACGGGTGGTTCGTACCATGATTCGGCATCCAATGCAGCCTCTCTTGTATACCTTTCTTGCAAGTACACTTTGTATTGCTTCAAAAAATCCTTAAAAGAAATTCCCCTATTTAGGTACCTATCAAGAAAAGCAGTCGCGCTTCTAGTTCGATCAGCTGTAGACATTCCAGCTAAAAAGGCATTCTGCATGTAAGTTGGGACCCACTTTTTACGATCTTCATATAAGGAGCAAACCCATTCATCCTCCCCTACTTCAAATTTGTGAATCAGTTTCTGCCATCTCTTTTCAAACTGTTCCTCCGTCCAAGACAGATACACACATTTGTTAAACTTATCCATGAATCTATCATATTTATCTAAAACATGTGCCAAAGTTAGAGGAATTTTTCTGAAAATGTGCCACAAGCAAAAACAATGGCGTGTATTCGGAAATACATCTGCCACAGCTTCTTTCAGTAGTTTGTCTTGATCGGTTAGGATAACTTTAGGAGCTTGATGACCCATTGCATTGAGCCATGCCCGCATTACCCAACTATAAGACGATTTCCCTTCGTCCCCAATTAATGCACATCCAAGCAGTAAGTACTGAGCATGGTGATTGACTCCAACAATAGGAAGAAAAGGAATACTGTATTTTTCTTTAACATAGAAGATATCAAAGAATACCACATCACAGAAACTGGCATAATCATGCCTACCTTTAGCATCAACCCAGAAGACACTTCTCAAGCATTTGTCATGGCCCAAATCTATTGCATAGAAGAAATTGGGATTCTCCTGCTGCATGCTCATGAAATGTTCGAGCATCACTTGTGTATCTTCCTCATTTAGAACAGCTTGTAGACCTTTCTTTTGAAAGGCTAAAGCACCAGCTTGCTTGGTCCTTCCCCAGAGGGAATTATAGAAGTCATCTGGGTCAATGTCATGGTTATGCTCCTTGACAACACTATATATAATCCATATGCCATCTTCCCTCCTCTTCATATTCATTCCGGCTTTGCAGTTCGTCTTTATACAGGGGCGTGGATGGACAGTTGAACTGGACTTGCGCTTGCTTCCAAATCTAGAACAAGCTATCTTCACATCAATAAACTTCCCAGATTTCTTAGAGCGACGGCTAGCTTTTATTGTGATGCCAAATCCAACAGAGCGAGCGTACTCTCTATAGAAAGAGTATGCCGCTTCCTTCGTTTGAAATTCTAAACCAATCCGAGGCTCCGTACTCGACAATCCATGATGAACATCAACAATGGAGTTTGTCAGCGCCTGATTCATAATACAAGCATCATTTTCCTCGCTGTCATGCTGGGGGGCTACCATAATATCTTCAACCCCATTAAGAGAATTTACATTTTCCCTGCTGTCAGACTGGGGTACCACCAGAATATTTTCACTCCCATCGCGAGAATTTACATCCTCTTCCTCAGCAAGCATTTTGCTGGAAGTCTCTACAACATCCAAAACTGCATTTTTGTCAGAGTCTAACTTATTTTTTCCATCTGAAGGAAGTTCAAACTAATTTATGAACTCTTAGATTCCTGCAAGAACATATGAGAATTTTTTCACAAATGTCAGGCAAAACAAAGATGTAAACTTTCTATAGATGACAAATCCAGAAACATATTTCATGAAAAATCATATGGCAATGACCAGAGATTCTAGTTTTGGGGGTAAGAATTCACACTACGAAGGTGGAAAATACTTCAAGACAAACTTAGAATGCATGTATAAATTCAGTGCCTGTCATTCAAAGATCTTTCAAGAAACTTAAGTTTTGTGGAATGATGAAAAAAATCAATACCCCCCTCCATCATACTCCACAAGCCAGGTCAATCTGAGCCATTACATTCCTTTTAATCAACTTGAAGGACTAAATAACTCAAATCGATGGTTTGTGTGTGTGTGTTGATTTTTCCACTCACTCTGACGAAATTGAACAAAATTTTTTCCCATGATTAACCTGACCCATGCCATTGTAAGCCAATGACTGATTAAACAGTAACACTGGGAGTTTGATACAAAAAAGAGAATTCATTACAAAACCAACCAACAAAGCCTTTTAGTCCAAAGCTCAAGTCAGGACAACGCTACCATATGATCAGTGGCTGCAAGTGCCCCAACTGAATTGTCAACATTCTCCAAGTAATATATAGTTTTTTTTGTTAACAATTTGATTGCTCCAACAGACTCGTTCTTTGACCCCACCTGACAATGTAACGTGATGACTTTAAACCCATGTTTGTCTTACAAGTTAACAAGGTCAGATTACATTAAAATAAAGTCCAAATCTCATAGGACAATAGGACCTACAACAATGTAAAGTATTTCTCTACTCATTGGAATCGAATATATCAACTTTTTTCATATCATTGTGCACTATTACAAATCTTCATGGAAACAAATAGCAGACATTAGGAAGAAACTAAACCTATTCTACTCATCTCATACACAAACATTTCAGTAGATGAATAATCTGCGGTCACTCTGCTAAGAAAATTTAAGTTGGCACAGAAAAAGAAATGATGGCCACAGTACAACACTTTCCCAGCACGGAAACGTGCCAACGACCGTAAGAGGTCATTATCGTGTAATTCCATTCGACCATAGTAAATAATTCCCCATTAGTCACGAATACAGAGGAAAGACGCCGAGTATGGATATAGATCTTTTATGCATGTAGAAGTCCAATTTCTAGTAATTTTTCTTACTTGTATCTTGATTCTCTTTTTCGCCATGTAACAAGACAGCCCCAGTGAACCCACGTTGAATACACTTCTTCACTTGTGCAAGGCTCAAAATCTTTCACCTTTAGGACCATTTGTCTTGTGGGTGATTTAGAGACATGACCAAAAAAAAAACGCATTTTTACGTCATTACGCCATTGCCCACGCCGGCAAAACACCGCCCCTGGGCTCAAGTGATGATAGGGGGAACGTATAAGACGCGGACGAGCACAACCGCGGGCCGCTTGAAATTCGTGAGGCGGTCCAGTCCCGATGTAATGCTCAGATTACCGACGGATTCTATCGAATCAAAGACGAACATTGAGCTGGGAAAATGAAGAAAGGGAGCACCCGTAAGGAGATTTACCCTGAAGAGAGGAAGCCATGGCAGGAGACCTCGTCGGGAGTGGCGGTCCGTTCAACGGCGCATGAATCTAGCGGATGAAACGAGAGCGTTCCGGCTCCGGAGCTGGGGCTGCGCAGATGAATTCGGAAGCTTCAGGCCTGATCTGATGATGATCGGAAGAAAAGAAGAAGAAGAAGAAGCAGCAGCAGCAGAAGAAGAAAAGAGAGAGAGAGAGCAGAGGAGAAGCAGGAGACTGAGAAGGAAGGAAGGGGGAGGCAGTGGGAAAGAGAAGTAAATTTTCCTTTTCTTTGCTTTTTAAATGAGGCTTTTGTTAATGAGTGGAGTGCCAACAATACTTTTTGAATAACTGATAATATTAGTAGCAATATTGTAATTTTAAGTACACCGATTATTTTAATGCCGAGGCTACTCACTATTTTGAGAGTTGAATTATTGCAAAATAAATGTGTTTCGCAAATGTCTCAAATCACCAGTTAACGTGAATTTATAAAAGCATCATTATATATTAAGCGGAAAAAGCTTTGATAATAAAAGGTGGAAAAACATTTGCGCCCCAAAGATTTTAAATTAAGGGAACAAAGTGAATGGGTAATAAAGTTTAATTTCGATGAGGACAAATGATGACATTAGTATGTAAATTTTTAACCAAGTGTAATATAATTCATACACCTTTAATTGGTTCATTTAAGTTCCTAAACTTTTGATTGATCGAATTGATTAGCGGAAAAGATTAACTACGTTAAGAATAAGGACACCGGCATCTCCTATACATTAGTTAGTTTAATTGGATCTTTTAAAACTTATTTAATATATAATGTTTCAATTTTTAATTAATTCAATTTGATCCTTAAATTAGTCCGAAAGTGTCTTATCTTGTTTGGTAACCATAGCAAGGTGAGAGCCCAAAGAAAAGGTCATACCAAAGAGGTATTTTCTAGAATCACTCAAGGAATAATTTCACTGCCCTAAATACGTTTTATACTAATATGTTTTGACATACCATGTCTTATGCTAATGTGTTTTGACATGCCTTTCGCTACGAAGTTGCCGTACCTCGCAAACACATCAAAGGTGTTCGATAAACGACCAAAATTTGTTCTTTCATCGTCGGCGATCTGTAAAAGCGCCCTTCCGCAAATTGTTTTGAGCCTTAACGTTTGCATCCGATGGAAAATCTTAACCACCATCGTCTACGTCTACCTCCAGGATTCAATCATAGACATGTCGTCCAGGCTGAAATTAGCAAAATTCGCAGGAACACAGAACCGAACCCATTATACCCTCACAGTGTTTCTGCTTCCTGGCTAACTTCTTCGGATTTAAATGAGAAATTTAAACGCGGTTCATGAACGTTTTCTAAGGCGAAGTAAAACTGAGTCGAGTACCGACGACTTTCTTTCTTTAAGCAAGGACGGTCCACGGTCTGCTCCGGATGAAGCCTCAAATGGGCGAGAGCCGACAGGAAGAAAACAGAATGAACCGGCTCAGCGAGGATGTCTCATAAGATGATCATGAAAATAAGAAGAGCTGAAATAGATGAACAACAAAGACGAGACTGAGGTAACACAATGAAGCTTATACAGAGCATCTGTTCCAAGCTTAGATGAACGTCACCCCGGATTTCCGTGTGTCCTATTAACGCACTGCATCAGATGGATATCCAACAGACTTGAGTTCTATGAAGGACTCAATCGAAGGAATGTAACAGGCACGGCACTAAAAAAGTTGACCCTTAAACCAAATCTATTACATGGGCCAAAATATCTTAGTTTTGCAAGAAAAGAACCCCTATGCGATATCCCACATTTAGTATTTCTGAGGCGGTTGTTGGGTCGGCAACAATCCAAATCGCTTCTTTAGAAGAACCCTTTGCCTTGAGTATTTGTCATCAGGCGAGAAGCGAGCTGCAGAAAGAACAAGGTTGAAACATAAATAATAAACACTTGATGTTGTAGAAACCTTATTAAAGAAATTCTGCAGCAAACAATTAGCAGCAACATGTGAGGCATGATTCAAATCATATGGACTAAGAACACTAGGTGGTTAAAGCATATATGTTTCATCTCCACTGAACTGCAGCTTCATTGGAGGAAGAAAGCACAGCATAATTAAGAGCGACACTTGGTCAAAGTTCATTAGCATTCAAAGTTAATCATTGCCACTAGACTTTTAGCTTTGCCAAGATGGACTACAAAGGCAGGATTCAACTGAGCCCACACACAAGAAGAATGCGTGGATAGATAACAAATGAAAATCCAACTTCCAGACTGAGAACACTAGGTGGTTGAAGCATATATGTTTCATCTCCACTGAACTGCAGCTTCATTGGAGGAATAAAGCGCAGGATAGTTACGAGTGACATTTGATCTAAGTCCATTAGCATTCAAAGCTAATCATTGCCACCAGACTTATTAGCTTTGCCAAGATGGACTACGAAGGCAGGATTCAACTGAGTCCACACACGAGAAGAATGTGTGGATAGATGACAAATGAAAATTCAACTTCTCCCATAAGGGCAAAAAGTGTTCTCAACAGTGGTAGAGAAGGAAGATAACTTATAAAACTGTAACAGCCTAACATTCAATCAAAAACCATCTCGGTCCAGTGCGATAACCCCACCACAACCAAACAAATATAACAATTAAATACATAACTGAAGAAGAGCAAATAAAAGATCAAATGAGGTGAGGTGACTTACCCGGATGTGCAGATTGTGTAGCAAGACCCAAGGGCGATTCTTTCTGCATACAATCAAGCAGCCCTTTTAGAACACAGATCGGCAAAACAGTATGAAAGGTAAGAGAGACCCAAGTGGGCACTGACTGCTACCCAAAAATCAATCACCAATCAAAGCTCGCACTTTACAAAGCAAACAAGCTGGTTTCTTGTATCATTTTGTAATTAACTGTCTAATGACCGCCCAAAAATCACTCTCTCTAGCAGGAGAGTCACATGTCACAATTTGAAAACCCGATACCCCTACCCAATTCTATGAAATGCTGCAAGAGAGTTGAAACAACCATTGTAATATTCAACAATAATTTTCATTTGCTCACCGCGAGGCATTACCAATACCAAATCGCCAGACATTTGCACAAGGACTCTAAAGCACAGCTCTTTTTTCCTATTCTATTCAGTGAAGTAGCAGGCATAAACTCCGGTGTTGCATTAAGCCCAACATCTACTCTCCTAACTAAAGCGTCCCCAGAAAAATCCAATCAACAGGCGCGAGATTAGTATCATTACAACCATTTCAGAAGCCCCAAACAACCCATCTATAAACATGACAAAATCAATATCTAGAAGAAGGGGAATAAGACAGTACCTTTGTGGTGTACACTTTGTCACCATTATCGTTTATGTAGAACTGAAGATACATCTTGGCTTGATAAGACCTGCAGATATCAGACCAGAATCAATGAAAAAGACCCAGATAAGCAGAAGTACAACGCTAACGTTCCAGGAACCGAAATCTAAGCACCCACACAAACCGATGAATACCCAATAAACCCATACTACGTTAACCACGAGAAACTTCCAGTAGTTACGACGGCAAGCTTCCAAGTGGTTCATTACGAGCAAAGCACAAACCTTTGTATTCACAGGTTGCAACCATGCGAATAAACCATCGTTCGAATTCGCAGAACTAGCTAGAGAGAGAGAGAGAGAGAGAGAGGCGTACACAAGGCAAGAGCTGAACGGAGAGAGATTAGAGACCGGTCGGCGGCAACTTCAGCTTTCCTGCGAGCTTCTTTAATAGCGACGAGAGCACAGGGCAAAGCTAGGGCTACGACTCACTGCGGAGAGCTTTCCATGTGGTTCGAGGCAGATTTTTAGTCCTCTAAGTTTTGGTAGTTCTGCAATTTGGTCCTTTTAAATTTTATTTTATTCAATCAAGTCCTCTAACTTTCTGGATTTGTCCAATTTGACACTCAAATTTTTATTTTATGCAATCAAATCCTCCAACTCTTTTTATTTGTATAAATAAAGTGCTTCGTTTACACATTGCAATTAGCATTATGATTTCTTTGTTCTTGTTTTTATCTCCGAGGATTTGCAGTCACTATGGAAATTCCATTTTCCTAAGATTAGTAACTTCCTTATAAAGGAAAGAAATAGTAAAATCTCATAAATTACGATCAATTCATTCCATATTTCCTTTTTTAGAGGACAAATTTTTTCATGTTTAATTTCTGCTCATTCAACTTCAAATTAGCATCACGTGTCATTCCTACCACATAAGCAATGCCACATTATTAATTAATCTAACAGTTCAATTAAAGCGATTGCCCAATAATTTATTACAACAAATTGAGAAAATTAGAGGATTTAATTACATGAGATATTTCTTAGAAACCAAATCACACATCTATAAAGACTTAAAAAAACAAAATTGGAGAAACAATCTGCACTGCCATTAAAATTGAAAGGATCAAATTCTTACATAACCTTTTAAATTTCTCGGGAAATTATTTGAACAGAAATACGTGAATAAATAACACGAAAAGGAAATGCTTTTAGGGGAAATGAGGGCAAGCATCTATTTAATATGAATAAGAATTGAGACCGTCCATGTCGAACTTAATTGCGTTTATGTGATAAATGCATCTATTTAATACGAATAAGAACATGCATGTCTCATCTTTTAACTTGTTAATCGTATTATAACGACATTTTTATAATTGTGTGATCTAGACTAGTTTAATTGAATATATTAACTTGTTAATCATATTAAAATGACATGTTTAAATTCGTGTAGGCACGTTTGAATACTTCTAAGCACTCTATCCGAAAGTTTATTTTTCCAAAACATGTTTGTCTAACTTGTTCAATAATGCGTGGCGTTTGGCATTCAAAATAACGATAGGTTATTGAATTGATCATGTTCGAGTTGGACAAATATCACATGTGATGCAAGCATGACAAAAAAGAACATGAAGTATCATCCCTAACACAAGTAAGCCCACAAACACATGTTAGAGAGCAACGGGGGCTTACCTCCAGATACCATATCCTATTTTTCCTTTATCATCTCCTTCGCGATTCATAAAAATGATTTGTACAATATTTTTTTTAGTAATTCAGAGACATAAGTACCAACAAACAGCTACCTAGAGATCCAAATTTCATGAATCGGTTAAATTTAAGCTTTTAACCTGTGCACATAACAATTGAATGTGCCAGCCTATTATTCCTGGGATTACTCCTTTGCAAGTACTCATGACTACACCTTAGCAAATCAGTTGCCTACTACGCAAGCGATAATTGCTTGATCATATTCCCTGCTCTCTTTCCTCTCCTGTTTCATCTTTGGTTGCTAACCTCGCGTTGTTCCTATTACAAAAGTAAACTCACGGCTCATTATTTATTCCCTCTTGAAGTGGAAAAGCCTGCCAGTACTCCACCCCTATACCTCCACATCCTGCAATGCATCAATCCAACTGGGTGGAGTGGAAACACTGGAGAGAGAGAGAGAGAGAGAGAGAGAGAGAGAGAGACCATGCTGGCAAACATCAACATAATAGATGAGACTGAATAAATGGAGAATTTACTGACTGATCTCAACAAAACCTATTCTAATTGAGCTGGTGCGATCCAAGATACAACAAGAACAATAGCCTGTACAACTGAACACGACCCTACCTCGAGCTTACCCCGACTTTCCTCAGGATTCCATAATTAATAAAACAGCCGATCTATGGTGATGAAAATCATTAGCCTATCTGCTATCATACAAACACTACAATTGGACACTTATGTATTACTTCCAATTGATGTATAAGTTCACCTGTCGCCCTTTGGCAAACTTCAGCTTCTGTTTCCTGTCGAACACAAAAATGGAAGTCAGATACTGACAAAGTTCCAACAAAATTAAGATCTATATGCTGCATGCTATCACCTCTCTTATCTAACAGATGTTAAGCATGTCTTGATGCATCCTCATGCAGCTGTGCTGCTCTGACATTGGCATCATCCTGGCCCAATTGAAGAGCAGAAAACCCATCATAAGTGTCTCCATTTAAATGACACGACCACGTCTTACTCAATCTAGCAAACTCACCCGAATACTGTAAGTATAACCGCCTGGGGATCTGAAGAAGTCCATCTGTCCCTGCAAGAAAAATCACATAAAATAGTTATGCAAGAGATTATCAAACCACATAAACTATTCTACGCCTGAGATACTTTACCAGTCCATGCATACTCTGCTGAGGAGTGTAGTATCCATCATGACTTGGTGCTATTGAGTTGAGTTGCCCCTACAATAGTGGAATCCAGATGCTAGTTTAATAACCCAGACTGCACGGGAACAATTTACAAAGAGCTTGTCCACTTTATTTACAACATACCAGCCCTTGAATCGTCTGCTGACTCCCATAGTAATTATCACGAGTAGGTGCCATTAAATTTAGTTGTACCTACAAAAAAATTCCATCACAAAATTAGCTATCCAATGAATTATTAGCACCCCAGATGCAAAAATAAAGAACATCTTCTACCATCCCCGGAACGCTCTGCTGAGTGCCATAGTAGCTATCAAGGGTCACTGCTCTTGAGGTTAGTTTCTCCTATAAAAGAGAAAGAAAAAAAGAACTCAACTCAACAACAATTCGGCATATACTAGCACAAGTTTTACTGCATTTAGCAAGTCGTCTGAATAAAGGACCCTTTGGCAAAAAGTAGTAGACTGATCAAAGATTATCACTCCAAGACGAAGAGCAGGGACAAACCATTTGTTGCAAGCTTTCTTGCGCCCCGATTGTCATTATATCTGGCTCAGAGGTCACCTGTAAAAGAAAGGAATTGGTGTCATAATCAGATAGGAAGAATGACGGTAAGAAACAATTCCAGTCACATCGACAACCAACCTTTCTTTTCTTAGTCGGGTTCTTCTTTTTATTTGTTTTGCTTATTCCTCTGCCTTGGCTGTCATCTTCTGGACACAATAGACCATGAGTTGCTGATGTCCCAGCTTCAGAAAGACTCTTACTAATAGTGTTTTGATGAATGCAGTTTCCAAAAGCTTCCTCAATTGCACGGGATGCTGTACTGTAAGCCTCCTGGGACGACGATCCCTCTTCACTCAATCTCATTGCCCGCTGGCATAAATCATTGTACCTCTGTACTCTTGATTGAACCTGTTCAGATTCCTCTGTCATCAAAAGCCTGTTCTTTGCATCTTTGGTCCATCTTTTCATAACATAAAAAGATGGAATTGCAGAAAGACCACGCATTTGTAGAACAATCAGTGCATGTCGACACAGATAACCCTTGTACTCAAACAACCTGCATATACAAGAAATTTCTGACTTCATCTCGTTCCACATGACAGTGAAATCTTGTTCCTTCTCAAAATCTTGAACGTTGAAAGTCGTGCCAGTCTCATCTTGTCTTTCCTCTTTGGGACGACAAGCAACTGCACCCAGAACCTCAACTTGAAACTTCTTAAGAACCGCATGTGTGTATGATCCCGAAACACTCTTCTCAAACGGAGATGGAGATTTGAGTGCAGGTTGCTTACTCCATGTATCAGACTCTCCTTTGCTTTCCTCTTCATACCTATCCTGCAGAATTGCTTCATACAGTTTTACAAACTCTTGCACAGTGGTCTTCTTATGTACATACTTATCAAAGAAGGCATTCACACTATCAGCTCGCTGAATGCTACACATTCCAGCAAAGAAAGCATCCTTCGTGAAGGTTGGCACCCAATGCCTGCGATCCTCATACAATGAATGCATCCATTCATCCTCTCTCAGTTCACATCTGTTTATAATCTTCCACCACCTTTTCTCGAATTCTACCTCTGTCCAAGACCTATTGACACATTTTTCAAATTTCGCCATAAAATTATCATGCCTTTTTATAACATGACTGAGATTTTCAGAAAGTTTCCCCCATATTTGCCACAAACAGAAGCAATGACGAGCATCAGGGAAAACATCTGAAATGACAGTTTTGAGGGTTTTGTCTTGATCGGTGATTATTACTTTTGGATGCTGACCACCAACAGCTTTCAACCAAGTTTGCATGAGCCAAGTGTATGTTGCAGCACTTTCATCCGACAATAATGCACATCCAAGCAACATGAACTGGTAGTGCTGGTTCACACCAACAAATAAGGCAAGAGGCATCTTGTACTTGCTTCTAATGTAAGTCGTATCAAGGAGATTACATCACTGAAACTACTGTAGTCATGCCTACTCTTTGCATCAACCCAAAGCAAACTTCTAATACGATGATCATCAGCCAGGTCCACCGCATGAAAGAAATTTGAATTGGAGCATTGCATCTGTGAGAAAAACTCGAGCAATATCCTTGCATCTCCAGCTTCTAATAGAACATTACGACCTTTCTCAAAAGGATTTCTCATGTCATTCTTCAGACCAACCACATTTTTATATTCAGCAAACTGTCTAGCCATTGCTGCATACATTTTTCTCGTCTGTTCACTGATAGCCTGGGCTGGTAGAAGTTCATGGTTATGCTCCTTAACAAAGCTATGTATAACCCATTTTCCATCTGACCTTCTCTTCACGTGCATACTTGCTTTGCAATCCGTCTTAGCACAAGCTCGTCGACCAGTTGCATTGTCCGGATCTTGCTTACTTTGGCGGGCCCGAGGCCGATTAAAAGACTTTTCATATTCTCTTTTTGTCCCGTATCTAGAACATGCAAATTTTGCATCAATAAATTCCCTAGACGTTTTTGAACGACGGCTGTTTTGTATTGCGGTGTTGAAACCCATAGACCGAGCATACTCCTGATAAAAAGAATAGGCTTCTCCATGTGATTCAAACTCCATACCTGAAAGCGGTTCAAGGTTCATGTACTCTTTCACCTCTATCATATCTGCTGTGGGAGGATTCAGAGCACCTCCATCTGAATCATGAGGCACATCTTCAAGATCTGCCAGAGTAGTCACTATATCACCATTATGCAATTTTTCATCACCATTCAGCATGTTGTCAATACCATGCGGCTCTCCTTCTTCCTTTTCATGTCCACCTGAAGGTAGCCTCAGATCAATGTCCATGACTTTAAACAATGAGCTTCAACAATAAGCTATTCTTCGGTACCTGAAAAGTGGAGAAAAAAGCAGGCATTAAAGCAACTTATAATACTAGCCATGCCAATTTGAGTTAGTGTATACAAAGGACATGACAAACCACACAAGCCCAATATCAATAACAAAAGTTCTCACAAGTATCAACCTCTTGTATGATCCAATCAAAGTGCCTTCACATTTTCAAAGCATTTCTTGCCTGCATTGCAGGCATTCACATGAAAGTTGCATAAGAATCAGCATAAGGAGATGGAATTACACAGCTTCAGAAGCAAACAACAGCTCATCTCATAGGATGACCACAATATGAAGAAAATGGATTCATATCTTTAACTACCTTGGAAAGAAAACGGGTCATGTATACGATCCTTCTGATTCCAAATGAACAACATAAAGGAGAAAGGAGGAAATGACCAAAAATAAATACAATGGCTCCTTGTCTGAATTATGGAATCTGATATTAGCACCATACTCAGCACAGATAAGGAAGTCATTACTTAGAAATGCAGTCAAGCCCATTTGAAATCGCACATGCTCAGGGCTATCTCATGTTCATCCAATGGTTCTGCAGTGAGCATCCAGCAGTAGTTGGTATCGATTTCTCTCTCTCTTTTTTTTTTTTACCAAGTCGGAGTAGATTTATCCATTTAGTATGAGCAAAAATGGACAAAAAGCCCATTTTGCAACTGTCAATTACAATGATGAGCTCCAATGAATCTCTTTCTAAAAAAAGAAAGGACAGATGACGCTGCTGCAGTTCTCAAAATTATATGAGACGGGTTCTCTTTCAAACAGGTTTCAAGCTTTAGTAAGGTAATTTAAGATTGGCTTGTAAATAGCGAAATACATACTCTCGCATGATAAACCGAAACTAGCAAAGAAACACCGTCCCCAAAGGAGAGAATTTGGTTGATTATGTTGGAAGAAGAACACTACACATATCACAATAAATTCGCATTTCGCCTCACACCCAGTTTTCAGAATTCCCGAACAAACAAAAATACCCGCCCCCCAATTTCCCACCTAGCCATGCCGACGAACAAGATCATCGCCATTTTCCACCTACCCGAAAGACACAACTATTGCAGGACTAGAGAATAGAAAAGAAAACACAGAGATTGCAAGATCGGAAAGCCAAGAAGAAGAAGCAAACGGCGGGAAGCAAGAACACTAAAGCCCCACTGACTGAACCTCCTAAAACTCGCGAAACCAGACGCATCAGCCACACATCACGTCACACAGTCAACCCACAAGCCTCGAACTCGCCGACCGAGAACGGAAACCGCGCGTCGACGCGAATTCCGGGCACGCGAAGCTCGACCCACGATTGCACGCACACAGACACCAGCACCCCGACCCATTTAAAGTCACTTCAACAGCGTCACGCCGTCACGCACTATTCATCCATCGACTGACGAAGAAATCGCCATCGCCATCTCGATCGATTAAGAATTCATGGGAAAGAATCGGTACAGAGAGAAGAGAGAGAGAGAGAAAGAGAGAGAGAAGCGAAGTTGTCCTTACGAGTATCAACGAACTGAAGAAGGGAGGGAGGGGAGGAGGAGGTGGAGAAGCCGCGATTGGAGGTCCAATCTCAGGGGGAGAGCGTGGGATCTGGGAGCGGGGGAGGCCGCGTCACGCGACGGGGTGGAGCGAGTGGGGGGCGGTGGATCTCGCTTCTGCGTTAGGGCTCATCATCCACCACATCCGATTCTCTCCCTCCTTCCCCCCCACCCACTCCCCCACTCGCCTTTTGCTCGCACTCGCACGCCCCGCGCGTGCCAACATCTTGGCTTCCGTCACTTGGCGCGTGCCAGCTGTGCGCGCCTTCTTTCCCATTTTCCCCTGAGCGGGAATTTGATCTCCCCTCTTTCTTTCTTTCTTTCTTTTTTTTTGAGGTTTTGATTTAGAAATATTAATTGATATATAATCATAATCCACTGTACAGCTGACTAGCGAATTTCCAAAATTATTTTCGTATTAAATTATATATTCCATTCTTGAAGTATTCATTAATCTTTCAATGCATGTAAAGAAGTATGTGATTAGGTACATTAAGTATATGAAAATAAATATGGGAAGTGTGTAAAATATGTGTTATGGTGATTTGGATTTGAATGTGTACTGTATCTTACATGGAAAAATATAGAATTCCATATATATTGTGTCATGCCATGTCATTAGTTACATATAAAGTAAGTGAGGATAAGACTGTAAAAATTGGAAAAGGTGTATCCAACCTCCCAGCGTGGGTACGAAGGTTCCTTTGTTTATTAAGTTCAATATATTACTTAGCATAAATTATAGGAGACCTGATATTAACTATGATATTTAATTAAAATAGTTTGATTTTGATTAATATATACCGTAGTTTATCATGTTAAAAAATATAAGCATATAATTTGAAAAACTAGTTATGGATAATGATTCAACTGTTTCTATTATATTAATTGAATTATACTAATTTGGCTATGATTGCTCATTGTTTTTAGAAATCGAATTATATTATCCACTTTCTCAATAAATTACACATCCACGCCGATGGAAAACGACTAATTCCTGCTCGCAATAATTATAATGGAAATATGGTCATTAGAAAAATAGCGCCGGTACTGAAAATTTATCTAAAAAAAGAGCCTCAGTTGAACTTGGCCCACGACCGACCAAAAATAAATAAATAAAATTGGCCTGCGCTATTTCAATACTCCATTGACTCTTCACACCTCTTACATCATATCAAATTAACTATATTATGCTTTGTTGGTCTATTATTGATTTAAGATTATTTCTTTTCTTTTTTTTCAATTTTACTAAAAGAAAAACTTACTCATATCCTTTCCCAATAACTTTTTTTTTACCCTAACCATTTTTTCCCACACCCATTACATTTTAACGCATTCTTAATGTTTGTTCAAAACTTATTTTAATCTAAGCAAGCACTATCATGTTGTAGAGTCAAGAAATGTTAACTTTATTTGCAAATTTTTACTTTAATCACATAGAATATCTTCATGATGAATTTTTCGACTTCAATTTTTTGTACAAATTCATAAAAATTTACTAAAAAAATTAATATTATGGTTGATATATGGATTATTGCAACGTACTCAAAGATTATCATCTTACCCATGCTTAAGTTATTTTTTGAATAATAATTTCCTAGTATAAAAAGATTATAACTCATTAACAAAATAATTAGTTTTTTTTAGAAACACAATAATTAGTTAGCTATCTACCAAATAAACTATTTTTTTTGGAAGATATATGCGCTAGTTTTCGTTCCAAATAGAGAAAAAAAGGAAAAAAATTGGGAGGCCCCAATTCTTGATTGAATGGGAAAGCTTTTGGTTTTCCATCCCTTAGATAAATAGAGAGTGAGAGCAAAGCTTTTGGTTTTCTCATGTTGTCAAAGAGTTGAATAATGAAAATAGATGATGAATGCCTAATCAAATTGATCAGGTCATATAGGAACAAGGTTTGAATCTATTGATTTGTTAAGATCCCTTAGCTACATACAATACTATACTTCCACTTGACACTTATCGTAATGATAAATGGCTCGTCTTAAAAAAGAAAAACATAAGGCAAACATTAGCCTTTTTTTTTTGTTGAAAACATTAGTCTTAAATCAAGAGTGGTTCCATATTTAACCTCAATAAATAAATGTTGGTAGTTTTGCCTCTAGTAAATTTGAAATAAAAAAAAAAGAAAAAGAAAAAGAAAAGATAAGACATAATCTTAAATGAAGAGTAGGACTCATAAAAGATAATATAGTCAATGTAATAGAGTTTCAAGAGCTAATAAAAGAATAGAAATAGAAAGAACCATGAAATTTTGTTTTTTCAAATCTCGAGTTTTTAACTTTCTTAACCAAACCTTCAACTTATATAATTTTTCTAATTGAATTTCTCCGACAATAATTCTAATTAATTCAAATTGATACAACCACATGAAGTGAAAAAGGTATTTTTCGCAATAGCTTAAATCAAATTTTCATTATCAAGTCAATAGTGGCTTACTCTTGAAGGTACAAATCTATAATCTCTAACCCCAAAGCAGTCCTACGGCCACATTGGCTCGAGTCTACTGTCGAATGGATTTTAATAGAAAATTTATGAGAATTTAAAACTTGAAAATGAAAATTTAAGAAATTCTTTTTTTGGTCGTGTAAGAATTTAATTGAAAAGGGCATGTAATCAGGATATTCTCTCTCTCTCTTTCGCTCTCTCGCTCTAGCCATCAACTATTTCCCTCGGGTTTTCAATCGTAAGACGAGTTTTGGAACTTCGTCCCCTCTTCTTCAAACTCCCTTAACTCAGTTTCTCTTCGGCTCTGCCTTCCTGGGTCAGTCCGCAAACAGAGCGAGTTCGTGCGACGCAGGCCCAGAACCGCAAGGTGAGCGAAGAAGCAGAATTACCCGTCTCCTTCCTTCTTGGGTTCGTGCTGATTACATCTTCAAAATCACGTCTTTCGTTCTCCTCTTCTTTTACGTGGGTATGTGTGTTTTTTGCGTATGAATCTTGGGATTGGAGTTGGGTGGCTGCTTGTGGATATGAAATAGGAGATACGTAGGTTCATATCTCTTTGAATTTTCTTAGTTGCCGTCGCTTTTTGAAAGTGAAAAAAGAGATGGGAATTCAAGCGGCATTGATTGGTGGCGGCGAATGCTCTCATACTGCATGTCGAGTTTTGGGTTGCTTAATCTCCACAAGTAGCCTCTCCAGATACGTTTAGTTTTCCTTGTAAGGTTGAATCTGTGTAGGAAATTGTTGGAATTGGGTATGATGCTGCAATATGGGTGATTAGTCCCAGACACTTTTGGCTAGGTGGGAAGATATGGGATTCTTGTGGTTCTGCTGTTACCCTTGCTGTAGTGATTTCTCCCCCGAAGGAGATGGATGGGAATGTCTGCTTCTCAACTCGAATCATACGGTCAATATCATGTATTGGGCGATTTCGTAATAGTGGCCGATGGTGCAAAGATAATGACTAAGGTATAAAATCATTAGAAATGGTTATGGCTTGCGGGTCGAATATATGAATGCGTCAGGACCCAAAAGTTCAAACTAAGGTAGCAACTGAATTTGTCAACCGAGGAGAAAAAGATTAGAAGCTGACGAGAACATAAAATTAAAGTAAAAAGAAGAACTTGAATTAGGAAGAAAGAAGAAGAACAACGAACTTGAGTAAGAGAGTATTCATATTGCTTTAAATATATGGTCTTACTGTTGAAAACACTGCGTTATTTATTCTCAAAGCTGAAACTCACGGTTGTCACAGGAGTCTAACCATTTACCTCATCCCTCATCTAGTTTTTATTCTCGATAACTACTCATGCCAATTTTGCTGAACTTGTGTTTGACCTTTACCTCTGGTCCATGAGAGACATGGCAAAAGGTTAACTGGCAACTCCGTGAGAGACAACTCCAGAAACAGATTGTCAGTTTTCTAGTACCACTTACCAATATCTTGGTGTTTTGGGGACTATGAAGGAATACAGTAGTGGGAATGGATCTAATACAAAACATAAAAATTATCTGGATGTAGAAAATGTTATATCCCAAATCGTTCTCAAGTTTAGATCATGCACATTGATTTGATCCTTTCCATATGTTATTTAAAAATGACATATCTGTGGATGACTAGAATGGCATTTTGCATTTCTTCAGGTAGCCTGTGTATAACAGGTCTGGTTATCTCTATGGAGCAAGCTTTCCATAGATTAATACATCACAAAAGTTTAAGAAAACGTACAAACCATATTAGTTCCATTTTGTGGAATGTATATCAATAACTCGCATCACTTCCTTCATAAGGTGCTTAAGGACAGTTGCTTACGCGCATACAGGCTCTTGCACAGACAAGTGATGGACTTTTGTGCATGTGATTTTTGTTCAACAAAAATTTGTGCAGTTTGGTGTGTCGGGTTGATGATATTTAGGGTGTAATTAAGTTATACCAGACAAAGGATACTTATGGTTTGCCCGATTTAAAATATGTCAGACAATATAAATTAGCAAAAGGGTTATCACAGGAGGAAATAAAGGTGACATGCCAAATGTAGTTTGCATGAAATTTATCTAGAGCTATGCATATGCCTAATGATTGTTTTTAATCATTGTAATCTAGCTTCTGTGACCAAAGCTGTCTCTTGTTTCTTCTAGTGTTTTGGATGCATTAATTCATATGCATTGTTAGACTATTTGCATCCTGATCCTATGCACTGACCTTTAATTGTGATGGATGTCTATGGTTTCCGAGTTTTCACTTGGAAACTCTATGCATTACCTTTTCTTTTAATGTTCATACCAAGTAATAAGGCTTTTAATATTGTAGACCGTTCCAATGTTCAGCTTGTTACATAGTTGATTTCTGTTGCTTTGATTCAGGTCTGATCCTCATATTTCTTCCTAATATTTGACGTATTGGCATTGCTCTTGACAGGTGTTATCAAAGGTTACCATTTTGCTTTAAGTTGCTCTGGAGAACTCGTTTATATATTTTTGCCTAAAGTCCAGCTGAAATCAGCAGGAGGTTAATCAACCTCGTAATCTCATGTTTGCTCATGATACTAATGGAGGTTAAATACTTATAAATCTAACATTATCAGATGTAATCATGGAATTTTCTCTCCCTGTCTCATCCCATAAAGATCGGCTCATCCCGGGATTCAAGTCCAACTTCCTTCCTCCAATTTCTCCTTTCAAATTTGCAAGGCATCATTTACTTTTTAGGCACCCTAATAAACAATTTGCATACAGTTGTCCTTGCCATTCAAGGCTGAAGATAGTCAAGAACCCTTCATTGGACAGGCATGTGGAGAAGCAAAACAGAATTCGCTTTGTTCTGAAGCTGAAAACACTGCTCCTCTCTAAACCCAAACACTTCATCCCGCTTCATATTCTTTCCAAGTGCCGGTCCTACCTTTCACTCTCGGATTCTCGCTCTATTCTCTCCATGATACTTCGATATCCAACTATTTTTGAGCTCTTTACCATCCCGACACCTCCCACACCATTTAATGCAACAAAACCGTTATCACAGCTCTGTGTTCGTCTCACGCCAGCTGCATCTGCTCTCGCAGCCCAAGAATCAAATCTCAAGTCAGCTATCTCCAATGTCCTGGCTGCCAAACTGCAGAAACTTCTTATGCTTTCTTCTCACCATCGCCTTGTTTTATCCAAACTGGTTCACCTTGCCCCCGATCTGGGTCTACTTCCAAATTTTCGTTCTCGCCTTTGCAATGAGCATCCAGATAAATTTAAGACTGTTGATACATCCTATGGCCGTGCACTTGAGCTTGTTTCATGGAATCCAGAGTTGGCTAGACCACTGTCATTCACGGAAGTTGATTCTCGTGAGCTCATAGTTGATCGGCCATTGAAATTCAAGCGCTTAAAACTCCAGAAAGGGCTGCATTTGAAGAGACGCCATCAGGACTTCTTGATCAGATTCAGGGAGTTGCCAGATGTATGCCCCTATACCACTGTTGCATCTGAGCTAAGCAAAGAATCTATTGAGGCGGAGAAGAGAGCATGCAGTGTAGTACGTGAGATTTTGGGCATGACAATTGAAAGGAGGACTTTAATAGACCATTTAACTCATTTCAGGAAGGATTTTGCTCTCCCTAATAAGTTGAGATGTATGATCCTGAGGCATCCAGAATTGTTCTATGTTAGCGTGAAAGGGCAGAGGGATTCAGCCTTTCTAGTTGAAGGATACGATGACAATGGCACACTTTTGGAGAAGGACCCGTCTTTAGTAATTAAGGATAGACTAATGGACCTTGTTATGAAAGCGAAGAGGATCAGAAGAGAAAGGAGAAAGAGTGAAATGAACAATGACGACGTTCATGATTTTATCGTGGAATCGGGGGAGGCTTACAGGGACAATGGGGAATTCTCTGATGATGGTTTTGAGCATTTATTGGATTCCGAAGATCCCGATTGGGATAGTCATTTTGATGGCGATGATGAAAGTGATGAGCTGCTGGGGGAAGGGGTGATGAGAGACTTTTGGATTGCGGATGTTTCTTCTAGTCTCAGAGGGACAGATGCGCATTCAGAAGCTTGGTGATAAACGAAAAGTAATGACACTGTGAGTCCTCAAACACAGTTTTAAGGTAGGACGAAGTCCTTAGTGGTACAATTGTTAATAGAAACTCACAGAAACCATTGCACATCCTTCTTAGTGATGCAATTGAATGGCTTTATTTGGCCATTCATACTAGTTTCCTCATTATACTTACTGAGCAATGATGTTGCTAACAGACATGAGCAATTCCAGCTAACTTCCTTCTACGACCGATGACTACCACAGCTCGGTATCACCACTATTATCAATTGAAAATGCTACCATGCAAATGCCTCAACCTTTAGCCAGTAAGTAACAACCACTATTACTAGCACATGGGATATATGCTCCATCGCAAAAAGTATAGGATGGCCTGCTTCTATTCCATCTGCTTAAAGCTCAAGGCTTTCAAGCTTTGTGGATATTGTGATTTGTCACATTGTTACTTAATTTGCTGGCTGAGATGTATACTCTATATCATAGGTCACAAGTTCAGCAAGCGTAGCAAAAGTTGTGACAAATGTGTGGATGATTTTCAGCAACACTGTGCGGTATTTCAAACTTGAATCAGTTTTGACTTGACTGAGAAGAATATGCAGGTTAGTTTTCTTCAAGCATGTTCTGATTAGAGAAGACCGTGCAGTGGGTTAGTCTCCTACAGAGGTCAACTGTATGTGCAAGTAGCAATTCGAGCTTGTATGCAACGACACAGAGGTCAACTGTATGTGGGTGCTTTCTACAATGGATCCGGATCTCCTACATATATGGTTGAACTCATACATTGCAGATGACCCTCATTCTTTTTCCGGGGGGTTTCGACCAGCTATCGATCAATGCATAGGGCATGAATGACAAGGGATGTATTCATCTTTGGACAGACTACCATGAAGTTTCTTCTTCTTGTGCTGTAAGGACTGTAGTATGTATGAGCATTGTGACAGAAGCAGTCACTTCACTAGTTTCAACTTCAAAATGCCCTCTACAACCTTTGGAACATAGTTTTTACTCAATTCGTATGAATTAGTTATTTATGCTCAACACCTTTTTGGGTCCTCTAACTTATGTAATTTGTGTGATCAAGTTCTTGAACTTTTCGATGGCTAATCTTAATTATTTTTTGGGTTAATACCACAAAAAATCCGAAACTGGTATATTTATGATAAATTTATCTTAAATTAATTTTTGATCACAAAAAATCCAAACTTGTACAAATTTGACAAATTTATCCTAAATTAGTATACTTGTGATAAATTTATCATTTTTGTTAGTTTTCATTGAATTTTATTATCAAATTGCTGAAATGAATGATACATGACAGTTGATTGGTATATCAGTTTGAGATTTTACTTTTTGTTTATTATAGTTGTACTAGTTTTGTGAATTTTTTGTGGTATTAATCCAATTTAACAAAGGGCAAATATATTAATTTGGAATTTTTGAAGGTCAAAAATTTAGTTGGGGTAAATTACCAAAAAAAAAAAAAAAATTTAGTTATAAATTTGTTATAAGTGTATCAACTTTGGGTTTTTGGTGGTCATTTGATGTCATATATGTATCAATTTTGGGTTTTTCATAATAAAAAAATTAGTTTATGGTAAATGTACAAATTTAGAGTTCTTCGCGATATTAACTCTACTTATTTTTATATATAAAATTATAGAGCATGATATAATTTATTTACCCCATGAAAATCATTAAAAAAAGTTTCAGAGCATATAAACAATTACTTCAATGCATGTGAAAATTACGAATCAAATATGAATGTTACAAGTAGATGAAAAGTCACTAACCGAATAACACATTTTACGTTTTTTTGCTGTTGTTAAATTTGACTAAGAATATTGAAAATTATTTCAATTCGAAATAATGAATATAGAATTACTAACCGACCATATATGGATAGTACTAATGAATACGGAGTTATTAACTACATGTGATTCGTTACTCTCCATTATCATAAGTTACTTAAACACATTAAAAATTATTTCCTATATAAGAAAATTACTTGCATGATTATGACTGAAAGTTTGCTTTTGTAATAAATTTCGTAATTTTTCTAGATTTCTCAGTAATTTCAAAACTTAAAAGTAATTTAAAATTTCCCAAAATTAGTTGATAACTTATGACCATCTTAAGAAAACTAGGAGTATATGATAACTATTTATCTTTTCGCATTAATAATTTTCGCAAACATATTTGTACTTTGCATCAAAATTAGTCTTTCGTAACTTCAAGTCCAAAGTCTTCTATTTTTCCTAAAAATCATACTCGAAATCCGGCACGCCATTTGCCAGTCAGAACTCCACTCGCTTGTGTGATCAACGGCGCTCATCATTTCTTCGAAAATGGACGACTGAGATGGCCCCGGACATAATTATTTGCGGAAGAGCCCACGGGATCTTTTCGGAATTTGCGTAATCACCGACAATGAAAATGGCTTTCGTGATCGCGCAAGTCCACAAAAAAGGGCAAAAACTAGGCAAAAGTGAAATCTTTGATCTTTGACTTTTTTTTTTTGGTCGGACTTTGATCTTTGACTCGACATGTTATGTGATTTATTAATTTTTATTTTATTTAATATAAATTAAAAAACTGTAATATGCCATCCATAAATTTTTAATTTATTTAATATAATCTTCAAATTTTCAATACATGTTCAAATTGATCCATAAATTATATGAAAAATATTCAATATTACCCATAAACTTAAATTAATAAAAGAATAGCATGGGGTATTTTTATACTATGTAAAAATTAGTTTGAACATATCGCATAGAATAAATTATAAATTGAGAGGTGATATTACAATATTGAGTTAAAATTCAAGTATCATATTGAGTAAATTAAAAATCTAGTGATCAAATTGCATTTGGATTAAAGATTAAGGGTTATTAATGTCATTATCGAAAAAAAAGGGAAGTAAACGTAAAAGTTAAGTGGGAACCACCAGACACTCCCGCATTTAATAACGTCACCCACTCACCTACTGTTCGTACGCATGTCATCTGTACATACACCATACCCCACAATTTTTCCCCGCTAAAGTTTTTATCATATTATTATTTATTATAAATTATGATTTATTTTAATTTATATTTGTTTTTTCTTCTTCTTTCCTTTTTCTCGGCCATTCGCAACTTTGCGCAGATAAAGCTGTCCCCCTTCTCTCTCTCTCTGCTCCCTCCGTTGCTTTCCGATTCCATGAATCTGTAGCTCCGCTCCTCCTCCTCCGCCTCCTCCGCCGCCGCCGCCGCCGCCGAATCGCTCCTCCACGGCCGTAATGCCGGCGAGCCCCGCCGTGCTGCAGTGGCGGCGCTCTTTCAGTGACTGAGCCGACAGCATTATCACGTCAACGGACGGTCATCATTACTTTGACTCGGTAAAGGGAGCCTCTCCTGTCAGTCGCCGGCCTCGCAGTGGGGGTGCGCTTGTGTGGGTCTAGGGTTTCGGCTCGTTCGGTGGCGAGAAGGGACGTGGGCCGGTGCGGAAATGGTGAGGAAGCACGGATGGCAGCTGCCCGCCCACACTTTGCAGGTATTGGACCCCGGCTCTTCTCGTTTTGTGTTCTCATTGTTGTTTCCGGTGGAGTTCTTGCTCGTTCTTGAGCTGGACTGTGATGCGCTTTTCTCCCCGCGCGCTTTTCCCCCCGGTTTCTCAATGTTTGTTTTCTGAGAAATTGATGGAGAGGAGGTGAGCTTTCGACGGGCTTTGCGGTGCATCCGCCTTTAGAGCGTGCTCGTCGGGTGGAGAGTAGTTTGGCCTACTTTGCTTTAAGCTGGGTTTTGGCACATATGAGGGAAGCACCCATCAGTTGAATTTCTGCAATTTTGAGTTGAAGCACGGTTCTGTTGGGACCTTCTATGTTGCTCTTGCCAAAAGAAAGTGAGAAATCGCTAAAGAAGTGCCAGGAGCTGTGAAGTTTTCTTTGGTTACTAGTGAGAAATTGGTGTAGTTTGAGAAACATGAAAACAGGCGAGTATGAAATTGTGCAACCTTATAGTTTTATTTTTAGTAAAAGAATTGTTGATAAGAGACGACACAGCTATATGATCTGTGGGGACAGTTTTTGGTAATTGGATCCATGAATCAATCAATATTAGTGGAACTTTCCTTGCTCTAAAGGATGTTACACACGACCATCTAAAAAATAGGAACAAACATTTCTCTTAATAGCACACACAGATGAGAAAGTTGCCCTTTGTTGGTCGTTTATACAAAAAGGGATAAGACGAGGAGTTGGACAATTTCATGTCCATCTCCAAGACAACTTGATATATAGGTAACAAGATACGTAAAAAATGTAGCCAGAGGGAATGAGATAGATTCTTGCACTGCTTTGATTTTCCAATCTGCTTCTGGTTCTACTTCCTGATGCTTGATTTCTTTCAGAGTGCGAGGTCTGTATTCCCATTCTTTTATTGTCTCAGGGGTTTAACCGTTGCTCTTTTGTACTTGTGCTGGGGCTTGGATATACCACTTGATTTTTTGTTAAAGAACTCTTCTTTCTTAGAGAGGAGCGCTGGTTATTGTCTTTTAATTGGTTAGACTTTTGGAGGACCACAGGTTCTTTGCTCTTTCCAGGGATTGATCACCCCCTCCTTCCCCCTTCTCTCTCTCATGCCACTAGACTGAGATGTGGTGGTGAGAGGATGGCTGGGTATTAAATTGTAGCTGTTCTCAACTGTTTGGCAAAGAACCTTCATTTATTTGACAATGTTTTATCAATCTCTTGGGTAAAATTAAGTCAAACATCTAAAACAACTTTCTCGATGTCTTGAAATTGTCTCTAGTTGGCATTGTTAAGTGAGATCTTTGATGGTCCTCTTGTCGTTTTCGATTGTTTAGCATTCATCTTTGCCAAACTTACTCTGGCACCTAGATTATTTTTTTTTTATATCTTATGGTTGACCCATGGTATTCTAAAAGCTTGAATTTTCACCTATGTAGGTTGTCGCAATTACTGTGTTCTGCTTACTGGTGATTGCCTTCTATGCTTTTTTTGCACCTTTCCTTGGAGGACGTGTGTGGGAATACATCTTGATTGGCACTTACACGCCTGTGGTATGTAAAACTCTTCTTTCTATATTTTGAGGCTTTCTTGTCCCATCTTCACTATCTTTATTTTTTTATGTGATTTTAGATGAATTCAGATATTTTTACCCCTCCTCTATGGGCCGTTCTTAATTTGTTTTTGGTTTAGAATTTTTGTTTTTGGTCTCTCAATGAGAAAACCTGACTGTTGAGTAGTTGCTGTCACAGCCAGTAGATTATTTTTGGTTTATGTAGTTCTTTGCAAGTGTTATTTAGTTCTCACTAGGTTTATGTTTTGTTTTTCCCCATTGACATTGCAGGCGCTACTTGTTTTCATTCTTTATGTCCGGTGTACTGCAATTAACCCTGCAGATCCTGGCATTATGTCAAGATTTGACCCACAGTCCAGGAATAAAACTAACCAGAATAATGGGTTGTCTGCAATGGGCCCTTCTGGACATCTTGATGAAGCTGGTGCTGGTGTACTTTCCTCTCCATCATCAGCTTCCAAAAGTTCAGTAGCACCAACTCATACTAGTAAGAAAGTCATGGATAGAGATGTGGAGAGAGTAGATACTTCTTCGAATCCCACCCCCATCGTGAGGAAATCCGGTTGTAGAATTGGAGGAATTTTGTGTGCTTTATTTGTGCATGAAGATTGTCGAAATGAGAATGCTTTGACTGAGCCAGAGGGCACTGCTGAAGATGCTTTGTTTTGCACATTGTGTAATGCCGAGGTAAATCATATGGCTTCATTTTGGTATTACATCTGAGTTTCCTTATGGTACTTAATGAGCAATTATGCATATCTTTTCTATTGAGAAAGTTTCTTGGAATTTATTTGGAGCCATTACATTATATATTTGCTTAGAAGACTTGGCAGAACCTCTTATCCCTCCATTGTGCATACTTGTGTGCTGTTTTCCATTGAGGAGTTGTGATTATGGATGAAGACTAAATTACAAGGTTGAAGCGGTAGAGAAAGATTTAAAATAGATGAGGCAAAGTGGGTCAAGAAATTACTTTTAATTCAAACACTGAGGCAAGAGAAAATGGATGTAAATCTGAAAAAATGGGTCACTATAAAACAATAGCCTAGTGAAATGGGATTTCTCGAGTTTCCAACATGCTCTCAAGCCATTAGAGAAAAATAGGAACATAATTCCTAAATCACTACAAACCATAAAACCATGAGCACCCATACACTAATCTCTTCTTCACCAGTCACCCCCTACTGTGCCCACTACCACTTGCCTGCCCCATTGTCGGCCTTGCCTACTTGAGTGTCTCTTTCATGTGTAGCTCCCCATCTCCTCTGTCTCATCTCTCTCTCTCTCTCTCTCTCTCTCTCTCTCTCTCTCTCTCTCTCTCTCACCTTACGACAACTGCTGTGTTCGACTGCTCCAATATGAGATGAGATTGCCCTCCTCCGCAAGTGGCAAACTTCCCCCCTCTCTCTTGCATGGCTACATGCTCATGTGCAGCACCCTATGGATATTGTGGACCTCAGGTGACCTCAAGTTGGAGGTTGCCTGATGTGGCGGCCTCAGAGCATGGTCGCACTCGGCAAACGCACAAGCGCACACACAGAGACACCCACACTTACCCACCAAACCATCATCATTGGCATCAAGCACTAGCACTACCAGTGCCAGCTAGTTGCCTTCTAAGACCGTTGCCATGCTAGCCATCAGTACCCTCGCGTCCATCAATTAACAGATGTTGCTACCATTGATCAGTTGGCTTGTCAATGTTACAGCCTCTATCTTGAATGAGTATCCACTACTATCACTGGCACCATGGAACACATCCCTCATTGCAAAAGGATGAGATCTGCTTCTCTGCCATCTGCTGAAAAAACTCCACGTGCTCGTTTATGCTCTCGTGTGTGTAAAGTGATTTGTCCCACCATTATATGGTCTGCTGGATGAGACATATATTCTTTGCTGCAGGTTCGCAAGTTCAGTAAACATTGCAGAAGTTGTGATAAATGTGTGGATGGTTTTGATCACCATTGTCGGGTACAGTTCAGAACTTGAATTGGTTTTGACTTGATTTGATGATTAAGAAGTTCACCTATTTTTACTATTGTCTAATCTCAATATATTGCATTGCTGTAGTGGCTTAACAATTGCGTGGGACGGAGAAATTATGTCACTTTCATATCTCTCATGGCCCTCAGTTTGCTTTGGGTGAGTATAGTTAATGTTCATTTCAAATAAATTGTCTCTCAATTGCTAATGTGGCCATTGCTTGTCTCAGCTTGTCATTGAGGCGGGAGTTGGTATTGCTATCTTTGTTCGTTGTTTCGTTAATAAGAAAAGTATGGAGACTGAAATTGTTGATAGGCTTGGAAATGGTTTTTCTCGGATCCCTTTTGCATCAGTGGTGGTATGTTTCTTGTCAGTAATGTCTTAAATTAGTCTTCCAATCTATATCTAATTGACTATTACATTGCATGCTGGCTGTTTGTACTGCAGTGTATCAATCATCGAATCTATATATAATTTCACTGTTACATTGCATGCAGGCTGTTTGTACTGCAGTGTCTATGTTGGCTTGTGTACCTCTGGGTGAACTTTTCTTCTTCCACATGATACTGATTAGGAAGGTGAGCAGATAAACTTTGTAATTTTAAACAGCTATTTTGGATCTTTTGATCGTTTGTAGCTGTAGAGACACTTGTTCTGGAGAAGCTAAGTTTTAATTTAACAGGAAGTTAAACATGCAAGTCATGTCCTGTCTAATTGAATCTAGACTAGTGTCAGAACCAGTCAAGAGACTGGTTGACATACTGCTTAAACTAGTGGAGCCACTAGTTGAACATAATGTTTAAATTCTCTGCCTAAGATTGAGGTCGAAGTGGCCATCCAATTTGAGATGGGTGTAGAATGCCCAAATACAAACAGGCTGCATGTTGGAATTTATTTGGTCGTTTTTCTTTTAGTGTTTAGGTCTGCATTTTGTCTGATATTTAAAAAGTTTATACCAATCCAAAAGCAAGTATTTGGTCCAATGGTTGATGTGCTTCAATAATCCCAGGAAAGTGTGCTGACATGGACTTCAGCTTGTTATTCCTAGATTGTTGTTTCATCTTTTATTAAAATGGTCAGATGATCGGATCGGTTCAACCTGGTATAACTGTTCAGCTTGATCCATTGAACCAAGAAATGCTAGTTCAATCCATGTTTTTGACCAATTTTGTTTCTTAAGGTTAAACTGGGCCAGGCGTAGCCTGCTTCATGACTAAACCTGCCAGCTCCCATTTGGTTTCAAAACCATTGTTTTGGAAAGCTACTGGAATTTAAAAGAAATAGGAGATTGAATGGTTATTTTTCTTTGTTAAACTTGATGGTCCGTTTTCTTCCCTAGGGAATTACAACTTATGAGTATGTGGTGGCAATGAGGGCCATGAGTGAAGCACCTGCAGCAGCATCTGTAGATGAGGAACTTCCTAATCTGCTGTATTCTCCATCAGGATCTGCTACAACTGGCTTCAGTGGTGGCAGTTCTCTTGGTTTGCAGTACAAAGGTTCATGGTGCACCCCTCCAAGAGTTTTTGTGGACTATCAGGTACTTCCTTGGTGTCTATGATGTTTTCATTAATTTTGGTGCATTCTAGTTTGACTTAATGGTCCAAGTGAGCGCCATGGCATAGCCTTTGCAGCAGATTCCTGTCCCTGTAGGGCTTTAGATGGCTGATTACTTGGTCTAGCCACTTCTGGAAGGGGTTAAATATGAGGTTCTAAATGGGTGGAAAGGAGAATTATGAGTAAGACTAATTAAGCCCAGCTACACAATTAGTAAGAACGTTTTTGCTGGCTTTTGCTTTGCTCCTGCTATTTTACACATTTCTTAAATCTTTTGGTCTATATTGTTGGGCAGTGTAACTTGGATTGATGATGGCTCAACTTTGAGATTGCTTTCAATTAGTTTACTGATCGTTTTAGAATATTCAATTAGATTAATATCTGTCCAACAAGTGACAAAATGCTGAGATGTGACTTAATTGGAAGTGGCTCCAAAGTTACTTGATGCAAAAAAAACTTTTCTGAATCATTTTTACAAAGTTCCAGTGCTTATCTCCTATATTCTCTATCGTGACGCACTTTTGCCTTTCCCTACTGATTTGCTTTTCACTTTTCATGATCTGTTTTGCTCTTTAAGTGCTGATTGTCTACCATCATCATCATTCTCCCCTTGTGTGCGAGTTGAAGTTACTCTTTTTCTTTATGTATTGGATTTCATAGATTTCCTTAGGCAACATTTTTTCATCGACAACTTCCCATCCATTTGGCTGCTGGTGTGCTATAATATCATACCATCTTCTTCATGTGCATGGTTATCTTGGGCTGGTTATTCCCTTGTGTGGGTTTCTCAATTTGATTGCAGAAAAGCATCTTTTCCAATATGCCAGTACCATGCTTCAACAAAGTTGATGGTTCTTACATAGCTATTAAACTGCTCAGGATGAAGTTATACCTCACTTGGAGCCTGGGATGGTTCCATCAACTGTGGACCCAGATGCAGCTGGAAATGTAGACAGAGGGCAGAAGGCTCCGAAAAAGCCAGTTCGTATTAGTGCATGGAAGCTTGCCAAATTAGATTCTCATAATGCCATGAGAGCAGCAGCCAGAGCTAGGGCATCGTCCTCAGTGTTGCGACCTGTTGATGGTCGGCGTGTACATGATCCTGATTTAAGCTCCAGTGAAAACATCAGCGTGAGAAGTAGTGTGAGCACTGACATGGGGGCAAATAAGGAAATTAAAAATGATCTGAGGATGTCTCAGTTTAAGAACTCGTTTGCTCCTAGTCAGGGTAGCCAGGAAGAGAGTGTATACACTCGAAGTGCGAGTAGCATGAGCAGTCCAAGCCATGTTCACGAGACTGTTACACTTAGCCCTCTACCGCAAAGCTATGGTATGGGTGTTTCAGTTCCGGGAATTGTTCCTGATCGGCCTGTAAATTCCGGGGCAACTTATTCTGGTCTGAACAATCCAGTAACGAATATTGGACTAGGATTTGATAATAAAACGGTGCAAAAGGGAAGCAGCACTGACCCATTACTCCTATCGGCTCCAGCCCACTCTATTCTTAGAGATGTCAAAAGGACATCAGTTGTTTGGGACCAGGAAGCAGGTAGATACATCTCGGTCCCTGTATCTGCTTCAGAAGCTCGAAATAGATTATCCACTCAAACCTTGGCCAAGCCGAATCCTAGAGTAGAAAAGAATAGTTATGGAAGAAAGATTCCACAGCAGGAATCTTCATCTTCCGAGGCAGTATCGTTGGTGCAGCAGGCGGAGAAACTCACATACACAGGGGATTCTATCTTCTTTGGTGGTCCACTTTTGAGTGTCCCAGTAAGGGATAATTTGAGAGCTGAAGGTAGTCAAGGTTCTAGAGAGGCCTACGAGAGGGTGGCACTGAATTTACCACGTGAATCTCGGTTTAAGCGAGATGCGGCTTCAAAGCAGTTGCCAGTGTTCATCCCGGGGGGACTTGTTCAGAATCCTCCATCTGGGTCTGGTTTAAAGTAGTTATTAGGTGATCAAGTATAGGATTCTGACTCTGAATGCTTGGTACCTCCTCCAACCATCAAGTTTTGGTGAACTGAGAAATCGGAATTCACTTGAACATAAGCTGCTTGCAGACACACGATGATTGGAAGTTGTGCTGCTGACCAGTTCATTCCGGTGCATTTACTGACAGATTTATCTGTTAGCATTATGGCATATTTACTCTGTTAAGATTTGTTAATGAGAAAGTGCTCGGGATAGTTCTTCCCTCATCCAAACTGCAGTTGTTTGGCGGCTGCTTGTTCTAATGTGATCGGCGTTGAGATATTCAGGGCCAAGTTTTATGTTTGTCTCTGGTGAGCAGGTGCGACTGTTGTCTTTACTATTTAATCTTGATTGTACATGTAGCAAATACCCCATCCACGCATTGGAGAACTTCTGCTTTCATCTGATAGGTGTAGGTTGGCTATTCCTCATTTATTGTATCTGGTACTCCATTGATCGACTTCTGCTGCAGCTTTAGGACCAACATTTGCTTGGTTCCTTCAAGTGCACCCAACATGCATATTCTCGAGCAATGATTTCGAATTCTCATTTGCATTGGCTCAGCATTAATCACATTATCTGTTATATTGCCTATTCTGATTTGTCTGGGCACCTTTAGATAGCGTATACGGAGTATCTTACTTTCTCCCTCACCTAGCATTCTACACCTCAATATAGGTGACATGGGTGAACTGGTAATCTTTGCCAGACTTATTTGTGGCCATGCATAGTTTCAGGAAATGTCAAACGACCTTTGTTGATACAGCTTTTGAGTGAGATTATTTGAACTCGCTGAGCATGCGAGTTCAATCGGGGGGTTTTCTGATTGTGAAACTCTGAAAGAAAATGTGGCATTAGGCTGGTTGTGGGTGGTTCAGAAAAGCTCACATATACAGGACCTGTGTTTATTTTGACTTGCTTAGTTTATTACTTGCCTAATAGGAGGCTATCTGAATTACTTTTGCTAAGTTCTTTTGATTTTCCAAATTGCTACTTTATTTGAGATTTAAATGCGAATTAGTAAATCTAATCTCAGCATTTGCTGCTTGATCTCGAGGAAGTCTCCTCACAAGCATCCACAATGGATCCATCCATTGTATAATGCCAGACCAAGTAACTTGGAATGCAAGATGGGTTTGAAAGGATGGAGTTTTCTGGCAACGAATTTAGATTTTCTTTAGTCCCGTTCATGAATTTGATCTCATGATGTTCAGGGGCAGGACTTTTTAACTTAAACTTGCCTTTTGGTTTTTGAAATGGAGATTCATTTTTGTTTGACTCTGACCTAGATCTTGTCATTGTTTCCCCGAGTGCCCGTCTTCCTCTTCAACATCACCCATTTTGACCATCGTTTCCTTCTGTCCATTCCATTTGTCTCCCTTGCAAGAACTAGGAGGGATGGATTCAATGAGAAACCAATTGAGTTTCACAGTAGGAGGAAATTTGCAGGCGATTCATTCATACACGAGACCGTTCGATACGGCTTTTCGAAACAGGTTCGACTGCAAAATAGGATGCTGCAAATTTTCACATGGTATCTGAACCCTCGGGAGTGGCATAACCTCCAGTTTTCAACAGTTTCTAGTAAGTTTGCATCGTCCAATTTATAGGTGGCATGGTTTTAAAACATGTATCACGAAACATAAGAGTCACTGCAACCACATCACACGACTCGACTGTGGGTCAGCTGCAGCCGTACCATGTACAAAGATCGGGCTATGATTGTAACGTACTCGAAAACCAGGTTTTCCACTTAAATTTAAGAGTACTTAAAGGACCAGGGGGACAAAGTATAATTTGACATATAGTTGGGGACGAGTTAGCAAATTTCTCTTCGCTTTTGCTGCTTTTCCTTGTCTATACGATGGACTGATTCCTACTCTTTAGCTTGCTTTATCAGAGAGTTAGGACAGATGTCACTAGGGGCGGTATTGCGAGAGCTCCTGGTCAACCAAGAGAGTAGGTTTGACCTTTCAACTTTGCATATCTTAAAAACTACTAGTCCACTCAACTTTTTTGTGGGTTATTAAACCTGAAATCCAGCCGAGATCTACACATTCTGCTCTGTTCCTGGGCCCCACCCCAAACCCATCTGGGGCCCACTTTTCTTTTTTGGTGAATATTTCATTTAATAGTCTGTTTTCATAAACTTTAGTAATTAGCATCATACTTGTTCCCCACACAAAAATTCTCATTATGTTACCAGATCATAGATATATTCGTGTGTGAATTATAATTTTTTTTTGGGTAATCCAAATTCCCGAGGTCTAGAGTTGACGGGTTCGGGTTTGGATCCAAGGTCGCGAGGTTGATGAGTAGAACGCCTGGTGGCTACTCTTAGGATTATTGCCGTTCGGTACTTCTTATATGTGAAATGGTGAGGTTGGTCTCTAGTGTTGAAATCTTTCTTGGGACTCCATTTTGGTAGACTGAAGGTTTGCCAAAACAAGCCAATCCCACCCAGCTATCAGCCTAATTCCAAGTCTAACATTCAACATTCAATTAAGGAGTCCTTGACATATATATATATTGCAGTATTCTAAACGCCTCGCTTTCAACGCCATCATCGCCAAAACGAAAGTTAAAGAAAAAATAAAAAAATTTCCCATCTAGATTCTTCAAGAAATGGTGACTAGTCACTGATAATTTCCCTACCATCGCATTTACAAATCTAAGTCTTGAATTTGACGTCCACTAAAAAAAAATCGAGGGAAATTGTCAAAGTGGTCATGAACTTATTGTCTTAGTCCTAAATTACATAATTTTATCAATTTAGTCCTAAACCTTTTGTGCATAATTCCAATATAGTTTTTTCGGCTAATTTCTGCCACAAATTGCTAATGTGCTAGTGTGCCATATAGGATGGCCGATGATTACTAGATTACCACGTCAGCAATTTTCGATGAAAATTGATTGGAATGACTATGTTGGAATTTTAAGTAAATGTTTAGGATTAAATTGACAAAATTAAAAAAAAATTAGCATTGAATTGACGTCTATACAATTGATTTAGAATTGATTAGACAATTTTCCCGAAAGATGGTTGACATCTACACTGCCCTCTAACAATGAATGAAGGATGAAATTGTGATTTATCCATTCTTAAGACAACCCCAAAATAGATTACATGCTTATACATGTGCGACACACATTGAGTTCTAGTTACTCAAATGTCTATAACATAGCCATGATAAAGAGTACAAGTATATCATTTCAACATATAAAAACCCAATAATAACTTACAAGTTGGAGCACTGAGAATATATGTCGAGTTTAGTATCCCTAAAAGAGTTCCCGTACCATCAAACGGAACAAACCCTATCTCAAGTTAACTGGTTCCTTAGAGAATTCCCTTTGGTACATGAAGAAAGGCAAGCATTGAGTGCACGCATGTAATTTCTTGTTGCTGTGTTATTAGGAGAACCTAATTTCAAAATTGCTCTCAATGCTTAGACGCATAGAACTTCTATTTCTTTTTCTCCTATTTAAGAGGGAAAAAAAAAATAAAATAAAATCCATTTTATTAGATTTTTGCCGCAGTTAGCAAATCGGTTAGAAAAAAGTGCATCAAAGAGGTACTTCTATTTCTTGACTCCTTTATTATTTTTGGATTTTTTTGCATCAAAGAAATACTTGTTTTTTATACTTCTCTATATTGTTTTTAGATTTTTTTTTTATATTGCTCCACACTATGGAGACTTTATTGATACAAACAAATGTTTTGACCACGAAACCTGGGTCGAATCTTGCTGAGAATTATCTTTCAAAAGAAGAAAGATGAAGATAACTTGAAAGGTTAGTGCACAGCTTGAAAAAAAAAAAATATCGATGACGTTAGACAAATGAACTTCCAACATGAATCCCGAATCTCGAATCTTTAAATGGAGGATTAAGCAACTAAAAATAAAATAAAAATCAAGCACGTCTTTAAAATAAAGATAAGATTAGAAGACAAGATGACTCAACCCAAAAACCAACATTACTTCATCTCAATCGGCAATTGATGATTTACCATAATTCACTATAAGAAAAATATGCCATTGGATGAATAATCACAAATTCAACACCTCGCCGCGAAAATGATTGTTTTCAGAATAATTGCTGTGAATTTTGGGTCCAAACCCTAAAAGAGGTTTCTTAATTATGCTGGTAGCAGGTCATTGCAAGGGTGTAAATGCACATTAAATGTTTAAAAGGGGGAGGGGGCTAAAATATAATAGAAATATTTTAGTTTTTGGGGGAGTTGATTGAAAAGTTGAATATGAAAGAATTTCATATTACAAAAAAGGTGAAGAGCGAGTGTCTTTATCAGCCAAAGCCAAAAGACAGTCGGCGTTCTGACCCAATCTTTTCTGCTCGCATGGGGAAAGGCCGGTTTGGTCGGTCGCCCGGTGGCCGCCACTTTGAGACCAAAAAGGCCATCATTTTTTTCCTTATTTTGCATCATTTGTCCAATGACCTACATGTCCTCCACCCTATCAGAAGTGATGTGGCCATAGGACCTGAACAAGAAACAATTCCCGACATGCCTTTTAAGATGGCGGAGTGGGTAAGAACGGGTCGAATTGCGCCGAATAGGAGAAATCTTTCCTAAGATTTATAAGAAACTGTCTTTTGATGTAATGGCAGCTGTCTTCATTGCTAAGCTTGGTTAGGTGAGAGCACTACTGGGACGGGTGAGTTAATTCGGGGATTTCACAAACATGGTCCGGAGAAAATCAGCCACCACGTCGCTCGTTTGCCAGAAATTTTGGGGATTTCCGGTTGAAAATGAAAAGGGTTGAGAGTTTAGTACATATGGAGATTAAGAATAAAATTCAGTGACTTCGTTGCAAAAATGTGTTATAGGTATTTCAAAATAAGAGATACTAAGTATGTGTATTGAAAAAACATTAGTATTCTAATTGTTATAGGTATTTCAAAATAAGAGATACTAAGTATGTGTATTGAGATTGATCTGCAACATTAGTATTCTAATTGAGGTGGTGAATTATTGCTAGGCTTTGATCCTACTTGTTTGAAAGAAAACTTTTTTCGAGAAGTTATTTTCCAATTTTTAGGCATTGATCCTACTTGTTTGAAAGAAAACTATTTTTGAGAAGTTATTTTCCGATTTTCTATTGTCTGGATGATGGGAAATGTTTTTTTTTTTTTTTTTAGTAAATTGAAAACAACAAGCTTATATTGGAGGAAAACTACTTCTTCTTTTGGTAAGAAGGAAATCGCTTTCCATACAAATAAAAAAATTGGCTCATTTTGTTTTGCGCAGAAAATGAATGACTTGAAAAGTATTTCCTAAAAATAATTGTTCGTATCTTATGACAAGAATAAAATAACTCTCCTTAAATTATTAAAAAAATAAAATTTTTGGCTTTGTTTATGTTTCACTAAAAAGGAATTATTTGGAAAGTGTTTCTTAAAAACTATCGCTTATATTACAGATAAATATGGACAGACAAAAAATGTTTTCACCGTCCATGAAGATATCGAGACATAAGTTGTCTTCGATAATGAAAATGAGGTTTCTTGTCGTTTGATTCTTTCAATCGATTTAGAAAAATGTCTTCTAAATCATCCATTTTTCGCGAAATAACAAGAGTTTTAATAATCATTGGAGTTTGCCCTATTGGGCACCCTTTCCACACGAGAAAGGGGAGGTGGGTTGTCGAATCTCCACTTTTTAGGGGGTTGGGGGTATGGATGATTTAGCTTTAGGTGTGGGTTTTAATTATGGGTGAGCATCGGTCTAGGGTTGACCACGATCCTAGATCGGTCAACCCTATTGGCCTTGGTTTGGTTCCCAAGGAGACTAGGTTGGTCCTTGGTCCTAAGATCCTTGGACCAGCACTGTATAGGTTAGTTCTCGGTCCTAAGAATTTCATGTTGGTTTAACCCGGACCAACCCTGACCTCATTATATATTATATATTTATATTTATAATATTTTTTTTATCTATTCTAAATAGCAAACCATAACTCAAACGGCGTCTTCCTTTTCTAGTATTTTTGTTCTCTTCTTTCTTCTTTATCCTCTAAGTTTTCAATTTGCCAAGTAAAATCAAAAGAAACAACTTCACTCATAAATAACCTTGCCTTGATAGTCACTTGACACTCGCCCTATTCACCTCTAGCTATTTGCCACTCAAGGCTCACCTTGCTCAACACTCGACGCCTACGCCACTCACCTGTCTTTGTTAACCTCGCTTGTCACCGAGTAAATTAGAAGGAAACAAAACTCTAATTAGAAATCATCTTCGCTCATGAGCAATGCTTGCCTTACGGCTCTATAAGAAATCTTAATCGTTTATATGGTTTCTTGCTTTAGCAGGTATGAAATTTTTATTGTTGCCTTATCTTAAATTTGTTGAATATGTACTGGTATTTATAGTTTACTTGCTCAACACCGCATTGTCGATAGATATATAATTTAAAATAATAGGTTTGACTTTTTAGAAATACAAAAAATGAAATAAAAAAAATTATTGATTGGTCCCGGGTTAGCCCTGGAATTAGACCGAACTTATTGGGTCGGTTTGGTCCTCAGTTCCAGGCTCAATAGGGTCGATCTTTGGTCTCAAAAATTAAGGACTAACATTGTACATGTTGGTCATAGGGTTAAAGGGTGAACTAGCTTAACCCGGACCATACTCATTCATAGTTTTGATTCCCACGCATTGTGAAGAAGTAAGACAAAAGAGTTAAAGTAAGACCGAAAAACTGGAGCCTTCAATGAGAAATAATTTCCTTGGTCATGAAGTTTTTAGTGAGACGGATGGACAGGTGGACGATGGAATGCCGGCAGTCAACGGGCACAACTGCAAATGAAGGCAGACGCAGGGTGCAAATGAGTAAAACCACAGACAAAAAAAAAGAAAATTCAGGGGGGCCAGGGGGGTTGGCGGGGGGGAGAGCGGCAGCGGTGAGACCGCCCCGGCTCTTCCCCTCCCAGAGTCAGATGGGCTGGTGGGGGCGTGGTGGGACCCGCCTGGGGACCCCACACCACGCCACTCAGAAGAAGTGGACTCCTCCTACTCCCCCCGCTTCCCCTTCTTATTCAATCTCTCTCTCTGTCTCTCCTTCCCATTCATTCCATTTTACCATCATCATCATCATCATCATCACCACCATCCCCTCTCTCTCTCTCTCTCTCTCTCTCCTCCTCCTCTGTCATTCCCCTGTTCTGCAACGGCCGATCGGAAACGCTTCTCGGGGGCGCCGGACGTTCTCCCTCTCTCTCTCACTCTCTCAGGCAATCTCTCTCTCTCTCTCTCTCTCTCTCTCTCGTTGATTCCGCTTTGGCTTTGTTTTGACCGTCACTGCTCTGTGTCGTCATGCGCCGGCGCGGGTGTATCACTCCTCCGCTGCCGTCGCTGGCGGCGGCGGCGGCGGCCTGTGCCGAGCTTTGTGTCGTCCGTGTATTTGGCGGCGATTCCCGATATCGATCGACCGGTGACGCGATGAACGACATCGTCCGTCCTAATACTAGCGCGTGCGTGCGTGCGTGACCGCGTCCCGTTTAGTCTTTCGCGCGCTCCGGAAGGACGACCGCGGCCGATCGCCTGTAATCTCTTGCTCGGATCTCCTCCACCGCGATCGACGTGGCTGGCTCGGACATGGATGGCTTGATTTTGATCTGCCGTCGGTTTCGCCATTCCCAGTTTCTCCTCCGTGCTTCTTTTTTTTTTTCTTTTTTCTTTTTTTTTAGTCCGGTCTACTTTTCGCCTTGCTGATTATGTCTATTCTTTGGGTTTTTGGTAAAACTTTTGTCTGATTTCGTCGCTCCCGATGTATCCAGTCAGTTTCTCCTCCTCTGTTCCTTCGCACGATCAATCTCGATGATTTTGATCCTTCAATCTAAGAGGCCTTTCTCTCCTCCTTCGAATCTATAAATTCCGATCAGATTCAGTCCTCGGAGATCTTCACTTGCAACGAGATCTTCCTTCCTCCTTTGGCCCTTTCGCTGATCCGCTCAATCCGTCGTTTGCGCTCGGACACTCTGCGGCAGGTGCATGTCGCTAGTTAAACCGCATCGCACGTCATTTCTCGGTTCTGGAATCATCTGCTGTAGCCATTCCTTTTGGTTTCTACGATGGTACGAGCGGGTAACAATGGGCGATTAGCTGTTTCTCCTGTTCGAGGTGGCTTTTTCCTGTAGGCGGTGACAATCAGTCAATTAATCAAGGGACGAATCGGAAAAGGGTTTTTAGCGGGGAGGAGGGAAGGAAATGGAATGGGGTTTTGTGTATGATTGAGCTGTCCACGCGGTTAAAAACTCTCCCGTCCCATTGAAAAGAGAGAAAAAGCTAAAGGGCTGAAAAAAGAAGAGACCGGGGAATCTGCCCATTGATTGTGGGCTCCACCCACTGCTTTCTTTGGTTTATCTGTGAAAATTTGCACAGATGGCCACTCCTGGCTTGTTTTACTTAAACTATTTCCTCTTTTCCGTGGGACCCCCGGGAGCTTTAGGATCTATTTACAGTTGAGCCATCAGTCGTGCTTGACATGTCACCGAGCCTTTTCCCCAAAGGAGCGCTGCCTAACATCATGTATTCTTTCGATCCATTTGGTGTTTTTCTGGAATCATGATAAGAGTAGCAAAGGCCTTCCCACCTTATTTGACATGATAAAAAAAATAAAATCTCAATTTGTCCTGTGGAATGGATCATCTTGCTAAAAAGAGAAGGTGGGTGGGTGTGCGTCGCTGTCTTAGCCCTGTCTAGTTGTGCATGTATGGCGAGTATCTTGCGCCGTATGCTGGAGTTTTTGTTTCCAAATGAGTTTTAAAATGGATTGCCAATAGAGCAGTAATTTAAGTGGAAAGAGACGCGGTAACAGCGCGAGATCGAGACATTTGCATGCTGACGCCCTTCACCTTCCAGTCTGCCATTGTTTGGATTTTTATTGGTCCGCCTGACGGCATCACATGTATGCGTAGATCACGAGACTGGGTCAGTCTGAAATTGAACGTCGTTGAGAGTTTTAGATACTCTTACAACAAGAATTCTTTTTTTAAAAAAATATTTCTGGAGTATAGTGATGCCACATGCGATCTCATGATATGTTCTAATGATACTAATCATTTCATTTCTATTTAGATAAGAGCAATTCTTGCTTGCTACGCCATTTTTTTTTTTTTTTTGACTCTTGTTGTATCGATGTCTAGAAAAGGGAAGTGTTAATTTAACATGGGCCATCCACTATCTAGCATGATTTGCTCTTGATATGGTCATTGTAACTTAATACATGAGAAATAGAATCGTCCTTTTTGGGTTACCAAAGGACATAGATTTCTTCCCAAAAAAATCTTATGACTTTCTAGATTAATGCAGAATTCATTTAATATTTTCAAGTTTTATAAGAAAACTTTACATGCTTGTAAATGATTTTGGATTTTTAATACCGTATATGAAAAGGTTTCAGTGGGAGATGAAAAATGGTTGCGGATTATAAGGCGGTTTTTAATGCATGAAATTTAGAATCGTCCTTTTTGAGTTATTGAAGGACATAGATTTCTTCTCAAAAAAATCGCATGACTTTCTAGATTAATGCAGAATTCATTTAATACTTTCAAGTTTTATAAGAAAACTTTACATGCTTGTAAATGATTTTGGATTTTTAATACCGTATATGGAAAGGTTTCAGTGGGAGATGAAAAATGGTTGCAGATTATAAAGCGATTTTTAATGCATGAAATATAGAATCGTCCTTTTTAAGTTACCGAAGGACATAGATTTCTTCCAAAAAAAATCGCATGACTTTCTTGATTAATGCATAATTCATTTAATACTTTCAAGTTTTATAAGAAAACTTTACATGTTTGTAAATGATTTTGGATTTTAAATACCGTATATGGAAAGGTTTCAGCAGGAGATGAAAAATGGTTTGTAAATGATTTTGGATTTTTAATACCGTATATGGAGAGGTTTCAGCAGGAGATGAAAAATGGCTGCAGATTATAAAGCGGTGTACCCTTCGAAGTTTTAAAGTACATAAGACTGGCAGCTGAGAATCTTGAGGAGGTGTCATCGTGGTCTGTGCACGTGTGTCTGATTTGGGTGTGTGAATTTGAAGGGACCCCGCTTTGGATCCCACGTCGGTGTTGTCGGTATGCTGTACAAATCATAGTCGGTGTGGCTGGTGCCTTAAATATCCGTGCATTTTGCATCAGCCGAGATCATTCTGTTCTTTAAAATAGTACTTTTAGAGTACAGATCTTGAATTGATTTTTATTTGTTATTTACTGCGACAAATATGCTTTGGTTTTTTCTTTAAATTCAAACATTTGAATTTTTTTTTTTAAGTTTCATATATATAATTTTTTCTCAGTATTTTTTAAATGCGAACCATATTATATATTTTGGTGGAATGATTAAGTCGAAACAAGCATAGGATTTGAGACAAAATAATTTCTTTCTATTTTCCGTTTCAATTGTCTAGATGTAAGTGTGCATCTTTTCATAAGTAATGCAGGTATACAAAATCCAGATTATATTATTTTACTGTTATTAAAAACACAAATTATATTATACCTTTTTTTCAGTAAATTATATTATTATAATTGTTCTACTATATATGTTCGTCACATTTTACAAATTTCATCTGAAAATTGTCATTTCTATGAATTTTTGTATTTGTTAATGAATTACTGATAATATTGTTAAAGAAAGATCAAATGAAGTAGAATGTGTATGTGTATATATATATATATGCGCATGCATATTTGATTCTTTTAATCATTCTTATGGTATACTTTTGCTTAAAAATAGATAGATGGATCTCTAACTTCTATTTTAACAAACTTTCCATTTTTTTAAATTAATTTTTTTTTATTGGAGAACTTTTGAGATTTTGGGTGATGTTTAAATGTCCTGCATGGTAACAAGTTTTGTTTGTTCAAAATCACTGAAGGCCATCATTCGTGGTCTCATAAGATCTTTATTAGTTCTCTTAGAATTTATAGTTTGCTACTCTTGTTTTCCAGTTATATTTTGCATAGCTAATTGTAGCCTGGGAATGAATTTGCCAGGCACTCTGAACGACAAGGGGTACTTCTAGCTTCACTTAGAAATGGATGAAGAGACAACAACTAGTCCAGTTGTTCCCGTCACTAAAGCCATTGATGAAAGCGAGATCAATGCTGATCTTGTTAAGGTAGCTATTAGACTACATTCCTCCCCACCCTTTTTTGGCTATTCGCCTTATACTATATATTACCGTTGAATTTACCAAATTTAATGTGGGCTTCTCGAGTCACTCACTCACTCACTCACTCACTCACTCACTCATTTCCCCTTAGCATTTACTTAGGATGAGTTTCCGAACATTCTGCAGATGAATGAAGTTGAAAATGTGTTTTATATCCATTGGCTAAATTTCTAGTTCTAATCAGCTGTTCTCAGAAAAAAGCTAAAGATGGGTAAAGCAATTGCCCTTGCAATTTTATTTATAGTTATATGGCGATTGCTATAGTTTCCTACTTAGAAGAATTTGTGAATTGCTCTTGAAAACACAAATCTTAAAGTGACACTTTCCTCCCTTTCTATTAAAAAACTGATTTGCCAAGGACAAACTGTCCCTTGGATACAGTTGCCACAATACTTTGCGCTTTCAGTTTGGGAAGCATCATAAAAGCGAACCTTTGTGAACGTATACAGTGGTACTTTTATGAATACTGATGATCTTATTATAGGCTCTAAATGGAGACGTACCTCCTGTTGCCAAGGAAGTGAAAAAAGAGGAGGAGGAAACTGCCTTGGATGGTGAATTCATCAAAGTAGAGAAAGAGTCGTTTGAAGGGAAAGACAGTCACCACATGATAGAACCAGCTTCATCACAGCATGATACATCATCTCTCGAGAGAAGCTCAAGTAATTCTGTCCGTGAATTGCTAGAAACCCAAGAGAAGATGAAAGAGCTAGAGATTGAATTGGAAAGAGTGGTTGGGGCATTAAAGCATACTGAATCTGAGAATATTCAGTTGAAGGATGAGGTCTCACAAACAAAGGAGAAGTTGGAGATAAGTGGAAAGAAGTATGAAGAACTTGAACACCATCACAAGAAATTGCAACAGCAGATTATTGAAGCTGAAGAGAAATATGGTCTGGAACTTAGCACTTTGCAGCAGGCTTTACAAGCCCAGGAAGCGAAATACAAGGAGCTGATCAATGTGAAAGAGAACTTCGATGGTCTTCAACTTGAGCATGAGCACTCAAAGAAGAGGTTGCTAGAGTTGGAGCATGAGCTCCATTGCTCAGCAGGTGAAGCACGCAAGTTTGAGGAGCTGCACAGAGAAAGTGGTTCACATGCTGAGTCTCAGACGAAGAGGGCCTTGGAGTTTGAACGACTTCTAGAAGTAGCAAAGCTGAGTGCAAAAGAAATGGAGGATCAGATGAATTCCCTGCAGGAAGAAATGAAAGGCCTCTATGACAAGATTGCCGAAAATCAAAAAGTGGAAGAAGCGCTTGAGAAAACAACAGCAGAACTTTCTGCTGTCCAGCAGGAGCTGACGCTTTCTAAATCACAAATGCTGGAACTTGAGCAGAGACTTTCTTCGAAGGAAGCTGCCATGACTGAATTGATGCAGGAGTTGGACCTGATAAAGGCTTCTGAATCTCAGGTGAAGGTAGATCTTACAACCCTTCAGGATACTTTGGAGTCTACGAAGGATGATCTTCAAGCGAAGGTTAAAGAACTGGAGCAGATCAAATTAAATCTGGAGGAGGAAATGAATATGAGAGGAACATTTGAAGGTCAGTTCAAAGCCCAGGAGGTACAGTTTTTGGATGTACAAGAAAAGTTGGCAAAGTAGTCACCGAGAAAGAAGCTATTAAGGCAACTGTGGGCGATCTCAATGCCAATGTGGCACTCATGAAGGATCTATGTGCGGAACTTGAAAGCAAATTGAAGCTATCAGAAGACAACTTCTCCAAAGCAGATTCTCTTCTGTCTCAGGCATTGTCAGATAATGGAGAACTTGAGCAGAAGTTGAAATCCTTGGAAGAGCTCCATAATGCTTCTGGAGAAGCAGCAGCAGCAGCTACACAGAGGAATGTTGAGCTTGAGAGTATTGTTCAAGCTTCGACTGCAGCAACAGAAGAAGCAAAGGCCCAAATGAAAGAGCTGGAGGCGCGTTTTCTAGCATCAGAACAGAAGAACAAGGAGTTAGAGGAACAGTTGAATTTGGCAGTACAGAAAAGCAGTGATGCAGAGAGAGAACTGGAAGACTTTGCTGCTAAGGTGTCAGAACTCACTACCACACTGAGAGAATTGGAGGGGGGAAAGCAACAACAAAGTATTTTAATACAGGAATACCAGGATAAAATTAACCAGTTGGAAGCTTCCCTGACCCAGTCATCTATGAGACATTCCGAACTTGAAGAGGAGTTTAAGAGCATTGCAGGAAAATGTGCTGAACACGAGGACCGTGCCAAAATGACCCATCAGCGTAGCCTCGAGTTGGAAGATCTGATTCAGATCTCTCACTCCAAAGCAGAGGATTCAGGCAAAAAGGTGAGCGAATTGGAATTGTTACTTGAAACAGAGAAATACAGAATTCAGGAGCTTGAAGAACAAGTAAGTTCTTTGGAAAAGAAATGTGCCGATGCAGAGGCAGATTCCAAGAAATTCTCTGACAAGGTATCCGAGCTAGCATCAGAAGTTGAGGCATTCCAAGCAAGGTCTTCAAGCTTGGAAATTGCAGTGCAAACAGCTCAGGAGAAAGAAAAAGAGCTGACAGAGTGTTTGAATGTGGCTACAGAGGAGAAGAAAAGGTTAGAAGATGCATCAAGGAGTTCCGCTACGAGGCTTGCTGAAACAGAAGGTCTATTAGAACTTTTGAGGGGTGAATTGAGTGTGACACAGGAGGAGCTAGAGTGCATTGAGAGCGATCTCAAGGCTTCTGGAATTAGAGAGAGTGAAGTCCTGGAAAAGCTTAGGCTTACAGAGGAGCAAATGGAGCAACAAGTAAGTTCTTTGGAAAAGAAATGTGCCGATGCAGAGGCAGATTCCAAGAAATTCTCTGACAAGGTATCTGAGCTAGCATCAGAAGTTGAGGCATTCCAAGCAAGGTCTTCAAGCTTGGAAATTGCAGTGCAAACAGCTCAGGAGAAAGAAAAAGAGCTGACAGAGTGTTTGAATGTGGCTACAGAGGAGAAGAAAAGGTTAGAAGATGCATCAAGGAGTTCTGCTACGAGGCTTGCTGAAACAGAAAATCTATTAGAACTTTTGAGGGATGAATTGAGTGTGACACAGGAGAAGCTAGAGAGCATTGAGAGCGATCTCAAGGCTTCTGGAATTAGAGAGAGTGAAGTCCTGGAAAAGCTTAGGCTTGCAGAGGAGCAAATGAAGCAACAAGTGAGATTGTTGGATCAAACTTCATCGAAAAATTCAGAGCTTGAATCCTTGCATCAATCTGTAACTCGGGATTTTGAGCTGAAACTCCAAGAAGCAATGACAAGCTTCTCCAGTAGAGATTCTGAGGCAAAATCTTTATTTGAGAAACTTAAAATTCTTGAAGACCAAGCAAAAGATTATGAAGGTCAAGTTGCTGAAGCATCAGGAAAATCTGCCTCTTTGAAGTTAGAATTGGATCAGAGTGTGATGAAAGTGGCTCTTTTGGAGGATACAGTTGAGGAACTCAGAAAGCAGATTGTGGAAGCGGAAAATAAGGCTTCACAATCACTTTCAGACAATGAGCTGTTGGTTGAGACTAATGTCCAACTAAAGAACAGGGTTAATGAACTCCAGGAATTACTGAATACGGCAGTTTCCGAGAGGGAAGCCACTGCTCAGCAGCTTGTTTTGCACGTCAGTGACATTAACAACCTGAAAGATCAGCACTCTAGAGCTATAGAACTTCATACAGCTGGCGAAGCTCGCATAATGGAGGCAGAGAAGCAGTTGCAAGAAGCTGAACTCAGGTTCAGTCAGAAAGATGCAGAAGCTAAAGAGTTAAATGAGAAGCTCATTGTGCTAGAAGGCCAAATAGAAGCATTTAAAGAAGAAGCTCATGAAGTATCTATGACTACTGAAAAGCAAAAGGTTGAGCTGCAGGAGACTCTATCAAAGTTGAAGCATTTGGAAGATGTTGTTGAGGAACTACAGGCCAAGTCAAGTCAGGCACAGAAGGAGAATGAAGGGTTAGCTGAGGCCAACCTAAAGCTTGCTGAGGAATCGGCTGCTTATGAAGGCCAACTCAATGATTTACAGGTGAAATTTTCGGCGGCAGTAGCTGAGAAGGATGAAGTCACTGAACAGCTTCAATCATCAAAAAAAGCACTGGAAGAGTTGCAACTGCAGCTTACTACAGAGGGGCAAACACTGAAATCTCAGGTCTGATGTTCTTATCTTGGCATATCATATCAAATGATTACAGGGAGGAGTTTTCTTGAATGGTTTTGTGTAACTGAAGTTTTGTTTTGTGCTACAGATAAATTCGCTTATGGAAGAGAAGAACTTGCTTGGTGAAACATATGGTAATTCAAAGAAAGAACTTGAATCTTTGATGCTCCAGCTGGAAGAACAAGTAAAGGAGAAGCAAACAAGTGAAGATACATTGAAATGTGAAATTGGAAATCTTAAGGCCGAGATCCTGGAGAAGTCTGCGCTGCAAACTCGTCTCAAGGAACTTGAAGAGGTGATCGCTGAGAAGTCCATTACCGAAGAGGTTAGGAAATCTGCGTACTGTTTATTTTTTCTAATTCATGTGAGATCACAAGAAACCACCAGCAAGACTAGTTCACTGGGAAGAGGTGTCTTTTGCCATACTTAAAGAACATCTTTTGAGTGGAGATTTAGACCAGTAAATTAATGGAGTTTCTGTTATTCACTGAAACAGAGGGCACGAGCGGAAGCAGAAATACTTGTGGAACGAGAAGCATCATTAAAGCAGTCCCTTGAAAAACTTGAAGAGAAAAGCAAAGCGGTTGTAACTCTGGAGCAGCAAGTTACTGAGCTTGAGCAGAAATTACGACAAGCGGAAGCTAAACTACTAGAAAAGGTCAGTTTCTTCTGCGAAAAGAGAAGTAATTTTTTTAGGATGAAGCCATCCAATGTAACAGGAAAAATACGATTTGGTGCAAATTTACGTCATGCTGCAGTAAATTGAGTGTAAGTAGTGCATTCAAACAAGTTGATGCGCACTGAAGGGGGGGCCATATGCAACTGAAAGTATATATGAGTTAGCCTGAAATCCTCTTCTTTCCATAACCACCATGCTCTTTCTTTGTAATATGTATGGATTGTCAGCATCGAAATACTGTTTCCCAGTAATGATTTGTTTGTGTTCCGAATACCTTGGCTTAGTTTCCTTGGGGCATCATGAACTTGCTGACAATCAATGTCTTATTTTGGCAGGAGACCGCTGCTAGTGAAGTCGAACCGAAGGATGCAACTGAGATAAAGTCCAGGGACATTGGATCGCCCGTCTCAACCCCATCCAAAAGAAAGAGCAAGAAAAAGGCTGAACTGTCGCCTTCTCCGGCCTCGACCTCTTCGCAGATGCAGGCTCAGGCCCACGCCCACGACGTGTCTCCCGCCATGACCTTCAAGTTCATCCTCGGAGTCGCCCTCTTCTCTGTCATCCTCGGGGTGATCCTGGGAAAACGGTATTAGCTCGGACTCGTCCCCGCCAAACAGGAAAGGGTTTACCATCTTGGTTTGAAGTTTTGATATTTCGGTTTTCCCTTCATTGCAAATTTATTCATCTATTACTTCGTTTTAGCCTGTCTCGGTTTGTGCAACGGGCTGGTCGGAGAGCCTGTTTTCTGCATGGTTTGTAGCTGTAGGGTCGAAGCTGGTCTGGGGAATCTGTTTTTCATCTATTTCCCTCGCCCTCATGCACACAGAAAGGGGTCGGTCTCATGGATTTGATTGATGCATTGTCGTTGGTTGTATGTAGCTTTTCCTCATACTCCTGAATGTGATTTAGTCTTTTATGTATTTCATCCGTCAAGTTATGGAAGATTTCGCCATTCATTATGAACATGCTTTCCAAATCAAGGGGAGCAGTCCGAGTTGGTTTGTCACGGGAATCAGCTTTTGATGTGGCTTGGCGGTTCGATTCCAGGCTGGTTCTCGCATGAATCAAATCCCATCCTCGATTCCAAATTGGCGGAACTGTCTAGGACTCATTGGATCAAATCGAAGGTGGTTCCATCCACAAATCAAGTCATGAAGGCCAATTCCAAAAACCTTTTCCGAACCAATTATATCGTATAACCTTCCTATGAGAACAAGTCTGGAGACGTGACTAGCTCGTTTTCCAGGCGATCACTAAGAACCGAAAAACTCAATATACCTAATGTAGTTAATCTTAGTTTGATGCAAGTCTAAACGAACTGTTCGAATGACAATATTTGACAGAACTCTATGGATGTGAGGTGACGTTAGGGCCAGATAGAAGTTCGTACCTTTGCTTTTTATTTTTTATTTTTTATTTTTTGGGGACATATCAAAGTTAGTGGCCAAATTTGTCTGATGGACGAGAGTTTGTTTTTAAGCAATGAAATGGTATTGAATAAAGTCAAAGTAAGAGACACCATTTGGTGGCCGAGGGCTGAAAACAAAAGCTCCCCATTCCCCACCTAAAAGAAGAAGAGACGTCGTGTCGTGGTTGCTCATATGCTCAATCAATGAAGGCTAAATTGGGGCATAGCTCAGCGTTCTGGACGCCTGGTTTGGGACCATCTTACCCCATCCATTTTTGGATCCCATCTGGTTGAAATATACCTAAAGTCACCCAATTTTTTTTATAAATAAAATTAACAAACCCTCTCAGTTTCCTCATTGTAAGTGGATTATGGTTAGCTGCCCATGTGATGGCATTTTGTCAGGAGCCACAGGTTTATGTGTTTGGGTGAACTAAATTCTTGGCGACAAAGGGTACCGCGGATCAGATCGGATTCGAATACCTATGGAGGGCGTGTCTACTTTGCTGAAAAAGAATGATTTGAAAAAATTCATTTCAAAATAATTGCTTGTATCGCTTACGAAAATAAATGAGCAAAATAGAATTTCTTTGTCTGAGAAAATATTTAAATATAAGTATTTTTCGATAATGGCTGATTTTACTTTACTTCAAGTAATATAAGCAATTTATTTTTTAAGAAAAAAAATATTTTCAAAATTATTCATTTTTCATGAAATAGATAGAGCTTAAATCTTGTCGATTTTTGAGTTGTTTGTTATTGTATTGTGTCGTATTGAGTCCGTGCTTTCTCTTATGTTCCTATCAGTTTGGTTGGTCGACATAAATGAAATCGAGACAATATAAAAGTGAACATTGGGCATGCAAAATGGAACGGATTCGAACCCGCCCATTGGTTCTTTTGTTTTTTTCGGTCCGCCCGTCATTTTAAATGGAGGAAATAGGTTTAGAATTCAGGTATGCATTGCTTAAAATACTTGTTTCTCACACCTTTGGCCACATAGATGTTCCGACGACAATAATACTTACAATTTTTTGAGATATCCCACGATGACGTCATGCGCGGTGCCATTCTTGACTAGGGAAATCAGTCCGCCCTTTTGGCGAGAAAAAAAAATCAGAGGGAAAGTGGTCCGCCCCCCGCCCGGGTTGCTTTTTATAGTTTACCGCAAAAAAAGTCATAAATCCTAATTTATTGTACAACGAACAATTCTTTCAATTCATTTCTTTAAAAATTACAAAAATCATCCATGTTAGCGTGCCGATTATGTCATCTTAGGATGGCTGGTGTTCACGTTTTAACAATCTTTGGCCAAAATTGACCGGCAAGATTACATTTGAAGATTGTCAAAAATTTTATAACTAAATTGGCTTAATCGAAAAGTTTAAGATTGGATTTTTCTTAAATTTAGGACTTTTTGTAGAATAATTTCTTATATTTTGATCTGTAAGTGCAAGAAGAAAGAGCTCACAGCTGAGCTCTGAATGAATTTAGCATGTTTTGAGGGATTTACCTTCTTCCTTTCATGCTTATTTTAGTAAACTTCTTAATCCCCCAAATCACTCTAAAAGTGAGATGATTTGTCAGAGTGATTTGGAGAGGTTTGAGATCAACTAGTGTTTTAGGTCTTCTTCTTTTAGAAGACATTGCATTTCCTTTCTCTTCCTTTCCACTCTCCTATTTTCCACCAAATAACCGATAATATGAATCCTTTATTTTTTGGATAATTGCTTTTTTTTTTTTAATAGATTTTGTCCAATATTCTTGGCTTGGGGCCATAGTCGTGTTTTCAAATCTCTTTGGCATTTACATATGACTACTATTTGCCAATGGGCATATTAGAGACAAGGTCACATATTATGATTTTGTCCGTGTCGTTTGTGGACCTTGGGCGATCGATTCCAGACAAGTGCACCATCTTCCTCCGGACATGTTCCATCAATGGAACCCAAGATTTCGAATAGCTAATTATTATTGCGCATGAAAGCAAGGATACACACTTGTTTAATCTCGATGATTAACCTCTGTTGCAACGAAAGCAAAGATTGTACAACTTCACTTTTCCAAAGCTTGTTTGAATCCCCAAAAAAATAAGACACGGGAGTGGAAAAAAGGAGAATTCAATCACATATGCTCCCCTACATATGTACCAAAAGTGACCAAATCTTCAAATCCCCAAAAGTTGGAGGGGGTCTCTCTCTTTTTTTTTTTTAACGAAAGAATAGAAATTTGATTTCTTTATTCCTAAAATTCAGGAGCTATAAATAAATTAAAAAAAGAAGAAGAAGAAGAAGAAAAAAAAGACCCCTTTCGGTTTTCACAAAATTGGGTTTTTGTTTTTTTTGTTTTTCCTGAGAAATAAATACAATTTGCCAAACTAATCCCTCCAAAGAATTACAACAACATCAAAAGCGAACAAGATTTTGCCTTCCGCTTCGGAATCACCGTTGTCCGAACGCCACTCCGCCTACCATTCGAGCCTCCCGAGGAATTTATCGGGTGCTGTTGACGTACGATAGTGCCCGTGCGTCGATGTCCGCATCACCGTTCACAGGTTCGAGATCTCGTGAATTCCCCCTTACTGCGCTGCCGAGATCGACGGATTCGGACACGCGCTCATTATTTAAATGAACCGCACGCGTCGCATTCCAGCGTTTACCCAGAGACCTCTTCGTGGCCGTCGGATCGTGAGGGGGTGGAAGAAAAAGTAAGATCAATCGGACGGCTGCCACGCGGACGCGGTCAACAGCGACAGGTCCTTCCAGCCCAGCTTCAGGCAGCCGCCCTCCTCCACCAGCGTGTAGCCCTTCCACGGGAACATCCCGAGCAGCAGCCCGGCCTGCGCCGCCGGGTTGCCGGCCAGCGACACGGGCCGGAACCCGATCCGCCGGAGCTCCTCCCCCCACCGCTCCACCTTCACCTCCCCGGTCCGCTTCGGCCCGCCGACCGCCACGATGTTCCTGATCTCGCACCCCAGCAGCTGCTGCTCCACCACGTGCCGCTCCACGCTGTCGCCGCCGAACCCGTCGCCGAGGGCGTCGAACAGCGCGCTGTAGTAGTGGAGCGCCTCCACGAACCGCCCGAGGAAGTTGCCGGCGTGGCTGAGGTCCTGCTCGACGGTCGTGATCAGCTTCGGCCGCAGCAGCGTCAGAAGCCGGAGCGTGGCGAGGTCGCTGCCGGTGATGTCGTAGAGGCAGTGGTGCATCCAGTGGACCACGACGGCCTCCCCCGGGCGGACGGCGAGCCGCCCGGGGTCGACCAGGTTCCCGATCTTGCCCTCGACCGGGTTGAACTCGAAGGGGAGGCCGAGGGAGGCCGCGAAGTCGGCCAGCCGGCGGCCGGTGGAGTCGAGCAGCTCGGAGCAGGACCCGAACCCGGTGATCCGTATGGAACGGATCTTGCGGGTCCGGGAGGCGAGGATGTGGAACAATCCGGGCCACTGGAGGCCCTGCATTATGTCGAGGTCGATGACGTGGACGTGATCCTCGCCGTCCAGGGCCTGGAAGATGGCCTGGTTGGCGGTGAAGTGGGAGAACTTGACGAGCGGGGAGATGGAGTTGTACGACTGGAGCGCGTGGAAGATCCGCTGCGACTGGGCGAGGGTCAGGTCCCGGGCGGCGAGCGGCGCGTACGATCCGAGGCACGAGCTGACCACGCGCGCCTGCAGCGCGTGCGCGAAGTAAGCCGCGACCCGCTCCGGCGACGACCCGAACGGCGAGGAGAGGACGGAGATCTCCGGGAGGAGGTCGTTGGCGTCGTGGAGGTTGTCCATGGCGACGCACTCGGCGCACTGGAGGAGGAGACCGAGGAGCCGCAGCCCGTGGCACTCGCCCTCGTCGACCGGCGGCTCACGCTCCAGGCCGGCCTCCCCGGCGGCCTTCTCGCCGGAGACGGTGGCGTCGTCCCCGGCGGAGAAGTTGGGTCGCTTGGAGGAGGGGGGATCGTCGGCGGAGGAGGGGGAGTCGGTCGCCGGGAGGTCCCGGTCGCGGTCGACGCGCTTCGTCTTCATGGCGGCGGAGGAGGAGGAGGAGGAGGAAGGGCGGAGGAGGGCGGGGGAGGAAGAAGCGATGGGGGATTGAGGGACGAGAGAGCTCTGAAGCATGATCGATGGAGGGGGAGAGTCAAGGTGAAGGTGGGTTGGTAGAGAGAGAAAGAGTGGGTTGGGTGGAGAGAGAAAAAGCCGGGGGAGATGTCAGAGAGAGAGAGAGAATCGAAAGAGCTTTCGGGAGGAGGAGGAAGCAGAACAAATCCGAGAAGAGAAAGACAAGGCGAGCTTGTACAGAGGAGTTGCAGAGATGTTGGTGTCAGGGTCAGCCAGAGAGCTGTAAACGTGGTGAGAGAGAGATAGAGATAGAGATAGAGAGATAGAGAGAGAGAGAGATGGGTGGTGGCTGGTGAGGGGGATGATGAATGATGGGGGGGGCTTGACAATTCAACCTATCATTGTTGGTAAAATAGCAACAAAAAAAATAATATGATAAATATGACATTTATGCACTAATGAAATCCACACGTGAATAGTCAATCACCGTGAGAAAATGCTGCACATAATTTTTAAAAAGGTTTTGCACAATTATAATATCATTCTTCAACTTTTAATTCGTTCAATTTGGATATTTAATTTGTTCAATGTGTTTGGTCAAGCCTTGAACATTCAATTTTTTTCCAATTTAATCCATCGACTTTTTATAATATTGGATTAGGGTTTATAGATTATTCGTGTCATTTTTTTTATTTTATTATGTTGATGTTACTTATAAGGTGGATGATGAATTGTTATTCGACATTCAATTGGCATATGCTGGTTTGCTAACTCTTGTAACCATTTGCAGATTATCGTGCTCTTTTCGTAATCAATTTAGCACGCGAGTCTTAATATTCTTATCATTACTTTCCCTGCTTCAAGGCGAAATCCAACCGGTCTCTCTCGGAAAGTTCGGACATGTCGTTGTCGAGTCTAATAAAATTAGAACGTGGGATCGAGGTCTTTGGTTAACCTTGTTAGGTACTCCGTTTGATTATGTTGTTATGTCCGTTTGTTATGGAGGGCGAGATAATCATGATCAGATTATTAATCCGACCTCCTAATTGCTATCATCATTGGATTCTTAGGATGTTGTTGTGGTTTAGGGACGATTTTGATTAATATAATTAAAGCTTCTGTCTCTTCTTTGGGACTTTGATGTGTCTTTGTTGTTTTTGTTTCTTTGTGTACTTGAGAAGAGGGTTTGTTTTTACTTGGGGCTTGATCCTGGCCACCGGATGATTGTGACGTGGGGCAGTGTGGTTGGAGGGATTTTTCTTATTTATAATTATGTTTTTTTAATCATAGTTTAAGCAGCTAATCAAACATCATCTTCCCACATTACCTAATGCGGCCAAACAAATAATTACAATAATCAAATAAGCCTCAAAATGCATAAGTTCATCGTGGCTTCTAATCCAAGTTCCAAAGCTTTTGCTTATATGACTCTTCAAAATTTCCTCAAATAACTAGATTTCCAAAAGACTAGATTAGTTATGGAGGAAAAGTCTTATGCACTCAAATAATAGCACATGCAATGGGATCTTCCATGTATGATGTCAAATTGTGTTGAAAATATGCTTCCAATTTGAGTTTAAAAAGGAAACTCTCATAATTTAAATAGGTTACCTATTTAAATAATTTTTTAATTAGAGTAGGTTTCTTATTTTGGATCCTGCTCTTGTCCATATTTAAAGGAAGTGTCTTCGCTGTGAAGAACATTCAAGAGGTGACTTCTTCATGAATTACACCTTGAGAATTTTTAGTGTTAATGTCGATTAAATCTTGTGAGTAAGATTTGTGGGTTCCTATGTGAGATTGATAAATTATTTCTTGAGAAATTGTGAAGCTAAATATGTGTGAGTTATTGGGCATAATTAGGGGCCAAAAAACAAAAATGAATGCGTTTCAGTGACTCGAGTGCGGTTGTAATTTTCGCTGTATCGCCTGATCTATAGTAGATTCTCTCCCGTGGACATAGGTCACATTGACTAAATCACATAAATTTAGTGTTTGATCTATGTTCTTATTCTATCTACTTTATTGTGCGATTGCTAACTTTTGTAATTATTGGTATTAGAGCTACGTTTGGCTCAGTTGAAATAAATCAAAAAAGAATGAAAATTAAAAATTGATAGATTTGATGGGAAGGATTTTGATTTTTGAAGGATGTGGATAGAGAATTATTCACTATTTAGGGAGATCCTAGAGTTGATGAAACAAGATGAATGAGAATTACTGGATGGACAAGCGGTGGGTTTTATTTAGTTGACTTGGCTTATAAAATTGTGTTTAACATCGTGAAAGAGAAGACCATAGTAGGTTTGATGAAAACCCTATTGGATATGAACGAGAAGCTCTCTACGATTAACAAGGTCTACTTGATGCAATATATTGTGTAACTTGAAGATGGGCATATGTGCGTTAGTTGTTGATCATATCAATGAATTTAATATGATTATTAGTCAATTGAGTTCATTTAAGATTGACTTTGAAGATGAGATAAATGTTTTGATCTTTTATCGTCATTACCTAATTATTGGAATACTTCCGTTACTATTATTTATAATTCCTCTAGGCTAGTAAGCTTGATGTTTGATGGGGTTTTCGATTTGATTCTGAGTAAGTACATCCATAAAAGAGAATATGGTGAACTTGTATATGCTACTTTAGTAGGTGAAACTAGAGGAAGAACTAATACACGTATTCTCAAGAGAAGTATGAACTTGAACAGATGAAATCAGTCTAAGATTAGTGGTGCTATTTGTTGGAGCTATAGCAAGAGAGAGCATCTTTTAAGGGATTCTTTAACTAAATATCTAATTATGTCTTGTTTGTTAGTAAGGATTCGTCATTTGACAATTAGATTATAGATTCTAGTTTTTCCTTTTGCGCTACTCTAGATATGAATTGATTTACTACTTATCAATGCACAGATAGTAGAAAAGTGCAGTTGGAAAACAAAGCTAAATGCGATTTTTATGGGTGTTAGTGATGTTAGTATTAGAATACATGATATTATTGTGAGGATATTGACTAGAGCAAGATACATTCCAAATTTGAAGAAGAACCTAATTTCCTTAGTGTCCTAGATTCAACTGAGTGTAAGTATACCTAAGAAGGTGGAACTTCGAAGACCGTTCAAGATTTCTTGGTGATCATGAGAGGAATCAAGCATAGTGACTTTTATGAGCTTCAAGATGAGACAATGATGATTCTCGTTGCGAAAACGTTGAATGCATTTGTTCAAGAGTCTAAATTGTGGCATATGTGTTTGGGCACATTAATAAGAGAAACCTAAAGGTTCCAAGTGAAAAGAAATTGTTGTGTGGATATGTGGTTGACAAATTGAATGTATACAGGTGCTATTACTTAGGTAACAACATAAAATGTAGCTTAGAAATTGTGGAGATTGTAGAATTAATTCACTTGGATTTATAGAGGTTGTCGCAGTTTTCTTTGAGGAAGAGTGTTGGATTTATGCTAAAAGTCGTGGATGACTATTTAAGGAAGATGTGGTTGTTTGTGCTTAAGTACAAGTTTTATGTTGTTAGGATCGGGCAGTTGAGAGCTTATATTGAAAATGAGACTGATAAGAAAATCAAGTATGCATGAACTGATATTAGCATGGAGTTTTGCTTGAGTTGTTAAACAAATTCTCATAAAGGAAAGTATAGTGAGGCACTGCATTAGTGTTAGTGAACCATAACATGTTGTAGAGTTGACGAACACAATATTATTAAAGATGGCTCATGAAATGCTTTTAGTGCTGGTATGGCTAGAACATTTCTAGTGGACACACTTAGTATGATAAGTCACCTGGTGAATAAATTCCCATCAACTACGATTGAATGTCGGACTCTCAAAGAAGTGTGATTAGCTAACGTTAATGATTTATTATGTTTTTATAATTTTTGGTTGCCATTGTCATGTTTGAGTGAGTGATGAGAAACTTGATGGGATGGTAAAAAGAGCATTTTCCTTGACTATACACAAGGTAAGCAAGGTTATCAGTTGTAGTGTTTGGAATTTAATTCAATTGTCATCAGTAGAGAAATTACATTTAACGAATCTCTAATACTTTTGGATAAGAGTGTTAGTGGCAATGTTTATACGCATCTAGATGATGTTCGGTTTGGAGTGGAGTTGCAACTAAAAACTCTTGAGGGAGTAGGTACTAACGAAGTAATTAATAAAGATGGTGCTTATGGTGCTTATGGTGAGGTGGAGCTTCTAGGGCCAACGATTGCTGTAATTGCTGAGTGTGACCACATGCACATTCATTCTCCCGATAGATATGGATGTAATGATAGTTTTGCTTTATCAGTGTTCAAGGAGGTTGTGTCGAAAAATCTTTGTGGAACATTTAGAGGTGCATGTGGAGTTGGTGCATGGCAAAGGTCAAGCGAGGATTGGACTTGGAAGATGTCTGTGCTAGTTGAGCCCATGAAGGGCTACAAGAGATTAGTATCGAAGTTTGGAATTTTCAAAGAAGCGATTGTGGCTTGGTTTAAATGTTGAGTTAAGGTGGAGATTGTTGAAAATATGTCTCAAATTTTAGTCTGAAAAGCAAACTTTCCTAATTCTAATTGGTTGCCTATTTGAATGGTTTTCTAATTGCAATAGGTTTATTTTCTTTTTTATTTTGGATTATCCTCGAGTGTCTTTGCTATGAAGAGCATCCAAGAGGCTACTTCTTTGTGAATTCCACCTTAAGAGCTTTTAGTATTGAAGCTGATTAAATTTTGTAAGTAAGATTTGTGAGTTTCTTCATGAGATGGAGAGATTATATCGTAAGGAATCGTAAGACTAAACATCGTATGTGTTATTGGATATAATAGGGGGTTGAGAAATACAAAGAGCATTTAAGTCACTCAAATATAGTTATAGTATTTGTTGTATTGCTTAATCTATAGTAGAAATTTTTACAGATTTCCTCATGAATATAGGTCACACCAGCCAAGCTACATAAATCTAGTAATTGATTTATTTCCTTATTTTGTCTATGTTATTTTTTGATCACTTACTTCCACAACAAATCGTACCCCATAATTGTTGGCTGTGAGATTAAGACGGAAGTTGAGCTGATTGTAGCCGGTTCTCAATGCCAGCACAATGTCGAATGTCTGATCCATTAGCAACCGGACGTCCGGGGCACTAAAAGCGAAATGTCCGATGCTTTCCGAGTGGATTTTTATAAAATTGTCAAGCAAATTCAAATTTAATGACGTTATGATATTATGTTCTTGGTTCGATGCTGCAAAACTTGGTGAACCATTTTGTAATTTAAAAGGATTCAAATTTACAATTTTAAGTTCTTGGTCACATAAGAACATTGTAAACATTTGTGAAATAGTTGTAATTTAAGATTTTTCTAATTATACGATGTTTTGCTCTTGATTATGACAGATCATTATGGACCTTCGCAGAACATGAGAATTGAAAATGTACAGAGTTATAATGTCTTGTCATTGTTTACAATGAACTTTCATAACTCTTTATAAACCCTTATAATTGAAAGAAAAAACCTAAATTTATGACATTTTCATCTTGGCCGTCATAAACCTTTATAAATCCATAACATTCAACTTTATTTGGGCTTGATTTTTTTGAACATAACTAAGCTTATCATTTCATATAAAAACAAGTCCTCTAAAGTAAGGGGCATCAAAACACATAATCTCCCATATTTGGATTTGATGAAGACTTGAAAAATTATTGCATGTGCCTTATAAATAATGCTTGGCTCAATCTCATATAACTTTTAGGTGTTCTAATTCCAAGCCCAGTCTTTGTGTACACCTGATTGGGTTTGGTGTTGGGCCTAAAAGCCTTACCTAGTCCATCCATATTGATTAGAAAAACATTATATTTTCTTTATAAGAATGAGTGTTATCATCAATAAAGGAATAATTTGCATAACCTATTTATTTAGAGCGTAAATGATAACTATTCTATTACAGAAATTAATTTCTAACTAGAAATAGATTTTTATATTTCTCTTCCACGAACAAGTTTTTAAGCAAAAATACACGTTTGATAAGTAGATAAAAATTTCTATTCTTGGAATTTCTGTGTAAAATTTCTCTCTCCTGAACAGTGATAGATGGACAACCGGCTAGTAGCGAGAGTGAGTAATGAGAAGAGTTTTTATTTTTCACTTTTGTTCCAGAAATGGAAAAGTAATTTTTTTTTATTTCTCATTTATATTCCAAATCTATTTGAGAAAAAAATATTCCAAAAATAGAAAAATGAAGTTGCATTACCAAACAAATTACTATTCCAAATTTGTTTCCATGAACAAAAAATAGAAGACATAGTTTAGGTGGCCCTAACAATATGCATTGTCCACGATCTGCTTTAAATTTGGTGGTAACACTTTTATTTCAAGGTAGGCGAGATTTAAAATAACAAACTTGTTGAGGCACTGAATGTGGTTAGCACGAGGACAATCAATGCAATTGGAAACTGTAAAGTTTTTTTAATCAGTTGCTTAATAATGATTTATACATTTAAGTTAGGGAAAATTTCAAAAAAGGACTCAAAGCAAGCCTATTTTCTCAAATAAGGACCCTAAGTGGCCATTGTTTCAAATGAGGACCCCAAGTGGCTAAACCAATCTCAAATAAGGACCTTAAATCGCCAACCAACCAAATATTTGCTGGCCGGTGAGTGTGTGGCATTTTCATTGTTTAGAATAAGGGCAATTTTGTCAAAAAAAGTATTGATAGAAATTAATAAACCCTAAAAACAAAACTCCCAAACTCTTCTTCACATTCTTCTTTATCTGCACTTCATCTTCTAGGTTCCTTGTCCCCTCTTGCTCGGAGAACCCAAATTCTTTGTTAATAGAGCATGATCCCCGACTCCCTGAGTTCCAAATAGACATGCCAGCACCCCCCTCGGCTCTTTCTGTCTCTATCTCTCCCCGTGGAAGTGGATTCGAATTGTGCCTAAGATGTGGGTCCTTGACATCGAGATGTTCTCTGTCTATCGATTGGGAAAATATGATGAAGAATCGAGGCTCTCGTGTTACATATGAGTGTTTGAATAACGAAGATTTGACTTTACTCAAGATTTGTCTTCTTCGTTGGAAAGAAATGAAGACAAAAAAAGAAAGGAAAAAAATGTGAAAAAACGAAGGTAGGGGTTTCTTGTCGTGCTTCAATTCGTGCTCCATTAACATAAAATTTAGGTGCTCCAAGTGAGAGAGGATAGAGAATAGAGAAGATGAAGAGCATAAGAAGAAAACGTGAGAACGTGAAGAGTTTGGGGGTTTTGTTTTTAGGGTTTGTTAATTTCTATAAATATATTTTTTTTGGCAAAATTACCCTTATTCCGGTCATTAGAAATGCCACACGCTCATCGGCTGGAGGACATTTGGTTGGCCGGCGATTTGAGGTCTTTATTTGAGACTGATTTAGCCACTTCAAGTCTTAATTTGAGACAACGGTCATTTTGGGTCATTATTTGAGAAAATAGGCTCACTTTGAGTCATTTTTTGAAAATTTCCCTTTAAGTTAAACTTTATAAGAAAAACCTCAAAATCGGTTACTTTCAAATAATATCAGCTTATCCACGTCATAACGCACTCACTTACATTCAGGCAAAGATGTCGAGAATCCTCTTGAAAGAGAGGTGTGCCTTCGGGAATGTAGACACATGTGGCGCATGACCGTTGTTAACTCGTGTCAAAAAGGTGTTGGATTAATTCCTGTAATGAGTGCAACCTCTGTATTTAGTTGCCATTGTTGAGTTTGAAACCCTAAATAGGATTTTTGGTGATAAGCTGAAGGAAGGTGAGATGACGACCTACGATACTCCCTTGAATGTTGGCGACGGGGTTTTTAATCTCAAGCAGTCCATGGCTTCACATCGACAAATCCTATAACATTTGAGCGGTACCACGAATAGTAGAAAATTAATTGGGCCTAGAAGGCTCCCCCGGCCACGTCCACCCTTGTTTTATACAAGCCCAATCTTTATGAGAAAGTGCGTAGAAATTTTCGGAGTTAAAAGGGTTAATACCACAAAATTTCTAAAATTGTTACACATGTATCACATTTATTCCAAATTAATTTTGGTGTCACAAATTTTTTTTAACCAGTATACTCGTTTCACATTTACCTGAACTAATTTTTATGTCACAAAAAATCCTAAATCGATATATTTGTGTCACATTTACCTTAAAATTTTCTTAAGATTTTGGTAGATTTGTTATGACCATATCCATATAGGAGTTTTCATGTTATGAGAACTAGTAAGGGGGCAAATATGGGACGAGAGTATCGATTTGGGATCTTTGATGCAATCACCCAGAAAAAGAAGGTCAGTGACAAAAAAAATTCTGTTCCGAAGCATAACGGGTTTATGATACGGTGATACCCAGTAGAAATGTACATAGAATTAGAAGGGAGAATCTTATTAACCATGCAAACAAATGTCTCTTCAACATGGTACAAAAACATATGTCTCTCTACGCATTCTTTATTCTGAAAATCGAATTTCCCAACCACCTGCTGCTCGAAATTGATTGCAGACGAGAGAGAAACCATGCTCTTGAACTCTTCCATACTTCGAAAAGCATGGACGTGATTTAGTCTTATTGAATAGGATAAACGGTGTTTTGAATCAGCACTGGAAGAGAAACGAAGGGTACCGACAGATGAAGTTCTTGAATCTGACTTGATCGCCTAACTCATCGGTAAGGGATGCAGGGAAGATGTTGCCGAGTTTTTTCCGAAGTTATCTTCTGAGACTGCACACCTTCACTTGGGAGGTATAGCAGTAGACATGCTCACGATGTATTTTCACATTGACTACTTTAAAATCATCCGGATGACCACTTAAAGGGATTGAATCCAAATCTAACCAAGTTGAACACATCAGACGAGGGTCGAGGAAAGGGTATCCTGTCACCAGTTGACGGGTTCACCGAAAGATCTTCGAGCGGTCTGGATTCTTGTTGTGAAAGGTGGATAAACAAGCATTGCATGACTCGCCTAATCTAAATTTCTTGCTATTTTCGACAGATGAAGTATCGAGATCATATGACTCGTACATGGAAGAATGACGAATCAGGACTCTCGAACGGTTCTTGAGGTCATACTTGAGAAGATCGAAGCTGTTCGATTCATTCGTTCTCTCCAGATAAGCTTCCGTAAAAAGGGGCTCGGAGAGAAGAAACTTCCAAGATCTGCATACGCACCGGAATCGCATCAGAGGTCTTGCGGGGAGCCTCGAGAAGATCTCCCATAGCATCTTCTGGAAGACTTTCCATCTGATCTTGCGCATAGCATCTCTTTCAACTTCACAATTCGCTTCTGATTTCAATGTAAATGGGGTTGAATTTGTTTTGAGGTGGCAACTCATTTCTACTGCGAAACCAATCTATTTTGTTGCATTACAGCGATCTTACCGACGAATTTAGTAGATCTTTTTAGGAGGACTCAATGACCATAGATCGAACCTATCCAATTTTTACAGTGCGATGGTTAGCTGTTCATGGGCCTTTTCCACATAAAAGAGGAATCTTTTGTTACAATAAAAGCAGAAGTGATGTGGATTATTCAAGAATCGAAGTCGATTTGCTTTATAAAAAGAAGATATCAATGAACTTCTGTGAAATGGTTTCACGGGATTCAACCAATTATCTTGATCGTGGGATATCATTGAGAAATAGGGAGTGTTTGACCCAAGGAAAACAACTATCATTCTATATTCCATTTGTTTTTGGGGAAAATTACTCAATCAATCTTAAACCTATCATATGGATATCAATTTAGCCTTAAACTTTATAATTTTATCAATTTAGTTCTAAGCGAAATTCCATATAGTCATTTTGGTTAATTTTTGATGGAAATCGCCGATGTGGCTATGGTTCAGTCATCGCAGGTCATCCTATGTGGCACATGGCTACGTTAGTGAGTTTCGATGAAAATTGATCGGAGGGATTATATTGAAATTTTGTATAAAGATTTAGGACTAAATTGATAAAATCGAAAAGTTTATAATTGACTTGGTATCCATACAATAAGTTTATGATGGATTGGACAATTTTCCCAATCAGGTGCTCAACAATTTGGTTAACAAGATTAAATCATGCGATTTGGTTGATCTCTCAAGATGAGCTTTGATGAAAGGTGCTCTTAAGAACAACACTTCAAAATCTACACATGCACCAGAACTGAACGAAAGGTCTTGCTGGGAGCCTTTGTTCAAGCAGCTAATGTCTTGGAACTCCATACTTGCTCCTGACTTTGATGCAAACTATGATGCCTTTTCACTGGACCTAACGATTGCCTTCCGACTTATCGAGAAGACATCGTTTCGGCCCTCTTGAATTGTTGCATCTTCATAAATGATCTTTGTCGATTCGAGTTCTTTTTTATTAATAAAAAGAAGGGCGAGATCATCAACGCTGGTGATTTTTCCTGAGTGATATAGAGATTACGATAGAAAACATCATAATTTTTTTGAAAATCTAATAACTAAAAAAATTTCAGGTTTGTGACATTCATTCTCACTTACCACATACCATTCTAAATCTTTGTAAATCGTCGTAATTAACGAAAATCCAAATTGCGATGTTCTTCTCTTGGTTACAATGGATTACCATAAACAATTGTAAACTGTGGTAATCTAAACAGATCGAAACTTTTGAAGTTCTCTGAGTGACATTGTAAACATTTGTAATCAGTCACAATTTAAATAAAAAAACTAACTTACGACGTTTTGTTCTCGGAGCAGAACAATGAACAAGGCCAAAGAAGGGATAGATAAAGTAAAAGGCATCGTTGCATCCAAAGAAGTTTACCACTATTTACATTAAAATCAGAAGCGATTTGTGCAGTTCAAAGAGATCCGAGCAATCGAACAAGTGCGCAAGATCAATGGCAAGTTTTGCGGTTGACATTCTAATGGACATCTTCTTAAGGCTCTCTCCAAAACCTTTGGTCCGATTCAGGCTTGTATGTAAATTTTGGAATTCTCTTCTCACCAACCCCTCTTTTATCAAAGCTCATCTTGAGAGATTGATCAAATTACACAAATTTGATCTTCTTAAGTATGACTTGGACAACTTTTCAAGGGTACAGGTTCGCCATTCTCCCAAAAATGAACTATTTGATCTTGATACATCATTCGTCAAAGATGGCAAAGAATTTAACTCAGTTGGTTCATACAATGGAATTGTTTGTTTGTCCACTTTTGACCGTAAAAGTCACCACTCAAAGATCTTTCCATGGAACCCGTCAACTGGAGAAAACTTAGCCCTTCCTCAGCCCAGCTATCATGTGTCCAACTTAGTTGGATTTGGATTCAATCCCTTAAGTGGTCACCCGGATGATTTTAAAATTGTCAATGTGAATATATATTTTGAACAACGCCCCAACTATAGCTCACAAGTCGAAGCCTATAGTTTTAGAAGAAATTATTGGAAACAACTTGGCAATACTTTCCCCCCATCGCTTACCGGACATTTAGGCAATCAAGTCATCTTCGAGAATTTCATCTGTTGGATCCCTTGTTTTGGCCTTAATCATGGAAGTGTTGCATCGTTGGTCCTTTTTGATGTAGTTAAAGATGTTTTCCAAACAGTAGCATTTCCAGATATAATGCCTCCTAAAGAGAAACATATCCGCTTATTAGATGGATGCTTGTCTCTAATAACACATAACTCATCGACTGTACATTATGAAGTGTGGATCATGAAGGAGTTTGCCGTTTGCGAATCGTGGACCAAGTTGTGTACGATCGGACTGGTTACAAGAAGCAATTTATGTTTTAGGCCACTTGGGTTTGCAGATTCCGGAGAAGTTTTCTCTGTAAGCAGAGCGTATTGGGGTTATCGCTCCAAATCTCCCACTTATTTGGTTCTATACAACATACAGAGTGAAAAGTTTGGGGCACTTAAAGTGAAAGTCGATTCCTATAATGGCACTCGAGTGGTTACTTATATAGAGAGTTTGATTTCTCTATCGTCTACAAAAAAAAATGTTAAGCAGTTGGTGGTTGGTAAAATTGCTTTTCAGATTAAAGAATATGTATAGAGAAATCACGTGAATTATAGATTACCGAGAATTATGTAAAATGATGAAAAAGAATGCATCAAATACAAAAACTATAGGAGGAATTGCAGTTAACCCCCCATTTCTTTTTGGGTCGAGCAGTTAACCACTCTTGAATTATATGAAAAGCACTTGATGATGGATAGAACTAACATACACTGAGTTTTATTGAATGAATTTTGTCCCTGATCTTTTTGAGTGTTCATGAATGTAATGTGTCTCTTCATGCTTTAGCAAATTGCATTGCATTCACTAATTCACAATACATACATCGTGCGTTCCACAACATTGCTCTTTCTTGGTAAGCTGACTTGACAAAGAACTTTTGATAAAATATAAAGAGCAACCAGGTATAGAGAAGTCTTCCTAAAGTCCAAAGGCATCGTTACACCCAAAGAAGTCGACAATGATTTACATAGAAATCATAAGCAACTCGTGAACTTTAAGGAGATTCTGCCGATCAATGGGAGAACAACAGTAAGCTTTCCAATTGACATTCTAATGGAGATCTTATTGAGCCTCCTGGCAAGATCCTTGATCTGATTCGGATGTTTATGTACATCACGACATTATCTAACCCTATACCCTATTTTACCTTTGTCATCAATCCAAGTTGCACAAATTTTATGACTTTGACAACCTATCCAGCGGGCAGCTGCATTATCCTGCCAAAAACAAACTATTTGGTCTCGATTCTTCATTTTCCCGAGATTCAATTTAGTAAGATCTTGCAATGAGATTGTCTGTGCAAGATTTTGTTTCACATCTCCTAAAATTCCCACTTCCACCATTATTAGACATGTCTAATCTCTATGAGAAAGTACAAAATTTTGGAGTTAGATATAAAAGGAAAAGGTATGGGAGTCGGGTCCAGTGACATAAAATATTTTCCCAAGCATCATGAGCTTCATAAAATTCAAGATTGTTCCTTTCCCATTTTTCTTTCTCTTTTGATATTCCATATTTTAGAGTAACGAAAAGAAAAACTAACACTACTCTTGATATTAATTTTTTATTTATCAACTTGAAACCATGTTAACTGTATTACTGTTTCTTGTCTACATCATAAGACCATTCACTTGCATTCCAACAAATGGTTTATCGATTCACCAAATAATAAATTACAAAGCAATCCATGCATGAATTGGAAACCATATCAAGTGCCATATTATGAAAAGTACAATGAAATAAAAGAGAAATCTTAAGCAAACCAATATAAGTCTCTTTAACATATCACAACATATTCCTCTCTGTGTATTCTTTAGTCTGAAAAGCAATTTTCCAAACATCCTAATGCTCAACATTATTTGTGGATGAGAGTGAAATCAAACTCTCCATACAAGTAAGCAACCAGGTGCTAAAGCGGGAATTGGCTGCGACTTCAAATGCCTCAAACCTTTCACTCCGTATGTTGCATAGAACCAAAGAACCGGGACTTACGAAGCGTAAACCCATATGCATGTTCTTTAGAAAGAAACTGCTCCAGAATTTGCAAACTCAAGTGGCCAACACCACTTAATGCTTCTCGACGGCACTCTTATCTTATACAACTTGGTCCATGATTCATGGACATCGAACTCTTTTATGATCCATACTCCATAATGTTTGGTTAATGAGTTATGTGCTATTAGAGACAAGCATCCATACAATAAGCTGATGTGTTTCTCTTCAGGAGGCATGGTACATAGAAGTGTTATTTTTCAGAAAACATCTGTAACTACATCAAATGTATAGTTTGACATCCGTATGGTGGGATGATGCCTTTGGACTTTAGGAAGAATTTTTTTTTGCCTAGTTGCTTAGTATATTTTGTCCAAAGTTCTTTGTGTACAGCTTAGCAAGAAAGAACAATCCCGTGAACTGCACGATGTGTTTACTGTGAATTAGTGAATGCAATTCGATTTGCTAATATATGGATGCCAATTCAAAAAACTACATTAGAACTTTGTGTAAAGATTTAGCACTGCATTGACAAAATTGAAAAGTAGTACTGAAATAGCATTCGTACAAAAAGTTTAGAATTTAATTTGTAATTTTCCTTTAGGATAGTTTAAAATGTACATACTCAAATGTCAATGCATGGTAAAGAAAAGAGGTTGCATTAATTATCATGCAAAGAATATCAATATATAAAACACCGAATGGTTATAAATACAACGCACAAAGCTCATCAAGATTCCTTAAGGAAACTGTCTCCTTGTGTATATGTTATTGTTGTTGTTGTTGTTTTTTTTTTTTACCGATGATGTCGAGCTTCTCTATAAAACATGCAAAAGTAGTGAATGAGAAGACAGAATAATGAAAGAAACTTTAAAACCCAAGGGTTTCGGTTCATGTAGTTCGAAAATGGAGCATGTGGATAGCAGGATGCATTGCCTTAACGGGCTCTTTTGGTAAGCTGACTTCAAAGCAGTCCAAAGGCACCGTCCCATCCAAAGAAGTTGACAACCATTTACATAGAAATCATAAGCAACTTATGAAGTTTAAAAGATATTTTACTGAGCACTCGTGAAAACACAAGAATAATGGCAAGGTTCCCGATTAACATCCTACTGGAGATCTTATAGAGCCCTCCAGCAACCCCTTTGATCCGATTCAGATGTGTCTGTAAATCATGAGATTCTCTACACTCTTACCATCTTTTTCATCAACCAAGTTGCACAAGTTTGATGACTTGACAACCCATCCGGAGTGCAGATGTGTTATCCTGCCAAATACGAACTATTTGATCTCGATTCTTCATTTTCCTCGAGATCATAATACAATCAATTTAGCTGGGTGTTGCAATGGTGTTAGCGGTATGTGTTAGCATGTGTTAGATTTCTTGGTATTCATTTTATGTAATATGTTAGTAAAATCAACCCGAAACTCAGTTAACAGCATTACTATTTCTTCTGCATCACATGAATATTCACTTACATATCAATAAACGGTCCGTTGATTATCTAAAACGATAATAAGAACTATATCATGAAAAGTACATGGAAATAAAAGGCAAGAGTCTTACTCATACATATAGAACATAATTCTCTCCATGTGGTCTTTAGTCTGAAAAGCAATTCTGCCAGCCTCCTAATGCTTAACATTATTTGTGGACGAGAGAGAAATCAAACTCTCTAAACAAGTAACCAGTTGAGTGGTATAGTAGCAATCGACCTCCACTTTAAATGCATCAAACTTTTCGTTCCGTACGTTGTAAAGAGCCAAATGACTGGGAGATTTGAATCGTAATCCCACATAGAAGGTATGTATGAAGAAAACTTTTCCAGAATTTGCAAACCCAACTGGCCGATAACTCACAAATCTTCTCGTAGACACTCCAATTGTATACAATTTGATCCATGATTTGCAGACACCAAACTCTTTCATGATCCATACTTCAAAATTTTCGGTCGATGAGTTATGTGCTATTACAGACAAGCAACCCTCCAGTAAGTTGATAACTTTTTCTCCAAGAGGCATTATATCTGGAAGTGCTATTTTTTGGAAATCATCTTGAACTACATTGAATAGGATCAACAATGTGACGATTTCACGATCAAGGCGAAAGCAAGGGCACCAACAAATGAAGTTCTTGAAGATAACTTGATTGCCTAAGCGTTGGGTTAGCGAAGGAGGGAAGATGTTGCCGAGTTGTTTCCAACAATTTCTTCTAAAGCTATACACCTCCACTTGAGAGGTATAGTTTGGGTGTTGTTCAAGATATATATTCATGTTGACTACTGAAAAATCATCTGGATGACCACTTAAGGGATTGAATCTGAATCCAACCAAGTTGGACACATGATGGCTAGGTTGAGGAAGGGCTATGTTTTCACCAGTTGACGGATTCCAAAGGAAGATCTTTGAGTGGTGAGGAATTTTACTGTCAAAAGAGGATAAACAAGCAATTCCATTGCAGGAACCAACTAATTTGAATTTTTCACCATCTTTGATAAATGATGTATCGAGATCAGACGATTCGTTCTTGGGAGGATTGTGAATCTGTACTCTTGAAAAGTTGTCCAAGTCATACTTAAGAAGATTAAATTTATGAAATTTGGTCGATCTCTCAAGATAAACTTTGATGAAAAAGGGGCTGGTGAGAAGACAATTCCAGGATTTACATACACACATGAATCGGACCAAGGGTCTTGCAGAGAGCCTCAAGAAGATCTCCATTAGTATGTCTACCGGAAAACTTGCCATTGATCTTGCACACTTGTTCAAGTGCTTAGCGTCTCTTTGAACTTCACAAATGGCTTCTCATTTCAAAGTCAATACTGGTGAACTTCTTTGGATGCAACGATACCTTTTGACTTTATATGGAATATCTTTGGCCTTGTTGATTTGTTAGTTGTATCTTGTCAATCTGTCCTTGTCGGGGGAGGATTATCAAGAAAGAACAATTTAATGGTGCTGATCTTTCATACGGTCTTCCGATTGCTAAACATGTACACTAGTAATAAGCGTGATTCGGTTTTGTAGAGAGCCTCAAGAAGATCTCCATTAGAACATCGATCGGAAAACTTGCCATTGATCTTGCACATTTGTTCAAGTGCTTAGCATCTCTTTAAACTTCACAAATCGCTTCTGATTTCAACGTAGACATTATTGAATTCTTTGGATGTAATGATGCCTTTTAACTTTATCTGGAACTTCTTTGGCCTTGTTGATTTGTTGTATAATATCTTGTTCAAATGTCCTTGTCAGCCTAGGGTTATCATGAAAGAATAATATCATGGTGTTAATCTTCCAGCCGGCCTTCTGATTACAAGACATGCACAAGAGTTAAGCGTGCTTGCATTGTTTTTTTTATTCTTTGGGGCCACAAATGGACAATCCATTTGTCCACAAATGGCGATCGTGTCTTCGGCTAGTTGATCTTTTTAACCCGTTTACGGCATGCTTAGGCCAACATGTTACCAATACCAACACGATACGTTTGAATAAATTTAGATAACATGATAGACGTTGATTAGAATTTTTATAAACACACTAATATATGTGAATCGAAATATTTTTCTAGTTTTAAGAATCACTTTATAATTTTATATAAAATAATTAGTACATCTTCTAACTTTTCATTTCATTCACTTTCTCAAGCATGTAACTACCCATGGACCTGAGTAGGTTCTTAAAAGGCTCAAGGGAGAAGAAATATACGGGAGATTCATCTTAAAAATAGAAACTCTACAATGTCATCTCCTTTATTCCCTAGTTGGTGAGAAGAAAAATATTCACCTATCAACGAGGGTGTAAGACATATAAGCATCGACATGTTCAAATAAGGAATGTAGTTTGATTGGACACCTCATCGGGGGACTACTATAGACGATCCTCATAGGTGGGCAACCACCTAGGTTTGATGTGAAGTTTAGAAGGGGGAATGTCAACTTTTCCTTTCTAAGTTAATGATCATCAAGCACGCCCCGAGTTGATGATGTTGATGTTTGATGGCCATTTTCTTTTCACAAACGATTGCCCAACTTCAAGCATGCCCATTGCGCTTGCCTCGGCACTAGTTAAAGTGACGTAGAAAATGATTAACATTATTTTTAAGAGCCACGTAAGAAAATCGAGGACCAATTGTCAACTGCCAAGAAATGACGTACGGACCCTAGGAGTGTCAAAACTTGACACGGAGGGACACTTAAGTGCCAAAACTTACAAACGGTATACTTAAGTGCCAAAATTGGAGCAAAATGGATTACCTAAGTGCCAACGGTGAGAAAATCTGCCAAAATGCTGATATGGCATTTTTCCGGCGATATGGAGTCGAAACGACATCGTTTTTGGTGCTGATGTGGCGAAATAAGCCTAAAATGACGTCATTTTGACTAAAATTTATTTTTTAATAAATATTAATTAAATGATATTAAAAGAAAAATTTTAAAAAAAAAAAAGGGCAAAGTGCCCCGTGGCTGGCCGCCCCCCATCGCCGGTGGGGCGGCGTTGACGGACGGCGACCCTCTCCCAGATTTGGGCAAGGGTTGGCCGCCCTCGCCTTGACCTGGCGAGGGTCGTCGGCCCTTGCGCAGGTGCCGGCAGCCTCGCCTGCGTGAGGGTTGGCGACCCGCCCGGCGCCGGCGACCCTCGCTGCGCTAGGACCGCGACCCTCGCCCAGGTTAAGGTGAGGGCGGTCGACCCTCGCCCAGATCTAAGATAGGGTTGTTGCCCTCTCCCGGCGTTTGGCGAGGGCCGATGGCCCTCGCCGCCGGTCGGCGAGGTTTGTCGACCCGTGCCCGGGCATTGGCAACTCTCACCATCTCACCGTCGCGCCCCACCGACGATGGGGCGCGACCCCCTTTTTTTTAATTTTCGCTTTTAATATTATTTAATTAATATTTATTAAAAAATAAATTTTAGTCAAAATGGCGTCGTTTTGACTTATTTTGCCACATCAACAATAAAAACAACGCTGTTTCGACCCCATATCGTCGGAAAAATGCCATGTCAGCATTTTTGTCGGATTTTCTCGCCGTTGGCAATTAAGTGATCCTTTTTGCTCCAATTTTGGCATTTAAGTGTATCATTTGTAAGTTTTGGCACTTAAGTGTCCCTCTGTGCCAAGTTTTGGCAATCCTGTTATACTTATGCCACCAAGAAATCTGGGCGTTTTTGTAAACTAACGGCCGCGTCAAAACACTTTTCTTAAGTTTTGATGTTATCATTATTTTTGTTTTTGAGATTTATCCGTTTTAGAGTGCGTTTGGTAACATTTCTACTTTTGAGAACAGTTTTTGAGAACTTTTGAGAAATAGTTCTTTTCTATTCCATGGAACAATTTCTGAGTAAAATGGGGCATTTGGTAACTATACAAATTTCTTGTTCTCAGAATAGAAAAAGAATAGAAATGCGTTTGGTATCGACAAAATTTTTTTATTTCTTTCTTCCTTGATGGTGGTGGCGATCGGCGAGCGGGGGTGGTGACTGGCTGGCCGCCGCCCGCCGTCGCCGGTGGCCGTTGGTCGCCGGTCATTGGCGGCCCTCGCCCACTGGCCGCCGGTCGTCGCCCCCGGTCGCCATCTGCACCCTACCACCGCCGGTCACCGCCCTCGCTCGCCGACCATCGCCGCCGGCCGCCGCCGTCAGTCATCGACCCCCACCGCTCGCCAGTCACCAGCCACAGGGCGAAGGATGGCGACGAGAGGCCGGCGACTGGCGATCGGCCGGTGGTGAACGGGTGGGGGCGGCTGGTGACAAGTGCCGGAGATCGGCGGCTGGCGACCGGCGGCCAGCGACCGGTGGTGGCGGCAGGCGGCGGGCGGCGGTGGGTGGGTGGCCGCGTGTTATAAGCGGTGAGAAGTTCCCAAGAAATAGTTTCTAGAAATTGTTCCTAGGAATAAGAAGCTACTTTTTTCTACTTCTCATTTCTACTCCAAATCTATTCCCAAGAACAACTTTCTATTCCCGGAATAGAAAAATCAGTTGGCGTTACCAAACGCAGTTCTGTTCTTTTTCTATTCTAGGGAACAAAAGAACAGAAAAATAGAAAAATTGGAATGATTCCAAACAGACCCTTAACCTAATACTGGGGAAAGTATATGGAGATGCCCTCTCAATCAGTCAATCGTTTTATTTGAAATTACAATGTCACATATTCATATTGTGTGTCCACCACCTTTATCTTGAGTTTTTCAGTTGAAATACATCCCAAGTATCAAAACTTGGTATGGGTAGACACATAAATAACTAAACTTCCAAATAATACATGTAAGTACACCTTTTTTTTTTTTGAAAATTGGATATTTTAGTGCTAACTCCGACGAGACTTGTTGGAAATCTGATGTTGTATTATTTTATTAATAAAACTAGTCTACGGCTGTCGGAAGTCTAATGTGGCTTACTGGAAATCTGATATGACTTACTATTGGTATTTAAGTGTTCATCTCTTTTCCGATTTTGGCACTTAAGTGTACTTTTTGGAAATGTTGATACTTATATGTTCACTCGTGCTAAGCTTTGGCATTTGGGGTGTCCACACCTCCGAGTTCTTCACCTAAAGAAAACGGCTCGTCCTCGAAGTCATTTTGCTTTATGCTAATATTAATTCTTGTGCCCTCTATTTGATTTGTTCAATCCAATGTCATTTAACACTAACTGAACTGAAAATAGAGCCTGCAATTCTTTTTTGCATTGCGACCCTGAATATCACATCCCAGCCTTCCCTGATCTTATGCTCAAATTCGTGCCGGGACTCCGCCTTATGGAACAAAAAGGAGGGAAAAGGGGCCTAATCGGCGACTCAAGATGCAAGAGAATTTCGAGAGGATCAGTGGATATGGCAACAATAGTTAAAACAAGGACCATATCGTGTCCCATTTATGGCAACAATGACAAAGAAAATGTGTCACGATCACTCATTTTGATGACCGGTTGGGGTAGGTGGCACCCCGTAGAACAATGAATAGGTCTGGACTAGAGGCAAGCATCAAGTCTAGTTTAATCTGGAAACTGGATTTAATTGGCCTGCACCAACCGGTTCTATGGAGGACCGATCTAACCTAGTCAGATTCCTGAGTTGCATCCAATGAGAATCGAACAATTTTATAATGAATCAGTATTTTTATAATTATAAGCGTACCGGAAGTTCTGAAATTAATCACCAAAGTATAATTGAGTTTGGAAACTTTTACAAAATGAAATTAAGTCCGAAAACATGTTAAATTGGGACAATCAAGTTTTTCCATTAACTCTGTCCATTTTAGCTAACAGAAGATGTTGATATTATTTTTTTGTTATTTTTTTAGACACCTGGGTTAATGTAGAGAAAAGAATACTTGAAATTTTTTAAAAGAAAAGATAAAAAGATAACTGAAAAAAAGAAAAAAAATTAGGCTGCTCATCTTCTACTTTCCTTTATTGACGCGTAAGCTATGAAAATCTACCGTTCATCTTCTTCTGTTCTCTATTTCGATCGTTGGACCTTCCACCATGGTCGAGCTCGACGAACCTTGACGGACATGGCTGCAATCTCGAAAAAGCAGGAAGTTGACTGAGCGTATAGAATTCTTGGCTTCGTGTTCCGGCGGTCCCTTTCTCGGCGACCTCTGAGGTACTCGGGTGGTCACAACGGTTTAGCCACCTGCCGGCAGCCTTGCGGCTCCGAGCGTCCACCGTCGTCAACCTCCTTCGCCTTGTATCCAACGCTCACCAAGGCTTACTAGACCTAGCCATTCCTGCCAACGTTTTCTTGCCCTGCCGCGCTGCATCGAGCTCTTGCCGAGCTTACACATCATCGCAGGCCAAGCCTCACTGTTTGCTAGTCCCACTCCTTTGCTTTGCTGTTGCCTGGAACGCACCGTCGGAATTGGGCATAAGTACAGCCCAAATACCAAAACTTGGCACGATGGGACACTAAGTGCCAAAAGTTACAAAACGTACACTTAAGTGTCATTTTTTTTTTTTGAAAATTGGATCACTTAAGTGCCAACTTCGATGAAGGCTGCTGAAAATTTGATGTGACTTATTTTAATAATATAAATTGCTTACGTGACTCGCTGAAAATTGAGACAGCGAAAACTCAATCAAAATGACGTCGTTTTGTGCTGACGTGTCATTTTAAAAATATATTAATAAATAATATTAAATAATTAAAAAATATATTATTATAAAATTGATTAATTTATAAAAAAAAAAGAGGAGGAAGGGGAAGATCCGGCGAGGGCTGCCGAGCCCTCCTCTTCCCTTCTTTTTTTTTTTTTTTTTTTTAAATATAAATAAAATCGATTTTTAATTTTTTTCTAGTCTGACTTGGACAATTTTTTTCTTAAAATTGCCATGTGGATTTTTTATTTTGAAAAAAATGCTCCGTCAGCAAATGAAATTGCTGGAAAATGGACAAGAGCTTGATTTGGCCGGATTTTTTTTCCGTTGGCACTTAACTGATCCTTTTTGCTCCGATTTTGGCATTTAAATGTACCTTTTGTAACTTTTGGCACTTAAGTGTCATTCTGTACCAAGTTTTGGCACTCCAGGGGTCCGTACGTCTCGGAATTGGTAATCTTATTTAGGTAGATTCCTAAATTTCGCTTGCATTGAATATCTGATTACCTAATTTGCATTATTTTGAATTGGTAGTCTTTTTTTTCTCTATATTAACCTAGGTGACAAGAATTATCCAAAAAATTCTAAAACTATTGCACGACTACCAATTTAGTTATAACTTTTTATTTGACTAATGTAGTCCTAAACCTTTTGAAGATTTTCCAAAATAGTCCATCTGGCTAATTTTGTCCAAAAATTGTTGATATGACAGTCCAATTAACGTTGATCATTCTATGTGGCACAACCAAATTGCCACTAGTTGATGTGGATGATTTTTGCAATTTTTCTCTTTTCCCCCTTTATTTACTTATATCTATTTATTGTTTTTCCTATTTATCTTCTTCCATCTACCAGTTATCGATGATCAGCACTGGCCATTGACAAGGCCTTGGCGACTGATGGAGGGAAGAAGATGCATAGGAAAAACAGGCAAAAAGAAAAAGAAAAGAAAAGAAAAAGAAAAGGAAAAAGAAAAAGCTTTGAATATTAAAAAAATGCAAAAATCATTCATGTCAACTACCGGTTGTGCTACATAAACTATTAATGCTGATTGGATTGTCTCATCAACGATTTTTGACCAAAATTAGCCGGTAGGGCTACAGTGGAAAATTATCAAAAAGTTTTAGATTATATTAGCTTAATTGAAAATTTTATTATTGAATTATCAATCGTACAATAAATTTAGGATTTTTTGAACAATTATCCTTATCAAGATAAACTTTGATGAAAAGAGGTGCTAGAAATAAGAACATTTTAAGATTAACATACACACTTGAATCGAACCAAACATCATGCTGGGAGCCTCAATAAGATCTCCATTAGAAGGTCAACAGTAAAGCTCCCTACTATTATTGTAGTGTTGTTCAAGTAACACATATCTAGAAGACATCTTTTTGGCCCTCTACAATTGTTGCATCCTAATAAAAGGTCTTTGTCAATTCAGGCTTTTTTTTTTTTTTTCCATTGGCAGTTGATTCGGGATTACCAAAGGAAAATAATTTAATGGATACATGTGGTGTTCTATCTTGAACTAATCAATGCAAAAAGTAAATGTTTAGGAGATGGTGGAAGACGGAGCTAATGACAAAACAATGTCGATGTATCTGATCAATTAGAGATAAGGATATCCAAAAAAGAGAATTGTGTGAATTTTGTAAATTCCACAATGAAGAATCATTAGATATTTATATGTTTAGCAATATGACAATTTAAAGTAACAAAATTTTGCAATATCGATTATAATCAGTTACGCTCAATTAAGGATTTGCACAATCAAGTGAGATAATGAGATAATGACTTTAGTGTTATTAATCATATACTTAGAATTGCAAAAATAATGAGAGAGTTTCAGAATGGTACTCTGGGAGGCTTTATTCTCTTGTAATCACAAAGCGGGATTATTTTATGAGGTTGTAAGCACCAAGGTGCTTTAATAGTAATTGTTGCTGCTACTGTCAATAATTAGTATCTCATGATATACTTGATTTAGTAGTGCAGTTCAACTTATAAGGCTATTGATACCGGGAGAAAGAACTAGGGGTGGAAATCGTGTATACGAGCATGTTTACAAAAGTTCTGGTTAACTAATAACAAGTTTTTCTAACAATTGATGTTTATCTAGTAGCCACCCTTCCCACATGGGAAGAGAGAGATAAGGGGTTCGAATCCCCACATTCTCGGAGGGTTGGGGATGATTTAGTTTTAAGTGTGAATTTCGACTTTCATGCTTTATAAGGAGATAATGCAAATGTATGAGAGTTAGAATAGGAATAAAGTAGGATTGAAAAAAAGAAGAAGAAAAACAACAAACAAGTTTTCTATATATACACAAGCACATCATGTCAACACTTATAACATGTCGACCTATTCAATAAACGTGTCTAAGCATGTCATAAATAGATTGAAAGGATTAACTTGTGAAAGACACGTGTGCCAGTCGTGGACAAACGGATCAATTTGTTTACAACCCGAATAGGTCCACTAAAATACGCTTTTTACTAATGCACATGTCTAGTGATTAGAAGTCTCTGTCAGAGGTCAACACCTTTATATAATTCTTTATTAAGAGCCCCAGGCTGACAAGGACATTTAACAAGATATAGCATAACAAATCAACAAGGCCAAAGAAGTGCCGGCTAAAGTCAACCACTATTTATATGGAAGCCAGGAGCGAATGGCTAAGTTCAAAGAGATGCTAAGCATGTGAACAAGTGGGCAAGATCAATGGCAACTTTTCCGGATGACATCTTAAGGGAGATCTTCTTCAGGCTCTCCATAAGACCTTTGGGGGATTCAGGTGTGTATGTAAATCTTGGAAATCTCTTCTCACCAAGCCCCCTTTCATCAAAGCTTATCTTGAGAGATCGATAAAATTGCACAAATTTGATCTTCTTAAGTATGACTTGAACAACTTTTCAAGAGTACGAATTTGCTATTCTCCTGAAAACCAACTATCGGATCTTGATATTTCATTCGTTCAAGGTGGCGAGGAATTCAAGTTAATTGATTCATACAATGGCATTGTTTGCTTATCTACTCTTGATTGTAAGAGTCCTCACCACTCAAAGTTCTTTCTATGGAATCCATTGACCAGTGAAAACATTGCTCTTCCTCAACCTAGTTTTCATGTGTTCAACTTGGTTGGATTTGGATTCGATCCCACAAGTGGTCATCCAGATGATTTTAAAGTAGTTAACGTGAACTTATATTTTGAACACTGCCAGAAATATACGTCCCTAGTGGACGTGTATAGTTTTAGAAGAAATTGTTGGAAACAACTCGGCAACATTTTCCCTCCATCACTTACTCATCGCCTAGGCAATCAAGTTATCTTTGAGAATTTCATCTGTTGGTGCTCCTGTTTTCGCCGCAATCATGGTACAGTCACATCATTGATCCTATTTGATGTGGTTAATGATGTTTTCCGAGAGATAGCACTACCAGATATGATGCCTCCTGAAGAGAAACATATCGGCTCACTAGATGGATGCTTATCTCTAACAACACACAACTCATTGACTAGACAGTGTGAAGTATGGATCTTGAAAGAGTTCAGCATCCGCGAATCGTGGACCAAGTTGTATTCGTTTGGATTGTTTACGAGAAGCATCGGGCGTTATTGGCCAGTTGGGTTTGCAGATTCTTGGAAGAGTTTTCTTCGTAAAGAGCACGCATGTGGGTTCACTATTCGAGTCTTCCGAATACTTGGTTCTATACAGCCTACAACATGAAAAGTTTGAGGCATTTGAAGTCAAAGTCGATTCCTACCGTTCCACTCGACTGGTCACTTGTGTAGAGAGTTTGATTTCTCTCTCGTCCGCAATCGGTGTTGAGCATTAGGTGGTTGGGAAAATTGCTTTCCAGACTGAAGAAGAACATGAGAAGAATAGAGGAAAGCCTGGGGCTTATATGTGCTCATTGCTATCCCTCTTGCACCTTTACTTGCGAACATTTTGAGAGAGTTTCTAAAATTGAACTCAGGGAGGTTTTATTCTCTTGTAACTGTTGTTGCTGCTGTGAATAATTTGCAACTTGTGATCTGCCAGATTTAGCAGTGGAATTCAGCCTTCAAAGATTGTAAGGCAGATAGTGCTAGGAGAGAGAACTAAGAGTACAGATTCAATTCTCCGCCCCCCTTCCCCCTTTAAACTTTTAAATTCCAGTTATTTTCTCTGCATAGCATCACTAAGCGCCTTTCGCAGCATAATTTACGTCTCATAGGATTAGAGTACTACCAATTTGCAAAACCCATAAAATTTTTATTTGTCAACCAATTCACCTTAGTGATAGTGTTTGACTCTCAAATAATGAAACTATTCGATTACACCAATTTGATAAGATTTATAATTTGATCATATTTTTTTAAAATTTTCATGATTTGATTACACATTCCCAACAAGTTTTAAAACTTCTAATGTGCATATCATAATCATTAACATCATATTGTGAACAGTGGTATCCAAGAGTGCTTGAGAATTTGGGTGTCATCTACAATAATGGAAATGTATATATAGAAGTGAGTATTGGAATTTAAGGGAATGTGCATGGGATAAAAATAGAATTTTGCCTCACATTTGATGGGAGCAAAGTGCGCACATGGCCCTGGGAAATTTAGAACTTATCATGGACCGGGCAGCCTTCTAAGCCCTGTCGGGTCTGAATTTCAAATCGCGCGAGACACTTGGGCCAATTAATTCTCACAAAAAAATTTAAAATTTTTAGCAGGCTTGGATAAAGATTGTCGGCCCATTAACAACCTGATTGGACATACAAAAGGAATAAGGTCGGATCGAAATTGGCAGGGGAGCCAAAAATTATCTATAAGAGATCATCTTTTCACCTGGATCTTTTTTCCCCCTTTTTGGATGACAGAATATGCTCACGTGGAGCTGATTTGGCCTGGGCGAAAAAGGCCAAAAACTAAAAAAAAGAGCCAAAAATTAAGAAAGAATGAAAAACTAAGTCAAATCAGAATTAGCAGTGAAGTAAGTCATTCACCTAAAAGATTTCCTGCCATTGGAGTCGAAGTCTGGCGAAGGCCAGTGGCACATGCCTGTGGCCGGGCAAGACTCACCAGCCCCCGCGGGCGAAGTCAGGACAGCAGTGTACCCCTTCCAGCCCCGGCCAACCATCTCTCTCCCCTCTCTCATCTCTAGTTTTCATTTTTTTGTTGGTTTCTTTCTTTTCTTTTCTTTTTGGCTTTTTTTGTTTTGTCTACAGTTTGGCTTTTCTGATGTGGCGCTCTTTGCCACATGTCATTAGAATATAATAAATCCACATTTCCGTCGCTCAAATTCAACATAGCTAAAGAAGGCATTGATTGCTCGGGATTAAATTCCTATTTTTGATAGTTTTTAGCACTTTAAGTACAAATTTTTAGGACTTCTAGTGTATTTATTCTGCAATGGATTTAATACCATACACAGATCTTAGGAAGATTTATTTTTGCTTTGCTACTTTGTATATTTTATCAAAAGCTCTTTGTCGAGTCAGTTTATCAAGAAAGAACAAGATTGGGATGCACAATTGTGTTTACTTGGGATTGCGCTCTAAACCAACACAACAGTTGAGTCATCAATTTGACACCCGATTAAGAGTTATGTTATCAAAAGTACATGAATATAAAATAGAGAATTTTATCAATACAAATGGAAGTCTCTTCAATAAATCACAAGGCAATTTTCCTAATTAACTAAGAGCTTGTTTGATAATGTGTCAAATGGTGTCCGATTCTATTATTTTGTTTCTAGTAACAAAAAAAGAATAGAAATCCATTTGGTAATTTTCCTAATTAACTAAGAGCCTGTTTGATAATGTTGAGAATATGTCTCAAGTTTGAACCCAAAGCAAAAGTTTGATTTGTTTCCTAATCCTAGTAGGTGTGGGTTTCTTAATTTATATCTTTATTTATTTTTTCCTACTCCAAATAGAAGTGACTTTCAAGAATTGGAAAATCCTCAAGTCCACTATATATATACGGCCATGCGTGGAGAAGAATTGGGCCGTTGATGATGCAAGAGGTCTTGAAGCGCCGATTCGTCATCGAGTGCTTGGGAGGAGTTTTCTAAGTTGATTTTGTTTGAGCAATTACGCCAAGAAGATTCAAGTGTTTGTAGCCAATTAAATTCTTGTGGTAAGAATTCGTGTATGATTCCTTTATTGAGATTGAGAGATTATTTCATGAGGAATTGTGAGGCTAAACACTGCGTGAGTTATTGGGTGTAATTGGGGCTTGGGAAACACTAAGAGTGTTTGAGTGACTCGAGTGTGTAATCTCCGTTGTATCGCTTGTTTTATAGTGGAATTCGTCGTTGCTCTCCCCGTGGACATAGGTCTCTACGATCGAACCACGTAAATCTGGTGTCCGATTTATTTTCTTTATTCTGTCTATTTTATTGTTCGATCGCTCGCCCTTTCCACAACAATTGGTATCAGAGCTAGGCTTGACTGAGCTAAAGCGAATCGATGACGACAGGAGAAGTAAAAGTGAGAATCGACAGATTTGATGGGAAGGATTTCGGTTTCTGGAAGATGCATATTGAAGATTATCTCTATTAGATGAAACTGCACACGCCCCTATCGGGCGAGAAGCTAGAGACGATAAAGAAAGCTTATTGGGATTTGTTGGATAGACGAGCTATGGGTGTTATTTGGCTGACGTTGGCTTGTAACGTTGCGTTTAACATCGTGAAGGAGACTACCACTGTGGGTTTGATGAAAGCCCTATATGATATGTACGAGAAGCCATCTGCAATCAATAAGGTCTATTTGATGCGGTGTTTGTTTAACTTGAAGATGAGCGAAGGTGCGTCAGTTACAGATCATATCAATGAATTCAATGTGATTGTTAGTCAATTGAGTTCAGTTGATATTGACTTTGAAGATGAGGTATGTGCTTTGATTTTGTTATCCTCATTGCTCGATAGTTGGAATACTATTGTTACTGCTGTTAGTAATTCCTTTGGGTTAATAAGCTTAACGTTTGATGGGGTTCGAGATTTAATTCTAAGTGAGGATATTCGTAGAAGAGAATCCGGTGAACTCGTATCTACTGCTTTAGTAGGTGAAAATAGAGGAAGAATTGGTACATGTGGTAGTAGGAACATGAACAGACGTAGCCAGTCAAGGACTGGTGGTGCAGTCTGTTGGAACTATGGCAAGAGGGGGCATCTTCGAAGAAATTGCCTTAAGCTGAAGAATGAGAAGGGTAAGGAAATTTTAGTTGATACTGCAAATGATGTTGCAGCTATAGCTGTTGGTAATTTAGATAGTGTCGATTATGTTTTGTCTGTCATTGATTATTCATCGTTTGATAGATGGATTATGGATTCTGGTTGTTCTTTTTATGCTACACCAAATAAAAACCGGTTTACTATTTATCAGTGCACGGATAGTAGTAAAGTGCAGTTGGGGAACAATGCTAAATGCAATGTTGTAGGTGTTGGCGATATTAAAATTAGAATGCATGATGATATTGTGAGGTCATTGACTAGAGTGAAGCACGTTCTAGAATTGAAGAAAAACTTAATTTCCTTGAGTGCCGTGGATTCAGCTGGGTGTCGTTATATTTCAGAATGTGGAGTTTTGAAAGTTGTTCGACATGCTTTAGTGATAATGAAAGGAATCAAGCACAATGGCTTATTTGAGCTTCAAGGTGAGACAATGACAGATTTCGCTGTGGAGACATTAGATGCATTTGTTCGAGAGTCCGAATTGTGGCATATGCGTTTGGGGCACATTGACGAGAGAAGCTTGAAGGTTTTGAGTGAAAGAAATCTGCTATATGGTTATGTTGCTAACGAACTGAATGTATGCATGTGCTGTGATTTAGATTAATGGCGGAAAATGCAGTTCAGTACGATAGTCAAAGAAACCACAGAAATTGCAGAGTTACTTTACTTGAATGTTCGCAGGTTGTCGCGGTTTCCTTCTAGGAAGAGTGCCATATATATGTTAACAGTTGTTGATGACTACTCGATGAAGACGTGGGTGTTTGTGCTTAGGTACAAATTTGATGCTATTGTTAGGATCATGCAATTGAGAGCTTTGATCGAAAAGGAGATTAGTAAGACGATCAAGTAGGTGCAGACTGACAGTAGTATGGAGTTTTGCTCGAAATTGTTAAATGAATTTGGCATGAAGGAAGGCATAGTGAAACACCGCACTATTGCCAATGAACCACAACATGTTGTAGAATTGTGGAGTAGAACATTACTAGAGATGGCCCATAAAATGATCTCCAATGCTGGTATGGCTAGGAGATTCCTAGCGGATGCGCTTAGTACAACGAGCTACTTGATAAATAGATCCCCATTGACTGCAATTAGACATCGGACTCCCGAAGAAGTGTGGTTAGGTAACATTGCTGATAATTCTATTCTTAGAATATTTGTTTACCCGTGTTATGTTCAAGCGAGTGATGGTAAGCTTGATGGAAGGGCAAGAAAGTGCATATTCCTAAGCTATGCACTAGGTGAGCGGGGTTATCGGTTGTGGTGCCCAGAGTTAAATTCACCTGTTATCAGCAGAGAAGTTACGTTTGACGAGTCTCCAGTACTTTTGGTTAGGAGTGGTAATAGTAGTGCTTATATGGATTTGAACGGTGTTCAGCTTGAGGTGGAGTTGCAACCAGAAACTCTTGAGGTAGCGGGTACTAATGTGGTAATCAACACAGATGGTGCTTGTAATGAGGTGGAGTTTGTAAAGCCAACAATTGCTGTAACTGCTGATATTGACAAGGTACGTATTCGATCTCCTGACAGATATGGATGCAACAATGGTTTTGCTTTATCTGTGGTTAAGGAGATTGTGTCGAGAAATCCTTGCGTAGCAGTTAAAGGTGCATATGGAGTTGGTGTTCTTATGAGGTCCTCGATTATGGCGAAGTTCAAGTGGGACTTGGTGTTGAAAGATATCTGTGGCGGTTGAGCCCATCGGGGGCTATGAGAGAGAAGCAGGAGAGTTTGAATTTTGAAGCGATTATCACTTGGCTCAAACATCGAGCCAAGGTGGAGATTGTTGAAAATATGTCTCGAGTTTGAGCCCAAAGCAAAATTTTGATTTGTTTCCTAATCCTAGTAGGTGTGGGTTTTTTAATTTATATCTTTATGTATTCTTTCCTACTCCAAATAGGAGTGACTTTCAAGAATTGGAAAGTCCTCAAGTCCACTATATATAAATACGGCCATGCGTGGAGAAGAATTGGGCCGTTGTTGATGCAAGAGGTCTTGAAGCGCCGATTCGTTATCGAGTGCTTGGGAGGAGTTTTCTACGTTGATTTTGTTCGAGCAATTACGCTAAGAAGATTCAAGTATTTGTAGCCGATAAAATTCTTGTGGTAAGAATTCGTGTATAATTCCTTTGTTGAGATTGAGAGATTATTTCACGAGGAATTATGGGGCTAAACACTGCGTGAGTTATTAGGTGTAATTGGGGCTTGGGAAACACTGAGAGTGTTTGAGTGACTCGAGTGTGTAATTTCCGTTGTATCGCTTGTTCTATAATGGAATTCATCGTTGCTCGCCCTGTGGACGTAGGTCTCTATGACCGAACCACGTAAATCTGGTGTCCGATTTATTTTCTTTATTCTGTCTATTTTATTGTTCGATCGCTCACCCTTTCTGCAACAGATAATGTGTCAAACAGTGTCTGATTCTATTATTTTGTTTCTAGTAACAACCATTTACATAGAAATCATAAGCAACTTATGAAGTTTAAAAGAGATTTTACTAAGCACTTGTGAAAAACTACACAAGAATAATGGCAAGGTTCCCAATTAACATCCTACTGGAGATCTTATAGAGCCTCCTAGCAACACCTTTGATCTGATTCAGGTATCTGTAAATCATGGGATTCTCTACACTCTTACCATCTTTTTCATCAACCAAGTTGCACAAGTTTGATGACTTGACAACCCGTCCGGAGTGCAGATGTGTTGTCCTGCCAAATACGAACTATTTGATCTCGATTCTTCTTTTTCCTTGAGATCGTAATGTATTCAATTTAGATGGGTGTTGCAATGGCGTTAGCGGTATGTGCTAGCATGTGTTAGATTTCTTGGTATTCATTTTATGTAATGCGTTAGTAAAATCAACCCGAAGCTTGGTTAATAGCATTACTATTTCTTCTGCATCACATGAATATTCACTTACATATCAATAAACGGTCCGTTGATTCACTAGATGACAAATTACATAGCAATACATTCTCGAATTTAAAATGATAATAAGAACTATATCATGAAAAGTACATGGAAATCAAAGCCAGTCTTACTCGTACGGATAGAACATAATTCTCTCCATGTGGTCTTTAGTTTGAAAAGCTATTCTGCCAGCCTCCTAATGCTTAACATTATTTGTGGACGAGAGAGAAATCAAACTCTCTAAACATGTAACCAGTTGAGTGGTATAGTAGCAATCAACTCTCACTATAATTGCCTCAAACTTTTTGGTCCGTACGTTGTAAAGAGCCAAATGACTGGGAGATTTGTGTCGTAATCCCGCATTGAAGGTATGTATGAAGAAAACTTTTTCAGAATTTTCAAACCCAACTGGCCGGTAACTCAAAAAGCTTCTCGTAAACGCTCCAATTGTATACAATTTGATCCATGATTTGCAGACACCAAACTCTTTCATGATCCATACTTCAAAATTTCCGGTCGATGAGTTATGTGCTATTACAGACAAGCAACCCTCCAATAAGTTGATAACTTTTTCTCCAAGAGGCATTATATCTGGAAGTGCTATTTTTTGGAAATCATCTTGAACTACATCGAATAGGATCAACAATGCGACGATTTCACGATCAAGGCGAAAGCAAGGGCACCAACAAATGAAGTTCTTGAAGATAACTTGATTGCCTAAGTGTTGGGTTAGCGAAGGAGGGAAAATGTTGCCGAGTTGTTTCCAACAATTTCTTCTAAAGCTATACACCTCCACTTGAGAGGTATAGTTTGGGTGTTGTTCAAGATATATATTCATGTTGACTACTGAAAAATCATCTGGATGACCACTTAAGGGATTGAATCCGAATCCAACCAAGTTGGACACATGATGGCTAGGTTGAGGAAGGGTTATGTTTTCACCAGTTGACGGATTCCAAAGGAAGATCTTTGAGTGGTGAGGAATTTTACTATCAAAAGAGGATAAACAAGCAATTCCATTGCAGGAACCAACTAATTTGAATTTTCCCCATCTTTGATAAATGATGTATCAAGATCAGACGATTCGTTCTTGGGAGGATTGTGAATCTGTACTCTCGAAAAGTTGTCCAAGTCATACTTAAGAAGATTAAATTTATGAAATTTGGTCGATCTCTCAAGATAAACTTTGATGAAAAAGGGGCTGGTGAGAAGACAATTCCAAGATTTACATACACACCTGAATCGGACCAAGGGTCTTGCAGAGAGCCTCAAGAAGATCTCCACTAGAACGTCAATCGGAAAACTTGCCATGAATCTTGCACACCCGTTCAAGTGATTACTTGATAGAAACTCTCGTATTATCAATTTACAAATCTGCATCTGTAATTGAAAAGCACCTCTTATTTATAGAGGGATAGTACACTTAACTAAGGAACATCATAGTAGGAAATGTTAAAGTAGGAAACCTTAAACGAGGAAATATCAAAATAGGAAACCTTAATCTGGAAAACATCTAATTGGGAAACCTTAATCCAAAAACATCTAATTAGGAAACCTTAATCTCAATATTTAATTGGGAAACCTCAATCTAGGAAACATCTAATTAGGAAACATTAAATTAGGAAATCTAGTTAGAATAGGAAATTGATTGAAATAGAAAATCTTTAACTTACCTAAATGAGTATTTATTTTTCAATCCTCCTGAATCTCTCTTAAATGCCTTCTCCTTATTAGGACATAATGCTACCCCATTGTCCACCCTAGTTCAATGGAGATTTAATCTCAAATTAGATTGGGCTTTGTTGCGGCTAGTGATATCACCTAGAGGGGGTGAATAGATTATTTAACAAACTTGACAACTCTTTTCAAAAATAAGTAGAAGCTGGTTTGTATGAGGAGAACCAAACTGGATATTAAGCAGAAACTACATGCACGTTGATTCTATCAAATAAATAAAATAGCAATTAATAAAAGATAGAAATAGAGAAACATAGATTTATAGTGGTTTGACTTGGGATAAGTCTAGATCCACTATTCCATATTAATGGTCACCAACAAGGATGAATTTCGCTAGTAGCTCTTGAGATATACAAATGTAGCTTGCGTTGCTTCTACCCAAATTGCTTTTGCTTGAAGCTTGGTAGATCACACTATTA